>WHYT01017477.1:190052-204715 GCA_009806455.1 Tetrax tetrax | reverse complement strand
ACTGTGGGTGTATATATATATGCATTGACAAGAAAAGATGAACAGTAGATTCATATTGACAAGCTGTAAATTTTGAAGCAATATTTAATATAAAACCTAGACCCACTTCACTGAAATGGCTATTTCTTCCTAGCAGGAAATTAATTGGGGCATGAAATACCTTTTCTATTATAAGAAATATTCCTGTGAGCAAATATTTTTATATGATTTGCCACGTAGGAGATCTTTACCTAGCAGCTTCTACCATGAATTAAATTTCTATTAAAAAAAACCCACGAGAGCACCAAGAAACTCATGCAATATGAATAAGTTCTTGGAAGTGGCAATTGCTAACTAATCTGTTTTCAGTACTTTTGAATATCTACTAGATTTAGGATAAGATACCTGTTTTCAAAGATAAATTCAGTAAGAGTTTCTGCTAGCTGAATATAGACTAGACTGAAGTGTTACATATATATTCAGTACCTGTCTTAGGAGATCTGCAACTTGAAAAGCTGTCCAGTTCTCAAATTCCTCTTGAGATGGTAGTTTTGTGGCCATGTTGCTAACCAGTGAGAAAGACTTGATCTGTATGTATAACACTGAACTGTTGCTTCACTGGTTTTTACTGAGCTGCTGTAGAAATCCTAGGAGGAAGTAGTTTTTGCAACATTTTTCCTGTTTGCTCACTTAAAGTGAACGCCTATAAAGGGTGATTTAGGAAGTACCAATATTCATCTATGAGTGACTCTTTCCAGTATAAGGAACATGTAAGCGGGTATATCAAAATATGCAAATATCTGTCATTACTGAAATCAGTTAAACAAATTCTGCTGAAAATCAGTATATAAAATATTTCTGAGTCGTGAACATCTTAGAAGTTTAAATATGCAAACTATTTTTCTTATCTATTACAAAAACAATTAGTGAGCTGTCACTTGCCTACCTTGAACTCCTTGATCCAGCTGCTTAAATCTGCCTTTAGATTGCATTTGACTTGCTTGTGGATTTTGACATATTTTCCTGTGGTGTTTAAACAGAAAAAAAATAGAGCTCAGTTGCAGAAACTTTACTTCCATATTGTCACATCATATGATCTCATTCTTTATGTCAAGTTTAGGCATCATAATTTTAGGATTAAATCACTCAATTACTCTAAGGTGATGTATGATCTAAATTTTGGGGATTTTTTTTATTTGTTTGTTTTGTTTACCCCCCCCATCATTGTTATTACTGCTAAAGAATAAATTATCAATAAATTCATTCCAGTGCTACACAATATTTTCAAAAGTTAGTGCTAACATAAAGTGCTTATACTGAGCCAGACCATAAGCTCATCCAGCCCAGTATTTTCTTTTGTGACTGTGGTCAGAAGTGAGCTGCCTAGGAAACTCTATAGAAACAGGGCAAGCATGTAAGACTTCCGTAGTGTTTCCCTAGTCTCCAGCCATTTTGAACTTGGGAACTTACTGGTTTGAATATGGTTTCTACATACGCTGCATGCATATATATCACGTATGTTACACCAATGATTCCCAAATTTGGAGCCATGACCATTTTCCTTGAAGGAGGGAGATGTGCAATGGACTGGGCCAGCACAGCCAGGAATCACTCCTGGGTTGTAGGAGGAGGAAGACAGATGTTTTTTTTTTTGTGGAGGCTGGGGCTCAGATGGAGTAGAGAGGGATCAGAGCTGAGGAGGCTCAGGATGGGCAGTTCTGCCCCTTCCCACCCCTATCCAGCCATCTTCTCGGAGCTGCATCCCTGCCACGCTCACAGCCCTTCTCTGCCTCCTCACCTCTGACACACAACACACTTCCAGTTTGAGAGGAGCAGCGTAAGCAATTCTTAAACTGCAGAAGGGGGCGGATATATATTCTAAAATGGAGCAATGGGGGAGAGTTTGAGAGCTATTGCTTTGTAGAATGGGAAATTAAATTGCAAAGATGCAGCTGCAGCTGCTGAAACAAACCCAGACTACTTTACTCAGCAGTTCTGAGTCACCACAACAGGAGAAAGATGAAAGATGCCATAAAAGGCCGGAGACCAAGGAATGTTACATTCTGCTTTCCAATTACTCTTCCTGTTTTATTTCCCAGTGCAAAATGGATTTGAGGCACATTTTAAAGATTAAAATGGATTTCAGCTAAGTTGAAATGCCTCATCTGCTATTCTTCAAATTTTCCTAAGTGTATTTGTGTTATAAGAGTGACTGACAGGTCAGTTGTTGCCAGTGAATACTCTTAACTCTTTACTCTCTTGTGACTTTGCAGAACATTGAATCTGGCAAAACTCAGCTCCTGGAATTTCAGAAATATAGAATTGAGATAGAAGGCTTTGCAACTTATGCCTCCTCAGAATAATTTTCAAGTGCCTGGCTGTGCACACTATAAGAAAAGTTATGTTGAATTTCATAGAGTTTTGGCTGTGAGTTGTTCTAAGGGGGTCAACATTGCACTAGATGATGAGGGACTGATACTCTCATCCACTGTGTGCAGGACCAGACGAGAGACGTGCATGTATTCCTTAAGAAATTTTGCTTGCTTAGTTTGAGTGCAAGAGTAATTGTGTGGGTAGTAGCATCTTCACGTATGGTGGAGGTGGGAAGCAGCTGGGTGGGAGATATGTGTGAGTTAGAGATTTAATGGTTGCTTAGGGGAAAAAACAAAATAACAGATGGCATCAGGTGTGAAATATGAATAAAGCACAGCAATGCTGTTATTTTTGCAGTACAGGCTGAGTTTGCTTACACCTACTCAGTAACCAGTTATAGTTCAGAACATCTCAAAGGCAGATTAAAAATAGCATTTTAGGGATTTTGTAATTCAGTGCACGCTGCCAGCAGTACCTGCTTCTCTTCTCACCATGGCCCAGTAGGCCACCAGCATTTTCAGAAATACTGGCATGCAAAGAGCTGTTCCTTGCTGCCTGCTGCTGTCAGCTGTTGTGTCCCTGCACGTGTGGTAGTCTGCAGTGTGAGCTGAAACTCTGCTCTGCCAGCTTGCCCACCTTGCTGTGCCCAGGCCTCACTCTTCTCCCACCCGGCTTACCTTATTGCTCCCCCCAGCAGTAAGTTTTGGTTAATTCTCGTATCGTTGCCTGTGTTGACATTGCCTTAATTTTGTATTCTTGGCTCTCAGGAGAGTATTCTCAAGAGGCCGGTGTTTATGCAGTTCATTTCTTTCCACTGAGCGAGACAGACATCTATTTGGAAAAGTCATGTTCAGTTGTGTTCACAAACGGGCTGCAGCAGAGGTGGTTAAACCACAGGGACTATAGCTTGCAAGAAATATTTTGCCATTTGTGTTTCAGACAGATTAAAAATTTTAACATCAACAAATTAAAAAACAGGGACATGGGGAGACTCATCTGGGATCCTGCAGCTTGTCTCTTGAAGTTGATATTGATCTTGGCTTGATCAATGCTGTGGTTTTCTTTCCTCAAGTGTGTGCAACAAAAGTGGAGAATGTTGTCATGTACTTCCACTTGCTTTCTGCTACCCTCAAGGGGATTATTTCAAGAGTTATTGGCTAGGAGGACCCAGATTTGGTTACCAATTGTACTTAGTACCCTCATACTCCTGGTTACTCTATGCTGTATATCACCTTTCATGGCAATCCAAGTAAATATGTATGCTTGAACATATGTTGGCTGTGTGGGCTGCGGTGAGAGGATCCTTGAGCAGAATATTGACCCTTCCAGAATCCACCAGATAAAGACAGAGCACAGATGCTATTTCTTTCCAAATGGCCAGGTGCGTATACATAACTTTCAAGCAGATTGTAGAGACCTGAATGAGAACCAGCACTAGGCTTGGCCAGGTCATGCTCACTCACTCCTGAATATTTCCCGGAGCTTCTTGATGCGGCACAGACACTGTCACACTTAAAAATGTATTTGGGTACATGTGCAGAGTGTCATCTGTTATTTTAAAGTTGTATCTAATTGGAGATGTTAATACTTTTAATCTGTTTTGTTTGCAATTTCACACTGTAAAAAAAGAGGGAAATCTGATTCTGTATACTAAGAAATTTCATTTTCCTGGACCCCTTAGCAAAAATGACATTTAGTACTTGAGAGCTACCATATTTTAGGGGAATCGTATTTAATGTTTTATAAACCAGGTAATTTGACCTCTAACCAGAAAGTCATTCTCATACGTGACTTGTACATAAAGCAGAGTTAACACATTATTACAGTATATATTTGAATGATTTTTTTTCCTACAGTCTGGAATGCGTGCGCCACACAAGAGGCATGTTTTTATAGGCTACAGCTCCTTGGAGTTTCGTAAAGTAAATTCTCAATTTGTGATTTTATAGAAATTGTTAATAAGCAGTATAGAAACTGATTCCTAGATCATACCACCGTCATTTCTTACTAAATACAACTATATATTTTCATGAACGTTAGCATGAAATGTGTTAAGTTATGTGAAAACTTTCAGAGTCAAGTTCTGCTTTGCAAAAACCCGTAGCAGCTGCATGCAACTTATTTTACTGAATATAACACTGGAATACTGCTCTCAGGAAAACAGGCTTGAGCAAAATAGCTCAATGAAGTATTACCATGTATAAAATATGAGCCATTGTCACTGATTTTTGTTTGGTTTTTTTTTTTTTTTTTTTTAACCCATTTTATACAAAAATAACGGAAGGAACGTGACTTACCATATACTTATTTTTCTTCTAGGCACACATGTTGGAGTTGATTCCAAATAAGTTAAAGGCGCAGTTTCTCATGTTTGCGCTTCCTCCTTAAACTGTCCCATATGTATTTTGTTGTTGTTAGTGTGATTGACAGGCTTGGCATTCATAGTGGGAGGGAGAAAAAGGAGAAAAACTTTCTTAAAGTAAAAAGCTGGAATTGTGTCGTAGTTTGAATAAGTTCAAACAGAGTATCAGAAAATGAAGACTTGCTTACAACTGTCTGTCTAGAAGTTTGATAACATTTTGCTAATTGCTTTTATCTTTTTAAAAATGTATTTAGCAGGAAATAAAAATAACAGCATCAACTGAAATCATAGGGTCTGTGAGGGACCTCGGGAGGTCTAGGCAGGGCTTTAACAGAGAGGCAGGATTGAATACAACTAGAGCAAATTGGCTCAGTCTTGGAGATCAGTTTGGTAATTCCTTTTTTTAACTGGGAGTTCTTGGAGTAGCATCAGGTTCACCACATCCTTGAGTGGCACAGTAGGAGGAAGAACTCTGATAATTCTGTGCTATGCTGTTGGAGGGTGCAAGAGAAAGTGTCCGTTGTTAAGGATAACTGCTAACTAAGCACCAAATGGGCTGAACCTGGACCTCCTCTCTTTCCTGAGGAAGCAAATCCAGTTTCCTTAGCATTTCTTCCTAAGTAACGATTGTCTTGCTTAGTCTCTTTGTTCTCAGCAGTCTTCCATTTGGCTCCACCTTAACTGAAAAACAGAGTGGCCAAACTAGCTCCAGTATGCTGTTCTTTATCCTGTGGTAACTTCTGTCTCAGTGATATCCAGATGTTCCATGCTGTTAACGAAATACTGAATACAGTTCAGGCCAGAACAAATTCCTATGGAACCCTACTTGAAATACCTACTGAGTTTGAAAGTGATTTGCAGATATTGTCTCAATGTGAGTCAGATGAGCGCTTACAATATACAGTACTTTCATTGCGTTTCTCTAGTTTGCATGTGATTATTTTTATATGGGACCACATAAAAAGCCTTAATGATAACATGTACTTTGAGCTTTTTTTTTCTGCTAGGTAGCTATCGTATCAAGGAAGGAAATGAGACTGATTTGACACGGTTTGCTCCTGACAAGTCAGTTTTTACTGCAGTATTAAAGAAACAGTTTATAAGTATATTGAGGCCCAACATTTACCTTAGTATATTTGTGAGAATTAAAGTTGAACTGACTGTTCTGTAGTTCCCTGTCTTCCTTTCCCTCTCATCTTAAAGCATGGATGTTTACCCTTCTTTAGTTACTATCATTTTACTGACCTACATTGTTTGCTGAATTTATAGCACTCAAGATTTCAAGGATAATACTTTGGCTACTTCTTTTCATAATTCTTATTTAAATTTCTAATCCACTTGAATAAATATCCTGATTCTACTGTGGCTGCTATCAAAATTAAGCATCTGGTCACAATCTTTTCTGTGAAGACTAATTAAATACTTCAGTTTTCTCTCACATGTGTTACTTATTATATTTTTTCCACTACGGTGTGGATCTGTAATTCCCTGTCTTTCTCTTACTAATATTTCAGGAGCCACAGTGACTTGAGTGGACTTTGGATGTACCTGTGAGTGAGGGAGTTGTCACAGACTTTTCTAGTGGTGGCACATGTAAGTACTGAGGGAAGGAATTTCTTAGAATAGTGTTTCAGCAGAAAGCAATTGTGTACTTAAGACCGCCTGGCTTAATTGCATTCTGGCGTGTGCTTTTATCTTTAAATTGCTTTTTTGGTTTTCAGCGTTTATTTTTTCAAAGTTCTTGCTGGAATTCTAAAAATCACACAATGAGAAGGTATTCAAAATCGCTTATTTTTATACAGCAATGCTGTGTTGCTTAAAACTGTCATCTGTTCTTATAATAATAAAACTGTAATGCCAAATGCATAACAACTTTTGTAATGGTGTAATGTGTCTCAGGGCTTGATTGTAACTCAGAACATGGCAGACTCAACAAAGTCGTCTTGGTTTTGCAGAAGTGGGGATTAGGAGCTATAACTGGTTTCATATGACAACATATACTCCAACAGTGACAACATGTACTATTGTTTTTTGAGTTGCAAGTTGCCAGCCAATTATACAAGGCATGAAAGTGGAGTTCGAGTCTTGGGTTCCTTTTGTGACTGATGTAGAATTTTATTTTATTTTATTTTATTTTTAATGATTTAGATAAGTCAGGGAATTTTCCAGAGGGTAAAGGGGAATTCTGCTTAAATGCTTCATGGATCTTTGCAAATATCCTTATTTTCTGTCCTGGTGTTTTCCTCCATCCTTGTTTCTATAAGATGATTTAGTACTGTGTCAGGGAGAACCATAGAAAACCTTAGTATATAAATGATTGCCCAAATGTTATGAAAGCTTTCATGTTATAAAATGAGCATGTGAGTTTTGGAGATGTCTATTAGTCTGGTTTTGGTGATTCTTGTTGTTGTTGTTGTTGTTTTTTTTAATTTTATTTTTGTGCACTATTTGTTTTAAGTTGTAATACAGAGCAATAATCTGTAGAATTTATTTGAGCAGTTATCTCACAAGTCACCAAAAAATTTATTGGAGGATTCTGGCATCTAGAGTATGTTACTGAAAAATAATTAACTGTTCATGGTAAAGAACGAAAAACATCTATTTACATTACTTATTTGAATTATCTGTGTAGCCCTAAACAGTGCCTCTAAAATGCGTTTCCTTCTTGTGATCACAAAAGACCTAGACTCAAAGAAGCCTCAAATGGAAGAGAAAAAAAAAAAAACAACACAAAGAACAAGCCCCAAATCCTGAAAAACCTTACTAAGAATGGTTAGCACCATTGTTATACCAAGGACACTGTGGTTGTACACTGACTTGAAACCTGTTACCTTTAAATTACTTTCACTATATCCAGTTTTCTACATAAATATGCCCTCTTTCTTTATTTCACTTGTTCTTCAACCCATTCCTAGGGCATGTTGTTTCAGCTGAATTTTAATTAATACCAAATGGTAGATATTTTTTGTTTACTACTTTTGTCACAGAGGCGGATATGTGGCATAAAAATCATTGTCTTATGGCCAGTTGCTATTTCTGTTATTGCTCAGCCTTCTAAAATATTTTTATATGGCTTTTGATTGTTAGATTGATCTTCTCTTTGAATCTAGCAACAGACTCAGCCATTTTTTTGAGAGACACTTTCCTGCATCTAACAGTGCATTAAAAATGTACTTATTTTCATAGATATTTGTTTGTAACCTGAATTTTGCACCTAGTTTTCTTTATCTTTTCAAAAATTCATGTTTTTAACTAGTACAATAAAATATAACAGTAATAAAAACCCAACCTCCTACAAAAATGACATTGTTCATTAGAAATTCTCTTTGATTTTTTTGAAGGCTGGAATTGATGCTGTAGTGCCTGGTTGCGATATCCTTCACAAGTATTCAGTATTCTTTGCAGTTTAACTGAGCTACATTTTGTGTTTTTATTCTTTTGAACACCTTGGCAGAACTTGCTGTCTGTTCCTCTAGATTCATATGCTGGCTTGTATAGTTTGCACTTAAATTTTATATAATTTCTTTATAGAACCTCTCCTTCCTTGAAATTAATCTGTGTTGACTATTCTGAAAAATATAGAAAAATGTGTATGAACAGATTTCCTCTGGTAACATTTATATGCATTAAAATCTAGTTAGTAAATTTCAAAACAGAAAAACAATATTATTGTAGTATCTTGCCTTATCATGTAAATAACATTCCTAGGCAGCTTAAACTTGAAAAGCTGTGGCTGATGATTATTTTAAATTATTTTATTTATGTTCTTTTGATGGATTTTTAGTATAACAAATTCTTAGTTATACACTATTGATTTATATTTGTACATTGATATGTAGAAGGTCTTTCACTCTTGGTATTAGGTAAATGGAAAAATGTCAAATTAATACTTCAACTCCCAGTGGGTAGACTAATGCATCATTGCATGGTAGTTTACAGTGGAAGATCTCAACAAAAGTTGACCCTGTAGATACTGAAGACTGCCATGAAGTTAGTATAAGAACCAGAGTGGTGGGTTTTTTTTGTTTTGTTTGTTTTTTTTCCCTTGGTTCTGCTTCCCAGGTCCAGAGTTCTCTGTCATTGCAATGAACTCGACCAACTGCAGCAAACTACAGTTAGAGAAAATTCCAAATGATGTTTCTAAGAAATCTACCTCAGTATGACTTCCGAAAGAGGGCTAAATTTAAATAAAAATATACAAAGATGTGCATTTATTCCAAGTGTTATGGATACCACTAATTTATTTGAGGTATAGACACAGAGGTATATCTCCGTTCCCCACTTGTCCCATGTTTCCCCTGTATGCCTTACAGCCCTTGTAACCTTTGGAACAGCTGTTGGTATTTCAGTATATCCAGCTAGCAAGCAGCAGTTGTGTTGATTTCCACAGTGAACTGGTATTACTTGAGTTCACTGAATTGATAGTGACTTGAACCAGAAAAAATCAAGTCACAGCAGACTTAGGAGTTGTAACTGAAGTATTTGTTGTTAGGATGCAATGTTAATGGGAAAAATAGGTAGGTCATGGAAAACGGCTGCTTCTGTTTTCTTCCTGCTTAAAATACAGGTTCAGATAGGAAGGACGGCGTTTCTCCCATGCTCTTCCTGAGCTGGGGAACTTAGAGAGAAGCATCAAAACAACAGTGAAGCACTAGTAAAGTGAAGCATTGTTATAGTATCATCAGTGTTATAGTGAATACATAGTATATGGTTTATATATAGTATATATAGAATCATAGAATAGTTTGAGTTGGAAGGGACCTTTAAAGGTCTATGTCCTTCTTATGTTGGGGACTCCAGAGCTGGACACAGTACTTTAGGTGGGGTCTCACCAGAGCAGAGTAGAGGGGGAGAATCACCTCCCTCGACCTGCTGGCCACGCTCCTCTTGACGCATCCCAGGATGCGGTTGGCCTTCTGGGCCGCAAGGGCACATTGCCGGCTTATGTTGAGTTTCTCATCCACCAGAGCTCTCCTCCTCCTCAGGGCTGCTCTCGATCCATTTTCTGCTCAGCCTGTATTTGTGCCTGGGATTGCCTTGACCCATGTAGAGGACGTTGCACTTGGCCTTGTTGAACTTACAAGGTTTGCACAGGCCCACCTCTCCAGCCTGTCAAGGTTCCTCTGGATGACATTCCTTCCCTGCAGCGTGTCAACAGCACCACACAGCTTGGTGTCATTGCCGAACTTGCTGAGGGTGCATGCTATCCCCCTGTCTATGTTGCTGACAAAGATGTGAAACAGGGCCGGTCCCAATACTGACCCCTGAGGAATGCCACTTGTCACCAGTCTTTTCCTGGACATTGAGTCATTGACTACCACTCTGAGTGTGGCCACCCAGCCAATTTCTTATCCACTGAGTTGACTGTCCATCAATCCGTGTCTCTCCAGTTAGAGATAAGGATGTCATGTGGGACAGTGTCAAATCCTTTGCACAAGTCCAGGTATATATACAAGGTAGTATAGTACATAGCATATGATTATAGCACTGTAGTATAGTATTGTGTGCAACTGACATGCAGATTTCATTCAAAAACATGTATCAGGTGAATTCATAAAGTTCCTAGCTTTGATTCTTCTATTTACTTAGAATAATTGAGTTAAAACTGGACAGGGAAAATAACCGGTGGAGGAACAGGACACTACAATATCTAGGACCTTTCTGTAGGACAGCAAAAGGTCTGAGGGAAACTGCGGTCAATTGTCTGTGAAGGAGGGAAGATCTGGGAACAGAATCTGAGATATAGAGTTGTTTAGACAAGTTGTTTATTGCTTATTGTCACAAAGAGAGCTCATGAAGGAAGGAAGGAAGCAAAAAGTGATGGTTTTGGAGAGCACAGAGAGTTTAGGGAAGCATGTTACTCACTTCTGTGGATAAGAGGAATTGAGTGGAGCATATGTGTGTCAGCTGGCCAGCATCCAGATGCTGCTTGGATCAAAAAAATTAGCAGAGCTCCTCCCTCCTTCCAGTCAACAGAGCCCTGAAAATGAAGTTGGAAAAATGAACTTCTGAGACTGTTAAATAAGGACAGAAGAAAGGAAGGCATTTGAAAGGGTAAGAGGGGCTCAGAAGATGGATAGAGAAATTGAAGAGATTGACAAAGGGAGGGGATGTAGAAGTGGAAAGATGGAAGGATACAAAAGGTAAAGAAAATGAGAAAGGAGGTGATGAGATGAGCTGTATAAATAGAGAATGTTTCTCAAGGTTTTTGGACTCATAAATAGAGCTTTTACATGTCTTGTGTCCTTAGCCTGCTGACATAGATAAAATTTTACGAGCAGAGTTTATTCGACAGTTAGCAGAGAGAGAATATGATAAAATCTCAATAACTAAGAAAGACCTTAGGAGCTGAGAGATCTATAGGGGTTTTTTTTTGGTTTTTTTTTTTTTTTTAATTCTGACTGCAGTATTTGGGGAGATCTCAAAAAGATACCTCAAGAGATATTATTTTGATGATAATAAATTTTAAATTAAAGAACTATCAAGACAAAAATGACAAAAAGCGCCTTTTAATTTTTCTCATTTGAGTCACACAACTTAAACTCAAAAATTTTGTAATCTTTTATGCTAATTCCTTTTTATTAGCTTGGTTTTCTTTATGATTTAACTAATGGGTATGCCATAATTTCATAACCTTTTATTCTAATTAATTTTTATTTGGTTTTGTTTATCATTTAGGTAATTGTAATGTCATCAAACCTCTCTCTCAGCATAAGTGAAACTAGAGCTGGGTAAAATGATCTTATGATAACAAGAAATATATGGGAGGAACAAACATTCAGTAACAGATTATCCCCAGAAGAGTCTTCTATTGCTACATGCTGAATACAGTCAGAGCTCAGTATGGTTCTGTCCGTTCTCTTTCCATTTTTTTCTTGTGAACTGGCTTTTGCTTTTGTCAGCCTTTCTTACTTAGCTTTAGCACCTCCGGTTTGATTGTCATAGAGCTACTCAAGGAAAGTCTTATTGTGAATATTCTCACAAGTATTTTCTGTGCACTGTGCCAAAGCCACCTGTTGCAGTACACATTGATGACAATACAGAGTTGTTTCAATTTATTCTTTTCTCCTCTCTTCCAAAGGCAGAACCCTTGCTAATCACGTTAGTTTATTTCCCAGGAAATGTTTTGCATATTAGAAAAATGCTGAGGCTTCTAAATATAAGTAGGTAGAGAGTGAATAATGACATGGGATGTACCAAAAGGCAGTTCTGTGGTACAAGTTGGAATTAGTGTGAAGGAGGGTAGTAACTGACTGCTGCTTATGTTTGCATGACAAACAGGATTATTAAAGTATTTCTCAAGATTTTTGCTGTTTCTAGGGAATATACTAGGGAATGCTGGGCTAAATATCCATGCATATTGCAATCTAGTGGAGAAAACTGCAGTAACAGCTCCTCTTGTTTGTTGTAAACACTCCTCTGATAAGCTTTTTAAAGTATCTAGATATAAGCTGTTCAGTATGCATCCATCCACTGACAGTATTATATTGTGTTTCTGACCTCCACATTTTTCCTCTTGATCTCTGCTTAAATGATATATCTGCCTGTTTGACACTGCTGACATTTTGTCTGCCTGGTCTAACACTGTTATACTGTGATTCCTTGTGATCCCATTGTCAGGGGAATAATATCTCTCGAATGATGAGAATACTTTGAAGCAACATAGGAAATAAACGTGCTGGCTAAACTTCATTTACCAGAAGACTTTTTGTTGCAAAATGCCTTCTTCAGTGTTTGGTATATTTGATTTATGTAATGTCAATGTATTTAAGAACACTGCTGTTTTATCAGACAAGATACTCAGGTGGGTACTGAGTATCTTAAGTATTCATGAAATCAGATTTTCGCTTGTATTTATTTCCCATACTTATGGCACTGCATCAGTGGGCTTTGCAAGAGAGCCAACTGAACAGTAGTGGAAATAGAAGTTTCCTGTTTTCCTTCGGTGATGAACTGGTGAAAGTTCACTTAACTTCTAGAGAAGTGAACTATAAACCATATAAAGTAAGAGAGAGGAAAAAATCAAGACATGAAAATTTTGCACTCTGGTATAATTTTTTTTTCATATGCCTGTTTTCTGTTTTTGAACACACCTCAAAAGCAAATCAATCTTAGAATTCCATGCCTGTTTTCAAAAGTTGATTGGATATTCGATGTGCATGAGACCTTGATAATGTTACCTACATTCCTGATAAATTGAAGTCTGACTATTTTGATTCAGGTAATTTATGAAAAGTCAGTGGGAGTTGTTTATGCATAACCTTCATGTCTTCATTCCTTTGTTATTGAAAAGAAATTAAATGAGAACTGAAACATAAAGAAAAAATTGTTGACAATAAATGTCAGGCTGATAAAACCCTCACCATTGACCTTCAGAACAGTGAGATTTGACTGTGATGTGATTATCCTCTAAGGTCAGAAGTTACAAATCAATCGAAGCAGTGGTGACTTCAGTCCTCTGCAACCTACACAGTCTGCATTGCATCCCATGCCTCATTTGCCATGTCTTTTCCACTCTCCAGAGCATCTTCTATTATATCTGTTTGCAATTTTGCTTCTCTCCATTATTAGTGGACTACAGCAGACAATTCTGGCAATTCTCACCTCTTTGTCAGCTGTGCCCTGGTTCATAACCAAAGGACTTGATTTGCTGTATATGTGACTGGCACGCGTAAGTGCAAAAGCCATGGGGGCATACACCAGCTCTGAAATACCTATGTCAGCAAAATAGAATGGCCCATAGCTTATAACTGATTACAGATTATTTAATGTCATTGTAAAATAATTGCTCTTAACTGTATTTTATCTTTTGTCTTTGCTGTTTACTTGAGTGGCTGACCTTAGTTTGATTTACCAACACAGAAATGATTTTATCAGTTATATCAGTTAACAGTCTATCACAGCATGTGCTGGAGGCATTCTGATTCAGTGTTCCCTATCACTGCACTGAGATGGTGCCATCAGCATTGCTTACCCTGCCGGGCCAGCTTTTGGATTTCTACTGTCAGTTTGCCAAGCTTTTAGAGTAATGGTTTTTTGTTTGTTTGTTTGTTTTGTTTCTAGTTTTAAAGAAAGCTCAATAACATGTAAGGAACAATAACTACCCGGTAGTTTTGAGATTACATCTGGAAAGCCACACGATCACTTACTTCTTAAATAGTTTCTTTCCTTACTGGGACTCTTCCTCACTTTTTTTCCAGATAGCTTTATCTAGCAAAACTTGATAAATAAATGCAGGCCCAAGCAATGCTTAAATTGAGGTTGTTGCAAGACTTAAGTGCTGAAAACTATTTTGCATAGAGAAGTCAACAGAGGTTCCACTCTGGATGGACCAGACTCAGGAGGTTCATGATGGTATAAATATTTTTTTCATTTTCCTTCTCATTCTCACAATAGATGTACTGCACTCAGCTCTCTTACTTCTTGCTGTCTCTCTCAGCACACAAAACCCTGTGAGTCAATGCTCTCTGTGGGAGCAGAACAGCAGGAGATTAAGGCCAGAAAGAACGCAATATTTTTGTGGGAGTTTTCTTAGAGTAGTCTCCTTCAGATTTCTTATTTGTATCCCAGGAAGCCTGAGAGCAGAGATACTTGCTTTTCAAGGCTCTCTGAAACAAAAGTAGGCTGAAACACATCACTCCTGCACTCCATCCTGTTCCTCTCTGAGATGGAGAGGAACATCCTAGGAGGCAGGTGGTGGCCAGATTTGGCTGGCTCTCTGAAAGACTGGCTTCCACTCTGCTACTCATTGAAAGCTGGGTGAAAAAAAAACAAAACAAAACAAAACTCTATTTGTTGAGGCAATATATTCATAAGGATTACTTTTCTGTTTTCCTTTTTTTATTCTCTGAATTCTGTCAGTTTGCCCTTAGATTACAAAATGCCTATAGGATTGAGGGTTTGACTCCCCTCTTGAAAGGTTAGAAACATCTCAAAAATAAGGTGATTC
>WHYT01017477.1:71359-173699 GCA_009806455.1 Tetrax tetrax | reverse complement strand
TTTTTTTTTTTTTTTTTTTTTTTTTTTTTTTTTGCTAACTGACACTTGGTATCAAGGGGGCTTAACATGATAGTTGACTGCTGGTTTATCCTGGCAAATTCTATGTGGAAGACGGTAGTAGACTAATGCCACATTATTGAAAGAAAATTTTATACTTTACCTTTTATTTGGGAATTCTCATGTTCTTCTTAAATGCTATTCACACAATTTAAGCAAGCCATAATTACCAAAGTTACACAGAATTCTTAGTGTTCCTCAATTTGTCAGCAGTTGGAATATAACAAATACAAAGTCAGAGCTTTGCACTTTACAGGTGTGCTATAGCCTCTCCTTGTACCTTCATAAGCAAAATATTGTGTTAACTCTAGAAGATGTTTTCAAAATCTACTGTTTATTGCGACCAGCATGTGAAAGGGAGAGAAGTATTAAAATGCTTCGTTTCACCTTCTCATTTATCTGCCAGGGCTCATATTCCCAATTCTTATATCACCTTGTAAATAGAAACTATATTATCATATGCCAAAATCTGGCTTTGATACACATTCTGGTGAATAGATGTTTGCTGATGATATAATTTCAGGACTTAATGTTTGTTCAATTTGAAATGAGGTCTTAAATGAAGGCTTTATTTGAAGATGATATACAGCTATTGATTGTAAGCCTAATGGATTCTCTCTATGCTTTTGGATTGATTAAACAGTGATTTCTGAGTTAGAGAATTGGGAATAAGTGATATCGAACAGACATTCCATGTACGTTTTCATGCTTCAGTAACTCAAGTTCAAAGAAGTGTGTCAACAGTATATTGGAAACGATTTCTTAATCTCCATCAAACTATCTCTGAAAATGACCAAAACTTTGAAAGAAATTTTTTTCTTAACAATGAACCAAAGAAAATTGTTGCATTTTTTTGAAAGGATTACTTTTTCTTGTCAGTGATTTTGTGTTTAGGGGAAACAGGGGCTGTGTTCTCAGTCAGGGGCAGTAGTTCACACTCCTTTCTCAGGCAAACTATTTGAGTATTTGACGTTCCTTCGCTTTCTCACTGAAACCAGTGATTACAAAAATGTGGGAACTTAACTGAGCTGTTCTTAGCACAGAATTGTCTTTATGTAGGAACATCATCCCTTTGTGTTGAAGTAATTGATCCAAATAATTTACTGAACAATTCTTCCTCCATTTCAGTTTACTGTTCAAACATTTGCTGGATAAAATATTGCTAGATATAACACTGGAATCTAGCTTAAAAAAAAAAAGTCTTTTGCTGGATTTATTTCCATTCTATGGACAGAATGAATTGGCTTAGAAGTTTCAAGATATATAAAAAGTATGAGATCTGTTCCAGAAGGATTTACATCTAGAATAAATCCCATAAAGAAAGAAATTACACGTATGTGAATAGTACCAATATTTCTGTGAAGCACGTAAGGGTCATACAAGTATGAGTAATCAGACTGGAGTGTTATATCTTAAAAAAGCGTGGAACATGTTCAGCTGTTATGCAAGATATTATAGTGTAATATTCTTGCCTGGGTAATATAGTGATAAATGGTTGGATAGAAAGCAAATTGTGCCCCAGATCAATGTACCCCTTCAGTCTCTGAATCCTTCAGGAAAAAGTTGCTGTTCTGAATCTTTGGCAACATAGGACTGCTGTCTTCAGTGAAGTAGTACCAACTGAATCATAAATGTTTTCAACTTCAAGCATTTGACCTACCCAATACAGACAAAGTGTTTTTAACATTCATGGAAGTGAAATGTGCATACACATGTGCACACACCAGTGTGCAGGTGCAAAGCATGTTTGTTCTGCACCAGTTGCAGAGTCAAGGGCACTGCTCTTCCCTGGCTCTTACTGAACTTCTGTTTACTTATTTGGGCTTCTGAAAATCTTAAATGAATCCCTTACTGAAACACACTTTTTTTTTTTTTTTTTTCCATCTATTTGAGTTATAGTTATACTAGCTGAAGCAGAAATAATCCAGAAGCTGGCCTTAAACCAGGAATGAAAATGGAAACTACTCACTGTAGAAATTGCAGTACTCATCTTAGTCGTCTTTTTCACAAGGTCTTCAAATAGAGATTCATAAATTTGTAGGTGTTAAGGTTACAAGTGACTAACAATCATTAGAGTGTGACCTTCTACGTAACAGAAATTGATTTACATAAATAAATTCTTGCTTTATGTCCTATGACTGATTGAACTAAAGCATATAGTTCATAAAAATATTTAGCTTTGATAAAAAGAGTTTGCAGTGTTTGAAAATTTGCCACAATCCAGCTGAACATAAATTGATGAAGGTAAGTCATAGAAACATAGATTGATCACATCTGCCATGTATTACTGGTGAGAGCTTGAATTTATCAAAATAGCCACATACTCCACTATATTGGTCTAAATATATCTAAGTCTAAGTATATCCCATTATAGCTAGTCTTTATATGCCAAAATATGAGTATTACAAATCAAGATCATAGTTAAAGAAATGGCTATAGATTCTTTAGACAATAGCATATGTTAAACAAACAAAAAACCACACACACACACAAAAAACCCCAAACAAAAAACCAAACCAAACTAAAGCAGCTCACATCCCAAACATTGCTCAGTGCTTTTACAAAAATCTAAAAACAGCCAGAGATTCATATTATATTATATATGGATATCTTCTGATTGGTTTACCAACTTACCAGTGTTTTTTTCTGTCTGACTGGTACTTCTGAGGTTCATGTTGCTTACACTCATTTTAGGACTCGGCGTTTACAAAACTTAAATAAACCAGTTAATGTCATCAGCAGAATGAGGTGAAATAAAGTGGTGGGGTCATGTCCTTATTGGCATTGGATCAAAGTAATGTTTCTCCAGCAGTGCTACTGTTCTGCTAAATGCAGCAGTGTTACCTCGGCGATGTTTAATTACGGCAGGAACTTCTATGTTGACCTAAGTCTTTTAATCACCCCCTGGAGAATCAAGGCATTTCTTTTTAGTGAATTCTAACTACCAGCTTCTGCAGAGCAACCAGTGCTATATTACAGAAAAATCCGGGAAAAAGTTCTGGGAGAGAAAAAAAACCCAGAAATAGATCAAATGCTTTGTTTTAAGATTTGTGATTTTTTACTTCTCATTTAAAAATGACGTTTTGAAATAAAAATAACCCAAAATTTAAACATAAAATAAGTAATTGGGAAAACAAGTATTCTGAAATTGTTTTAGGTTACCTAGCTTCACATCAAACAAAGTACTTTGTGGATATTTTTGAGTAGTTGATGCAAGGAGTTTCATTTTTGGTTGAACAGATACTTTCAATCATAGAGAAACATTTTGGTTTCTTTTATGGAAAGTATCACACCTTTTCCAATCAAACAAATATTTATTTCAACAATTATTCAGCAAATTAATTGAAAATATTTTCTTTACCTGCTTGTGTTCCTACACTATGTGTACTTCTCTACATTCAGTATAAAGCACTTGCCAACATGAATGCACAGATTTGCCCAAGAAATATGTTTAATTGAGGGCCTAATAAAGTCACTTCACAAGATGAAAAGGAGCAGCATTAGATTAACTAGAGAAGAGGGGCAAAAGCTGAGCTATGAGTGCGGAGGGAAATTTTTGTTTGTATGACCACAAAACCAAGCTGGATGGCAGCTTCTGAGTCAGGTCTGACTCTGTCAGACACTGTTAGCCCAAACACAGCTGTTACCTCCCCACACCTAACACACTTATAAAAACAGAAAAGATTGTTTATTTGCATAGGAATTAATTAGCCATAAACCCATTTGGCAATGTGGATAAACGACCCCAGCAATTCTGACCCCTGCTACCCTAATATTGTCTGCATACCCAGAATTGCTAGCCCGGTAATCCTTTTAGACATAGGGCATGGGATCCTGTTGAATTAAACTGTAACTCTGCTGAACTCTAAAGATTTAACCTGTCCATTAATATTAAAAAAATGATTCCTTTTACCCAAAATCCAAGCACAGGTTTCAGACCCTTGCTTGCATCAGCACTAAATCAATTTGCTAATTTCTAGAATAAGTCTAAAACACAGGCAAATTATCTCTGTTTTCTCAAAACCTAATAATTACTCTAGCCTGATTGTTCATATGGATATATCGCATCTCTTCACCCATAGTAAGTGGAGGCTGCTGGCCCAGACTAAATCTGGTCTGGTGGCCCTTTTGATAGTGATATCTAAGTATGTGTTATCTGACCTTGCGTCTGGGCCCTAGCCCTTATCCCAAATTTAGGCTTCCTTGTCTTAGCTACTCGAAGTCCAAGTTTATTCTTACTACCCTTGTTTGTAGCTATACTGGACACATCTAGGTTTAATGCAAATCACACTTTAACCTTGAACCTACCTCAACACCTTTCTATTCCCTCTTGTGTCTTCCAGCTATAGCCATAACCTTTATACTATTCTGTTAACATGCAAAAGCAGTATCTGTTATCCAAAATATGATTTTGCCTTCTAGGCCATGATGTTAGGGGCACTGAATTTGGCCTAACTGCAGTCCTAACCTTACCTTATCAGATGCTGCAGGAGCTATTTCCCTTGATGTCAGGTTGACACTGCTTTGATCATTCCCCTCTATTTAGAGAGAATAAAAGTGGTTTCTCAGTTCAAGGTTTGTGTAATGAAAAGGCTGAGGTTCACGTTTCGGGCACAGAATTATGATAGTGTCTTCAAAGTATTGTAGGGCCAGATACATATATCTAGGGGTCTTGAAATCAAACAAGACTTTCTTAAATGTGTAGGGCTTAAGCTTGCTATATTTGAGTTCTAGGACTGCACTGGAAAACTGTTATGTGTTTTCACAGCTGAAAAATATTGAGGAGCAGTGATCTAAATGGAAGGTGAATGAGTCTGGAGCTTCTAGTCATTTGTGAAAATAAAAAACCTGAAGAATGCTGGGTGTGCCACTTAAATTTACATATGCGCCTATTTTGAAATGTGAGGAATGGGAAGATTGGAACTAATTCTCAAGTATATTCAGCATGAATTAGTGTGAGAAGTGATATATAACTATTCAGGTGCATCCAGTTTATTTATAGTATCGAAGCAGTCTTAACAAGGTTGAGTGTTTTTAATATATCCATTTAGATGGATACCTATAAAATGTGTTTGGCCTAGTAAGGAACATACAGGAAGTTTGTCATGAGTTATTACTGATACAGTCATTGCTGAAAAATAAGCAGCAAAATAATGGTGTTAATTTTAGATTTAGTACAACCTTATTGTTCTCATGTATTAATGATGAACCAAACCAGCAGAGAGCTGGACACTGATATACTGACACTGTCAAAACCCTAGGAACAATATGCAAGAACCTGGCACTGTGAATCTGGAGTTTAACGTGTGACAGATATAATACCAGCTGGATAGACTAAGATGGGTTATCAAGAAAGTTAGCAATGGGACAGACCTTCAATCATTGCTATAATGAGAAAATATTCTCAAATTCAACAAGATAAGGAAACCTGAGCAGTCACTGTTTTAATGTATTTCTAAAATTTTTCTAGCTTGCTTTGGAGGTGATTGAGAAGGCTGCATAGCCTTTTCTGAAAAGTAAGTCATAAAGCAACTGGCTCTACCATCATATTAATTAACTGCCTTCTCAGCTGATTATTCTAACCTGAGATTGTGCAGGCTTTGCAAGAGCAAGGTTTTTCAAGTTTTCTGTGCAGTGGTTGACTTCTTTTGGCTTAGATACTTACAGAGAGGTTGAGTTGTAAGTTTTCATGTCAAAATATACAGTATTGGGTTGTGAATGACAAGGTGGTAACAAATTCTAACTCCATCTTATATATGTAGTACGTATTTAGAGTGCTTTAATTTTAGGACTTTAATGTTCCGTTATTTTCCTAATAATTTTTACTCAATGAATATGTTAAATTACTGTGCCAAGCAATGTAAAATAGCCTTGAGAACATATTATGAATTCAAACATTGATTGACTGAGTATGACTGAAGAAGTACTGTCAGTTACTTTTTCTTTCCCTCTTATTCCTTTAAAACAAACGGTTATCCTCGGTTTCTGGCCCTCAAGTTCACCCTTCTACATTGTACTGCTATTTGTTTACACTGGTATTTGTGCTGTAGCCTACTTGTGGGTAGCACAGCTGTGGAGGTAACATGAGGTGAACCTGCGGTGGTTTGCTGTCGAGTGGCAGGGAGTGCGCACCACTTCTTATATCGTCAAAAAGGCTGGTGGGGTTTGTGTTTTGTTGTCTGTTGGTTCTGACCAGTGATTAGTGAAGAGAATATGTATAAATGGTTGCTAAAGTTAGAGTGTTTGCCCCAACAATTACTAGAACTAACCAATAGAATTGTAACTTTAATACTTTGGCATAACAATTTTGTATGGAGATAAGAAATTATGAGAAATTATGTGTATATATAGTGTATATACATAATTTACAATTAAATGCAAATGCTCTATAAATATCTTTTTATACCTTTCAACTTTTATTTGACAATGTCTGTCAAAAATTAGCTATTTAGGGTATTTATTAATGGCTTGTATCATATGCCCTTGATATATGCCTAAATCCTTGCCATTCCTACTTGGAAACCTTTCTCCTGGACAGAGCCATCTTTTTCCACTCACTGCAGCAAATTGAAGAATATTATTTCCTCTAATATTCTCTCCCTCAAATGTGAAAATTTTTATTCCCTCTCAGAAAAGTCCACTTTCACAGTCTGATTTAGGTAGTTGCTTTAACCTCCTTCTATGAATATTCATCAAAAAATACTTATGTTTGATTTCCTTTCATGATTCTGTATGCAACCAGAACAGTAAGGGCGGTTGCAAAGTTGGTCTGGACCTTTTCTTCCAGCTTTCTAAGCTGAGCTCTGTCACCCACAGTCATCCTCCCCACCCCCTCCTTGAGTTTTCAACACCTGCACAATGTGGAGGAAAGAATCAAGAAAATATTTTAACTCACATAACCTATATAATAGTGAAATAAGTAATCAGGGCAGCATTAAGCCTGCATAAAGAGAAAGGTATACACTACATATTAGTACATAGTAGTTAGGTGATACAGAATTTTCTGGGTTTACTGCTGTATGAAAAGGAGGATTTTCCTTCTGCGGGTTGTGCAATATGGTGCATTTTGTACTTTATTAGATGCCTGTACAAAATAATGAACTGACTGACCAAATTTTCTGTAGATAGAAAACCATACTGTTAGGAAAGAATTATTTTATCAATGTTCCCGGCATGGTTCAGTGATTATGGCATTTATATACACAACTTATAATTCTTTAGTCAAATCTGTATATGTGGTTTCTCTATCATGTCCCATTTTGCTTAGGTAAGTAAGATTTTACTTACTCGTAATCTAGGAGACATCTTGGATTACTTTCCCATCCATTTAAAAGCATAAATATGTCTTAAATAATGATTTTCATCTTTGTAGTTCACTACTATTGAAGTATCTTCCTCCACAGGCCTTTTCTTCTTGATGCAATTTTGAAATCCTTTCACTCACAGCTGTCAAAGCTGGAGTCTGTGTATGTTGTTATACCCATGGCTTCCTCATTCTTTGAAGGCCATTGTGCCATTGCCATGTGTGTTATGTTGAGATTTTCAGGTGTTCTGTGCAGTGAGTCTGAACAGCACAGACCAGTGGGTAAGACTGCAAAGAGGACAAAACACTGTTTTCCTCAGTGCCTCATTTCCTAAATCCCCATTGCCTAACTACCAAAATCTACAGGACTTTATCTAAATTCTCCTACTGGACTCATTTACTTTGGACAGCAAAAGCTGGTGATAGATTGATATCACTTCCACAGTGCTTGAATCAACCTTGTAGAAGAACAGCCTAGAATAGCTGGAAATGAGCTGGCTGGGTTTTGAAAAACATATTTAGTAATAATGTCCATATAATTGTTCTTGACTACATGATAACTTTGGGATCTACTGGTACCCGCTCTCCATAACCATTAGCGAAATCTCAGGATTTAGGCCTTTCTCTCCTCTAACCGGGCCTGGTTTTATGTCTCTGTGATTCCCCATATTTCAACACAATTAAACAAAACAGAGGCTAAATTTGTCAGTGTATCATGCTTGTATTCATGCTGGTTTGAGTTCCAGGCATTGTAAGCCTCATAATGATCTCCCAGCAGCAAAAGAAAACTATGGTATTGAGTTGTGTTCTTAATAACATGATGAAGTGCAGAGTGACTGAATTAAAACGTCTTTAAATTATGAACAGCATGTATTTTTAGTAAAATTTCGAGTAAGCTATTGTAACAGAACAGCATTCACAGATAGATTTCCCTGCTTTATATCCTTCCTACTGCCATGCTTTGTAATATATGATAATAATTAGTTTAGCATAGAGTAGAAACCCAGGAGGATATACGAAATCTTAGTGGAAGAAAGAAGTTGAAGGTTACTGGCAGAAAGTTCTTCAGTACGGTGTGGACTTCTGATTTGTCACTTAACTATTGAATTACCAGCTCCAGATGTAGTTCTGTGACAGTATGCTGTGTCTGACTTCACATAGTAGAAAATTAGCTTTCATTTAATAAAACGGAATCCTTTCTACAGCAGTAAACACAGGAAAGAGGAGTAAACCTCATAATACAAGTACTTCAACTAGATGGAATTATATTGTCTCTTTGGATAGTATAAAAATGTGATGGAATTTTCTAATAAGCATATGTGCATAATCAAATAACATAATAAGAATTATATCTGTGATTTAAGGATTCAGAAGATGGCTCTAAAAGCTATAATCTCAAAAATATCCAGGGATAGATTATAAAGATTGATCAACATATGTTCCCAGCTAAGTAACTATGCAGTGCTGCACTGGGACAGGGCTTGCAGGGCCATTGCAACTTTGTATTGACTTAGTAATACTGAATTTTCTGCAAGATGAAATGAGGGAGCAAATTTTGAGATAGCCTGGAAAAGGAATTGCCAGTGGCTTTAATAAGTAAATTTTTATGCAGTTGAAAACAATTAGCTTTCATTGTAGTGAAAGGTAGAGCCATCAAATCCACACTGCAAAATATAATGTTTAGGTATTTTGTGATACATTAGGCAGCTGAGAAATTATAGGTGAAGTCAGTAAGAAATGGAAAGAACACTTTTGCAGAAACTGTGTCAAGAATGGCTTTGAATTAAAAAAATCCTGCTGCATAAAGCTAGCTCTTTCCTGCTATGAATTAATCACCCAGCTAGGTTACTTCTGCTGTAATTAGTTCTGCATTAGTGGAACTCAGAACCTCAATAAATCAAAGAGGTGAGAATTCTGCCCCATTTGACTCTGCTTTCTGGCTTCCTTCAGCTCAGATTTCTAGAATAAAAAAAGGCATCTAATTGATTTTTCTTTCACCTGCAAAATTCACAACACATCACTTAGATGAACATCTGGTTTGTTTTCTCTCTGGAGGTAACACAAAGATATGTATAATCCTCATCAGCAATTCTTTCAGCCTCTCTATTGGCTCTAACTTTTTTCTACAGCTTATTTTGTTGAAGTGTGCAGAAAGAGCTCTGTCAGGACTTGCTTCACTGTTAGCCATTACCTGTTGCTTTTGCTCAATAGACAGAAGGCGAGATAAACTTTCTTATCTTGGTGTGATTCGCATAAACTTTTGAGAGGACAAGGGGACATACCATGTAATATTATTCATAAGTTTTTCTTCCCTCTGCAACGACATTATCTATGGTTCTTACTCTTATTTACTCCTTGCTTTTATATTACCTGGTCTTATTATCTCCTCAGCTTGATGATGTGGGAACTGCAAGCCAGAAGCAGCTTTCCTGTTCTACTGAAAATTGAGTGTATAGTTGAAAGCTTTATGTGAAACATGGCAATAGCCTTTTCCCATTTTTCATTATTTTGCCTTAAGTACATCTATCTTTATTAAATGCATCATGCTTTACTATCTGTAAGTGTAGAAGGCATAAATCTCGCACATATGGCTGTTTGTATCTTCTGTAAAGTAAATAGGTCTAGAACTGCATTTGCAGTGTTACTGTAAGATGCATCAATCCTACTATCTAGTAACTATCGTAACAACTAATTAAAAAAAGGTACAGCGTTAATTTAGCTGTCTTATTAGCAGTGTCCTACTAGCGGAGTGGGGGAGGAAATAAGGATTCTTTAGGAGATAATGAAGCTGACAGGATAAGAATTTTTGTATAGCAATGTATTCAGTTCTGTTATATTTTTATTTAAGAAGTTTCTGAGATGTCACAAACATTTTTTGGTAATTGCTGAGAGGAAAAATCTTTTCAGCTGCCTAAATATAGACTATACAACACCATTTGTGTAGCTTCTCATCTCTGAAAGGTTGTTTGGTATTTGTTAATTAACAAAAATGTTCTTAATACTGGCAATGAGATGAATGTGAGAGTCTAAATAAGTGTCTCAGTATCCAGAGATCTTTAGCTGTGTAAACACTGTTTGGAAGAGATGCCTAACTGTCAAAGGACCTGCCTGACCATGTATATTGATGGGATTATGCAGATGTGTCTCTGCTTGTTGCTGGGAGGTTGATAAGGCTCTTGTAGGACTACAGTATAAAGAAAACCATTGATGCACCATCACAAAAAAATCAAAGAATAGTCCAGTAACAATCACAACAAGGAGCAGACACTATCATTAGCTGAGTAATCAAAGAGAGCAATTGTAAGCCTTGTTACTGAACAGAGACACTGAAGAAAGGGTGAAAATGATAGTTTCCGGGGAATACAGGCATATTGATGTGGGTAGGAAGTAGCTTCTGCCAGGATTTGTCACCAATTACTTTTCCCCACGCTGTAAGAGGGAACCCTATTGCTCTGTTTTATATTATTCAGCTCTGTGATGCTGCTCTTCCCTAGTTTTGTCAGAAAGGGCTTAGGAGAATAAACCCTTTCTCTAATAGTTGTGTATACAATCTGTAAAAGAAGCTGTCAGCTCTTGGTATGATTTCTACATGGGCTGTTTTTGGGAGATGTTGCTAAATACTTTCTTCTTATTTGGGTTTTCATCTTCAGTTTGGGAAAATAAAAAGATAATAAGCAGCTATTCTGACCACATACGTCAGAAATACATTGTATGTTTGATAAAAGCAATTACAAGATTTTGTATACTCTCTAGGCCTACTTTATCTTCCATGCCAAATACAGCCAAATAAGCACATTGAAAAGCACGCTATCAATCCATCAGTTTTTCAAAATTCTTGATCATCTGGGTATTTTATGGTGTTTGTAATCTTTGATGTGAATAACCAAGCATGTATACTTCAACGTTGCCCCCTGAAAATGTTCTAGTAGTTCAAAGAATATAAACACCAAAGGGGATGAGGGAGAATTGATTTTTAAATATATCCAAACATTCAACATTTCCTTATCTTTAGTAGTAGTACATTTATTCAAAACACTGGAATCAAATGTGACAGCATGACGTTCTGTTTCTTTATTTTGTAGGCTAGCCAGATAGATTTATCATGCTCATTTTGTGCAAGAAATCATATATTAGTATATGGGAAAAATAGGGTATAAGAAATAGATTTTATGCAACGTATGTTCAAACAAGGTTTCCTGGTGCAGGTAGCAATGTCCAGGAATTACAGATATTGACCCCTTTTGTCCAATAGAATTCTAAGATATTGTTAAGCTTGTTGTTTACCTACTAAACAATAATGAAAACTTGTCACATAATATGGAATTAAGGACAGAAACTCGAGGCCTTCATGAGTGTATATAGCTGCCTGATGACAAGTGAAGCAGAAGACTGAGGTAAAACAAATAAATAAAAATATGAAAATAAAGCCTGTACTTGTTTTTAAGAGGTAAAACTTCACCAAAAAGTTCTTAAATATTTTACATTTTGGTATATGTACATCCTTCAAATTTGTGCATTGGCTAAGTGTAAATATTACAACTAGAAAAGTTCTGTGTAGTGAATTAATTTAGAAATATAATCAGATTCCACGAAATTTTTACTAAACCCAGGAAAACCCCTTGCTGTATTATTTTTAGGCATTGAGAGATTGGTAGGACAGATATCAACAGCTAAGGGAGTGCTTAGCAGCCAAGAAGGCAAAAATTTAAACAAAAGCAGAGTCATAGCGATATCTGGACAAAACTAAAGAAGGATTTTAAAATTTCCATGAAATTCTTCATTGGAAAATGCTGAACTACCAGACACTTTAAAATGAAAAAGCTAAGAAAAATTAATCCTTGTGAAACTATACTGCATGAAGTGCTTTTAAGGCTATGTGGAATCAAAAAAAGGTATCCAAACAATCACTTCTGTAAGTTTTATTGATGGTGCTTGAGAGGTGCTTTCTCTGAAGATTATCAGCTGTGTATTAAAAGAACCTTTCACCACTATTCACTCTTCACAGGAAAGCTATATAAAATGGGCAAGTAACATTTTTATAAAATATTTACAATGCAGTTCATATGAAAGCAGGGCACTAAAAGACTGTCTGACAATAATCAAGAAGGTGCAGTGAAAGCATGTGCAAATACTGAAATTCAGAAGGGCTGAACTGTGCTTTCCAGAAGTTGTGTGTTCCTGCACTTTTCCTCCAGAGGAAACTCCTTTTGAAGCCAAATTGGAACTCTGGGCTTCAGGCTGAGGTCAGTACTGGAGGTTGCTTGAGGACTGCTTGGGATGCTGTTGTTGGCACAGACATCACAAGCAATGAAAGATATTTACTTAAATGCCCACCAACATTTGCGTACGTCTTGTTCTTAATCTGTGCCTTGGATAATGCACAAAACTAATTCACAGCAAGAATGTCAGAATGTAGAAATGGTTCTAGGTTTCCCTCCAGGGATGTGAACTATTCTGAACTCCAGCAGACAGTACTGAGATGGAAAAATTTCTGCAAGTTCCCATGGTTTTGGGCCACTAATCATATGTGGTGGAGAGTAAGGTATTATGTGTGGTGTCATGACTTGCATAACGGGATACTTAAAAATAAAGGGATAAATAAGAGACATGCTTTTTCTCCACTGTGTTTGCTTTCTCCCTAGTGCATATTCTACTTTCTGTGTTATTGTCAAAAATGTAGTGTAATGTTGTGGGTTATTCACTCATCTGGGGTATGGAAATCCTGTTAATATTAAAAGATATGTTTGATAAAATTGCCTCGTTGGTAAAGACCTTTTCACCGTATTATACTGTGTTTATTAGACAGAGAAAATCTCTTTGCTTTAGGTTCAAAGCCAGAAATTGATTTCTAAAGGAGCTAGGTGCCTAAGTTACTTAGATATTTTGAAAATCCCAGTAGGCCTCTATCTGCAGCTTTTTGGCACCTAAATACCCTCAAAAATCTGGCTCAAGAGTTATTACACTGACACAAAGGATTAATAACTTCTGTTTTTCATGCCAGAAGGATTTTACTGGCACTGAGCATCTTGGTGTTACACTGGGGGAAATTATACTTACATGTTTGAGAGCACTGAATTAATTATATCATAAAATAAGACTTTGTTTAACATATGTAAAGAATCAGTTCTCAAATACATTATTCCTTATAGGGCTTGAGATAAAGTAAAGCATTTTACCAAGCCTAAGAAGGCTGTAAACAGGGAGATGGCCAGCATTCAATGGTTGATTAGTAGTCTGGAAAACAGACACAGAACAACCAAAAAGGATTGCTCAGCCTTAATACCAGACCATCACTATTAATTTGTTTTTTCTTCCTTTCTGCTATTCTTTTGCTTAAGCCTCTTAAAGTCTGCATGTCCATTTTCTAGTTCCTGTGAAAATAACTCATATAATTTCAAAGTAACCTTGAAATGATTTATTTTGACAATTTTAATGTTATGAATCAGAAAGAGGAATAGATTTTTTAGCTTCTGGGTTATCCTTAGGGAAGGGAAGAAATGAATGGAATCTAGTCTATGTACTGAACTATGTATATATATTTTTTCATGGCCTCAGGAAGAGGCTGAAAGCCCTATATTATTTTTTTTGATGAAAAAATACTATTTTTCCTATTTTTGATGAAAATTGTTTCTTTATTTATGTGATAATACAGTTGAAGCAGCAAGAACCATAAGGCTGGGAAAATGGCAGTAATAGTTTTATAATTTAATTTTAAATTCATGGCCATAATTGCAGGAAACAGGTTTTGACTTATTTTTCTGTAACTCAGGTTGTATATCCATCTGTGATAAAGTGACTGAAAATGAAATTGATAGATCTGACTTAGGTAGGGTTTTTTCACCTTGCTTCCTCTCCTGAATATGAGCAATGTGAACTGCAAGATATAACATTTCTGACACATTCTGAAGGACTGGTAAAATCCAAATCTCTGCTACACTAAAAATAAAAATCCAGTTTGACATGGAAGTGGGGATACTTGCCACTGAAGTAGATTTGTGCTGAAATAGATGCACATGCTGTAAACCTAGTTGTTTGCACTCACTTTTCTCTGATGGAAATTCAGTGATACCTTACTGGATACAACACAATGTCTGCAATGAATTTTAGCGTAATTCTCTGATGACCAATAACCCATCCTTTAGGAGAGAATGGTACATAGCCTCCATAAGCTCCTCTGTAGTTGTTAGGAGGTTACTGGGTGCTTAAAAGTAGGAAGGTAGTTACCTTTTCCCTACTGTAAGTGCCACAGGTACCAGTACATTCCAGGGCAAATAGAATAAAGCAATTTTGGCAATGCACATGGAAGGTAAATTTAAACACTTATCTAATGCTTTCCCTTTGTCTTTCATAGCCTTAGTATCAAAACAGCAAAGGATTTATTTTATTGTAAATTCAATTTCAAAAGCTTATTTTTTGTTTGCTCTCTTAAAAAAGCCTGTCCCTTTTAAATCAAATAAATTACGCAAAAGTATTATTAGATCCAAGTTCCTAGCTAACAATAGGAAGAATATATATATATATATATTTAAATAAATTGAAAATTAATGTGCCCTGCAATTTGGACAAGTGACATCTGGAAAAGATTTGAAAGCAGAAATTGATGGAACTGGACCATTAAAGCAACTGAAGACCTGGTTGATATTTTGAGATAATTTTGCTATGAACGATATTATTTCCGTAAAGTCTTTCTAGGTGATGGCTGTTTTAAGGAATAAAAGCATATTTGCACCTGTCTGGAGTAGTTCTGCGCAAGAAGTCCCAGATGGTAGAAAGCAAGTGATGTTTCTGCTTGTGTAGCACCTGTTTTTGATTTCAGAGGGGAAACAGAAGAAGATTACTTCAATGGGTGGTGACATTAAATACAGCTGCTGCCTGGCAGAAAGGATGTTATCTTCCTTTTACCCAAGTGAAAACACTTCTACCTTGTATCATGGATGGGATCAGAGCTCCAGTTGTATCCTCCCACAGGAAGAGACAGAAAGGGATGCAATCCCCAAACCTTTCCTGCAGTTATGAAATAAAGTTCAGTAACTTTGTCATTTTTATTATGCAGAGGAAGATGGGGATGACCAGAAGGAAGTTTTTGATGGAGCTGGCAAGAAAAAAAGGTTTCAGAGTAGAAAGTGAGCTAAGGTAGGAAAATTTTTATATATGTGGAAATAACATGTAGTAATGCTGCTTGAAGCATTCTAATTTAATAAATGCAGTTATACAAGTGACTGTGGTTGAAGCTTTTGCCTATATATTTGGGGGATATACATTGCTCTTCCTACTCTAAAGTTGCTTCAGGATTACAGTGGGCGTTCCTAAAATTATAATTAATTTATGTTGTCTTCTGGGCAGAGAGCAGACAGAATACAAACATTAGCAAAATTTCTAATTTTTTATCTCTAAAATCTGTGGTTCTAATTTATCTTAAGTCTGTTAATTTTAATGTGTCTGTATTTTTCAGTGTGCTGATTCTCACATGGAAAATAAGACGTGAGGTGTGAACTTGCAAATGTCTTTCATGGGATATGTTTCTATGCATTTGTATGGTCTCACTGGGATCAATGAATCATGTCTTTAGTTGATCTAAATTAGCCATTGTTTATTTCGCCCTTGAACTCAGGTTAAGAGTAATCTAAACTTAATGACCTAATTCATGAAATTAGAAAAGGTAAATATACAGGAATGGAAAATGTGATGTGCTGAGGGGGGCATCTTTCTAGAACATCTGTGGTATTCTAATATTTAGTCTTTCTGTGAGTGATACACTGATGTGAGTCTCAAAGTTACTGGCTTAGTACAATCTGGAAGAGACTGGAGAAAAAACCTAGGAATAAAATACCACAGATGGTGGTGTTTCACAGTAAAAATATACTCCAGCTGCAAATTTGTCTGGTGGTTTTTCAATAAGCCAACAAGTTTTGAAGGAATCCTTTTTCTAAATAGTACTTTTCATGAATGCTATTTATATTAATATGCAGTTTTCCAAAAGCTACATCGTTATGTAGGTACTCTGAAAAGCTGGAAGAAAACCAAATATTGATCATTTCTCTGTATCTGTATGCAGATAGTATACAACTGGGTCCTCTGTATAAAAGCTCATTTCCACAGATTTTTTCAGTCCTATCAACTTTGAAAGCCTGAGGAAGAAGGGAGGATGAAATAATTTGTAAAGCAAGATTCAAGCAGATATTGAACAGAAGTAGGCAATTAGCGTCTGATACAAAACTAATTGAAAAAAAAAATTAACTAGGAAAAAAAAAAATTAACTAGGCTGTTCTGATTCCTACATTAACAATCCATTGAGGACTGAGTAGAAGCTTTATCTGGGCTGTTTTGACACACAGCTATTTATTGCCAATATTTCAGACTTTCTGTAAGTTGTATACAAGGCAGCTATTATGTTTGATTTCACCTTAGCTGCTGCTGGATAAAACAGAACTGTTTAACTGTTGATTTTTGTTTTAGAAAATGACAGAGGAAATGCTAAATTTGTTACATTCTGTGCCAATAAAAAAGTACATCTGTACAGGTAACAGAGGAAACTGGTGCAGAGCAGCTAAACTGCTACTGTGAATGTAGCGATGGCAAAGTTCCCAGATCTGTAGCTTGATACAAATACATTATATATGAATATTTTATATAAAGTGAAATAAACCACAGGAAGCAGAAGTTCTATGTCTGTAACTGATTTTTTTTTTTCTCAAGTAAAGATGTGACAGTTTAATTAAAATAAAATCTAGCAGGTTTAAATAATAATAAACCAAATAGTATTTTATGGAGATTCACCTAACCTAGATTTGTAATCTTTTAGATTAAAATAAATTGGAATTTTTTTTTTTTTTTGGTGGACTCTGCTCTACAGGTTGCACAATATGGAGAGAAAATAGTTGTTCTGTACCATGACAGTTTTCATATTTCTGAAGTATAGTGCATTCAGTACACTTTTTGTACTTCCAAAATATAGTACATTTATTTTGTTGGAGACTTATGTAATAACAGTTTTCTATGCAGTGACTCCAGTATTTGTCATTGCAATTTGGCAATATAAGGAAATCTGTGATTTTTGATATGAATCAGGGTCATAGGGATAGGCCAGGGAGTTCTGTTTGTCTTCTAGAAAATAGTTTGCTTTGAAAGGTTTTGCAGTCTGCCTTTAAACAGTTAGCACACATCATTTTTAAAGTCCATACTAACCAGCTATCTCTACCAATGGTACAGTGTCTGCTTGGACAGATTGATTTCTTCAGGTATTACAGAAGGGCTGCAAAGGAATCTGTCAGGTCCATTTGAAATTTACTGTATATGCACAAGGCTATCACCAGCATGGGTTAGCAGGAGGTTACGGAGGCTTGCAAATGGTGGCGGCTGCCATCAGGACAATTTATGTTCCAATTCTAGGCTTATTGTTATAAAAATTAAGACAAGTAATGGCACTGTGTGTGCCTTTCACCCAAGAAGTTTAGGAATCTGTTGATTCATATCAGTTAATTTTGGCATATATTTCAGAGATACTGAGGTCCTAAAAACTTCATACGAATGAAGAGTCTCCTCCTTTATCTGTTGTCTTTGTGGGTGACAGCACCCTCCTGGGGCATGCGGAGGGGGAGCACTAGGAGTCACTCAAAATTTCCTACCACTTTAGTAGTTTTCTGAACTTGCTGAGGAACATCAGCAGGCCAAATAGAAATTTACAGATCTTATAAGCACATATGATAATTTTTCTTGAAACCTAACTTTGTCCCTGTCTGTTATTTTTCTGTGGAAGGTACAGAGCTGTCTTTTAAATAATGAACCCTCAGTGGGATTCTTTTGAATGTTATTCTAGGACATCAACTCAAATTTAGTGTAATAACCTTTGTGCTACTGTATTTTTGAGCAATGTACACGATATAATATATTGAACAATAACTCAATCTGTAATTTTATATACGCTAAACTAAAATATCTATTTTGTAAAAGGCTGGCCTCTTAGTAGCAAGGAAGTGATCTTTAGATGGAGTGTGTCATTCGTAAGACTTAAGTCATGAACATTTGTTAATGCCACAAGTAAAGAACTTAATGTAAGTACAGAAAAGTTAAGTTTACAAAAAGGTATTACTGGCTGTAAAGCTTTGAAGAATTACTATTAACAGACTTCTTAATACTGTAAAGCTTTCATTGATTAGTAATATTGAGAAGGGGCTATCAGGTATGGTGAAGCAGCCTTTTCATTATGATGCTGCTCATGCAAGCCAAATATTTTCAGGGTTGTAAAATAAAGTGTGATAGGATAGTGTCTTATGGAAGGCAAATGATCCTGAAAGAGAGAAAATGCTGTGCTTACAAGAGCTGTCAGGCTAAGTCTTTACTCAAAGCAGATTCAGTGACTGGAATAGACACATTGTGATAGGAAAACACAACCGCTTCCCACATCCTAATGTACAATATATGCTGCAATTTTCAGGAAGTGCATGGTAAGTAAATACGGAAATAGCAACTCTGTATCTGTGTACAGTTAGGTTTAGGAAAAAACGAAATCTTTTTGTGTACTTCTTGACAGTGACTCCGTCACTCATATTGTGGCTGAGAATAACTCTTACCTGGAGGTGTTGGACTGGCTGAGAGGACAAGCTGTGAGCGACAGCTCCAGGTTTGAACTACTGGATATCTCCTGGTTCACAGCCTGCATGGAAGCAGGAAGACCAGTTGCTTCAGAAATTAAATATCATCTCATGGTAAGACAGATGCCTCAGTGCAAATACAATGACATTCAAAAAGAATAACTGTGTGAATTTTTTTTTTTTTAGACCTAAAACCATATAGAATCATAGAATGGTCTGGGTTGGAAGGGACCTTCAAAGGTCATCTAGTCCAGCCCCCCTGCAAGGAGCAGGGACATGCCCGACTAGATCAGGTTGCTCAGAGCCCTGTCCAACCTGGCCTTGAATGTTTCCAGGGATGGGGCATCCACCACCTCTCTGGGCAATCTGTTCCAGTGTTCAAATATATACTTGGATTGTGATATAATTTTTAAATTAAAAACTTTTTTCCCTAAAGTTTACGTGAGTAATTAACACCATTTTAGTAGATTAAAAGACCTTCCATTCCTTCTATATCGATATACTACTGAGTTACTATGCTATCACATGTTACAAACTGATAATATACATCATTCCTGTAAAAAAAGGGTGCTATTAAAGAGGAAATATCCAGCAATGAAACAGTTGTTCTTGTGGTACTTGTGGTATTTCCACAAATACTTCAACATCGTGGTAAATGCCCCACTGAGAGCAGTATGTTTTAATGGGCTCCTGATAGAATACTTTGCCTCTGCAACACAATACAAAAATATTAAAACTTTTTCTGTTTGTAAGTGATCAGCCAACCACTGGCCCTTGAAGGACCTGTGAAATGAAGACTACTGCAGTTTGTGGAAGTGCATTTACAAGCTTGGCACCATCAAGTAAAACTGTGCTGAGAAAAAAAGGTTTTATTATCTTGTATTATCTCTCAATGGCAGCTGCAAGTCAGAGGATATTGTGAATGGCAGACTGATCATTTGTTGAGTAGTATTTGACCTTGAAGCAGTGGATGACGACATATTTCTCTGATCTATATCTGACAAAATTATGTGCTAATTTCTCAAATTGGAGCGTATGTGAAACAGTGGTATTGGAAAACCCCCAGTACAGACTGTAAATGGTGAGGGTGTGGTAGGGATGCCCAGGCATGCTGTGCATACGGGGACAAGAGCACGTGCCACTGGGCCGTGAAATAGACCCTGTGCTGCGGCGGAATGAACCTATTCCCTTTTTCTGCACCTGCTCGAGCCTCACAGTGATGGGTTTAATGTGCACTGGTGAAGAAATTAATTCATATGTCAAGGGAATTATAAGTCTGATCTAAAGCTCCCTGAAGTAAAGTGAGGGATTCCTGCTGATTTCCGAGGGCCTGGATTAGGCTCTGTGTGAACTGTGACCGTAGTGCAAAATGATAACTGGGAAACCTATGAACACTGGGACCGTGGCAGGATCCGCAGCATGTACCTTGCTAAGAGGCAGAGGATGCTGGAATATTTAACAGCAATGTTGCACTGTTTGCTGCTTCTTCATCCTGATATTTAGATTATGAAGGATGATTCATAAATACCACCCTTCCCGAAGAAATACTGTAGCTCCTGATTGATTTTTTTCAGTCATTTTTCATTGCCAGAAACTATTTTCCAGGATTTTACATATAAGAATTACTGTTTAATAACACTTTGGGATGGGGGAATGAATATACCAGATGGAGCTGTCGCTCTCAGACTCGGCATAATTCCATGGCAGAATATGTGTTTATATTTGCAGTCCTTCCAATGAAGTATTTTTGCAGTATATTTATAATATTTTCAGTGAAACTGCTGGAGGGAGAATAGACCAAAGAAATTAATGCAAAACAGGAAAAACCTGAAAACCTTGTAACCACTGCATTATGTAATCTCACAGGCAAACAGGTCATAAAAATATAAATACTGGGAATGCAGAGAAGTTCTCTAAACAAGAAATAAATCCAAAAGGTGGCAAAAATCCTTTGAACTTTGCTGAGAGTTTCACATCAAGATTAAAAGTAAACCAAGTTACCCTTTATGTACATTCTTAAATTCAGCAATGTGTGAAGACCTATAAATTCAAATATCTCAAAGTATCTTTTAATAGATTTTTTTTTTTCTTTTCAAAGGAAGAAATGCCTTTGTCTTTCTCCAAAATGTCTCCAATGATGCTGAAGCTTAGTTTTGTGGTGGTTTTTTTTGTTTTTTTTTGGTTTTTTTGAGTCAATGAGCAGACCACTCTAAGTTAAATTGCCTTAGTTTTCTTTTATGTATAAAAGTCTTTTTAGAATACTGCTGGAGCAGAAGCTTCTGAAAAAGGTAACAGCACTGTCAGGAGATCGTTATTATACTTTGAGACTGGCTCTGCAAGTAAGAGCTTCTGGTTTTGTTGAAACAAAGATTTCATGCTAAAAATTTTAGTGTGATAAGCAAGTCAATGAGAGGAAAGAAAAGAAAGGATTCTAGAAGTTCAGCAAATTTAAAAACAATTTTATTGTTGCAGTATCATCGTGATTTTTTTTTTTGCCTTGAGAAATGAGGGAGGATTGAAGTAAAGGTTAGTTTTCTTTTAGATTACTAAACTGAACTCATATAGAATGTAAGTTTCATTGAAGACAAATTTGATCCATTATGTCAGTCTTGTAAAATGTGAAATGAAAGTGAATTAACAAACCTTGAACTCAGACTGTATCATGAAGGCTTTGAAGTAAAGGGAATGGATTGCAGTGGGGGAATGTTTTGGATGAAATCTCATCTATGTGTAGGTTAGTGGTAACATTTCCATTAATACCAACAGCAGTAAGATTTCATCTTCCACATCTTACAGTAGCCTATTTGGAAGGTTGTTCCTCATTCAGGACATTTGTTTTAATGCATTACTAAAAAGAAATGTCCTTCTTCATGCAAAACAAGGGGAATAAAGTCAGAGATACAGATCATTAGCTAACATATTAATTACAGTCATCACCAAAGTACATCTTTCTGTGGTTGCAAATGATCCAAGAGATGCTCTGATGTTAGTGATTTATACAATGTAAAAGGTTGGAAGACCAGATCTAAGATGGTCTGAACTTTTATAGTTAATAGCCATGATTTAATTTAATAGACTATGAAAGTGTGGTACCCAAACATCCACTTTAAAGGGATATCAAAATACTTCTCTGGCAAAGGAATGCCTTTGTCCAGTGACACCTTTCCCACCACAACAGATGGGTATTCTGGACAATAGCAGAACATGGATGTTAATATGTATGCAAGACCATTCCAACATGTTAGAAAGTAATGCTGTTTCCTGGGTAATGCAGAAGAAAGAGACAGAGGGAGAGCTTTCAGAGGGATAAAAATAAAGGAAGAGACTGATAAGTGAGTTGGCAACCTCAGCAGCCTGTGGAACTGTGATGTGGCTGTGTCTCTTCTGCCTTTTCCTCAGTTAGAACCCAAAAGTTGTTAGTTAGTTATCTTTTTAGAAGAGAAAAGATATTTATTTCCTTGAACAAAGAATTTCCCTCCATTTTAAGAAAAGGAAGTATTGCATATTTTGATCCCTTGCCATAGCATGTGACAGCAACTCATATTTAGCATTTTCTGGAGTGTCTCATTCTGTTACCTTGTGAGAGAGAGAGGCTCTAACTAATGGAAGAAATCCTTCATTCTGACAATCAGAGTCTCCCAGAAAATAAAATGAAACTTACAAACTGGCTACCTTCTCTTCATAAAATGCTGGATAGCAGCAGACTTTATTATTTGATCAATGCTGTCTGGACTTTACAAAGCTGCTGGCTGTTGAATAATGTGGCCTGACAGTCTATAGTATCTACACACCTTATTCACTGCTGCTCCATTTTCTCTCACTCTTTGTTATTTCCCTATGTCATTATACTTCTTTGTGTATTAAAAAAAAAAAAAAAAGTTTCACAAAAGGCAAAGTAGTCCTCTTCAAGATTAATTCTGCAAGCCTCTCTGCTGTACAAACTGATGCTAGTGGTACAGGCTGATTTTTCCTGCTTATGCCATGTGGAAGATGTCACTGTGAAGAAGTGGCAGTGATATTCTCAGTTACTGCAGCATGGATGTGGGGTACCAACTCTGACTAGCTCTAGCAATTAAGTAACCAGTACATTTGGATATTTTTCAGAGATTGTCCCTGTGCAGTGTACCATAATTTCATTTTAATGTAGTGGAGTTTTCTGAAAAAAAAAAAAAAAAAAAAAAAAATTTTAATATCCATATCCATAGTTGATTCTTCCCAGTACTACAAATTATTTTGAAGTAGTATGAGTTTCCAGGATTGCTTGTTCTACACTGTAATTGCAACTGGATGAAGTTTTAGGTTTGTCCCATAATCTATACAAATGATTTTATCCCATCTGGTCTTCCCACCAAAAAGCAATATTAATCCTATTCTTGTATTCTGCTCATGGTAGGAGATAATTTCTGTACTTCTCATGCAGGTATTATAGTATTGCCTAAAAATCAGGCTATGGTAATTACTGTTTGCTAGATGTTTTTGCTGTTTATTTCTAGCCAAAGTTTCTTCTGCTGTTATATATAATCAAGTGCTGTTAATGAAAAGCATAACTATTACTAATTGCTCAAATAATTGCTCAAATAATTGCTAAGGCAGGAACAGGATGTTTAAGTGCCAGTCTGTATGTTTAAGAGGGTGATAGAGTTTCTGTGTCAGTTTTGCTCTCACCCACAACGCCAGGTAACACTGCATGTGGAGCTCTTGTTCTTTGCCTGTCTATGTCCTAATGAAGATAATAGCTTGTTACGTGGTCTCTTTGGCAACGTTCTTTTTGTTCGTAGTCTTTGCAGCTGGCACTATCATTTCAAGTGACGTATTAGCTATAATCAATCATAGTTTATATGATTTTAAATCAATTTTAAAGTATAATTCATGACTGTGTGCAAAAGTGGATTAGTTGTGCTGTTGATCCTGGCTGAAACCCATTTAGGTTATTCCCAAGACTGATCTTACACATAAAATAGCTTCCTTCCTTTCAGTATATACTGTGAAAACTGCCATATAATTCACTGCTCCTTCAGCTGTATGAGCAAATGCCTTTTTTGTGTGTGCGTGAACACTGTTATTTAAGTACTCTATCAAATACAAAGGCAATTTAGCATGAAATTATATGGGTGGGTGAAGGCACATACACATATTTATAGGTTTGCCTAGCACAGATGCAAACTTTATGTCCGCGTGTCTTTAGATACAGGGCAGAAAGGACTCGTTATTCTATTATTGGGGTGAAAATTTTCTCCTTGTATTTTTCTGATATTTTTTTGTTGTTGAACCATTTCCCTGTGGCTTTTGGATAGTGCAATGCAATATGTTTTTGACAGATTTGCCAAATGTTTATTTTCAGACAAAATGACAAATCGCAAAAAATATACAGAAATGCTGAGAACACTAGATGTTTCCAAAGTATTTCAAATTTAGGTACCGTTAATAAAAACAAAGAAGCCAAAGGACTGGGCATGTGAAGCAGCAGAAAAGCTGGTACTAGATTGTCATTTTCCAGTTGCTTGCTGGTCAGGACACTCGCATGTTGAGGATTCATGCTTAGGATTCATGTCCCCACTTTTGCCAGTGGGGACATGACTCTATCCAGCCTTTCAGGAGAATTCCCTTCCCACTATACTGGGGTGGGTTACCCACAAACTTTTTTGTTGATCTTGGTCTTGGTTTTGCATGGAGGAAAATTAGGCAAAAGATGAATAGGTGTGTAGGTAGCCTGGTGCTTGGGAAACACTCATTTAAGATTTGGCACCTGGCTTCTTTTCCTTGTTTCAGCATACACATAAAAGGATGTCTCAGTTGGATCACTGTGTATGGAAGTGAGAGACCACATAATAAGGTGAACAGTGGCTGTTGGATGAAAGGATGGAGATTTCTCTTCTGCATCTGTTTGTAAATGTTTCCTTTTGACCTCAAAATAGAACATCTAGCTTAATGAATTAAATCCAAACCAAAAAAGTTTTACTTCATTTGATCTGGGAGAGAAGGGGGAAAGTTTTTTGGGTTTTTTTTTCTTTTAAATCATACGAACATTTTTCTGTAGATCAAAAAACTCAGTTATTTGAGCATCTCTAATTTATTTTTTTTTTTTTTTTCTCCTTAGTGTAACATCCCTGATCTTATATTGAACCATCTAGTGTTTTCTGGAAAAGCTCTCTGTTCTTTCAAGCTTATCTGCTCTTAAAGCTTTGTAGTTTTTCGATCTTACTGCAATAGTAAGAGTATTAGGAGAGAGACTTGCCATGTAGAGACTTTTTTTTTTTTTTTTTTTAAATGGCAGTGTCGTTTAAAACTCGCTGCAAGAAATATCTCAGTAATCAACAGATAAAATGGTATTGTCAGTGCAGCCAGTGTGAGATTAAATGTTTTTCCTAGGAAAGTGTTAGGAGCATTATTGTGCTCTTGCCTTCTCTTTAAGGGTACATAATTTGGGCTCATGAAATGGATTTTTAATGTATTTTTAGCTATTTGACAGGAGTGTCACCAACCCTTCTCTCCCTTTTTTTGTTCTTGTTAGGAAGAAGATCAGTCTCCTCCTTTGAATACACCGGTATCGGAAGTGCCATCATTTATAGCAGGCAAAGTATCTCAGTATTCATGTCAAAGGAAGACAACTTTAAATAACTACAACAAGAAGTTCACGGTAATATTTATTCTGTCCATTAAATAAAAACTAGCATAAATAAAATAATTAATTATAGTACTTGCATCAATATTTTCTATGGCAACCTCAGCAAATTAATGATTTAAACAGGCAACACAATGAAAACAATTTTTAAAAGTTATAAATCTGCCATACTTGAATTAAAATTGAGTGCAAGCTTAATTGCATCCTTTAAGTATTGCTGAGAGCTTAACACAGTGGATCTTTAAATACACTAATAGCTTGTAAACACATGAATTTTTAAAACAAATGATAGAATAACATTTTGAAAATACCTTTTAGCCTTTCATCACAATCTTATTTGAAAAGTTGAGCGTCGTGACAAGCAAAAGTTCAGTTTAAGTCAGTTCAAGGTACTTTACAATTGCTGTGCTGCCTTTTCTTTTGCCTAGGTGCTCAGTTCTTCAAAGTGTGGATGTAAGCTTCAGATTTTCACAATTGCTTAGTTATGAAAATAGATTGCATCATCAATGTAATTACTTTAACATGATGAAAAAAACCCTTAAATTGTCTAGTTAAATAGAAATCTTAGAGACTGTCATATATCCTATTTAATGCTCATAACATTACATAGTTCAGTGGGTGTGAAGAGCTCAAGTCATCTGGTCTAAATTCCTCTTAAGTTATTGTGCCTAATGGCTCTTCTCAGCTGGCTCCAGATACTTGGTGATGATTGTTCAGTAGGAAACATTTGACACAGACTCTAATGTAGTATAGTCTGCATAAATCTGGCATAGTTACATCATACATTTCAACTATAACCCGAAACACCTCCTCATCTTCCTAAAGTTTTATTATTTATTTTGTTATTATTTATAATATTAATGCTTTTACTTTTGTGTGTGTGCCTATAAATACATAAAAATCTTTTAAGATTATTTGTAAGACACATATAAAAAGAATAACAACAGATACCGGGAATTTGAGAATAAAAACCATTTACAAGGTAAATACTAAAACTTCTGGGAATTCAGAACTAAAGATAGACTTAAGAGCAACTCCAAAATATCTTCATCTGGGAATGTACAGTTAAAAATTAAACAACTTTAATTTTGCCTTGTAGAGATTCTTTGAAATAATAGTCAATTATACCTATTATGTAGTAGTGTTTATGGTACTCAAGCAGGTTAAACTCTTTGCTTATTTAAAAAAAAAAATCATTTTTTGAGCAACCTGATGGGAATTGAGTTTTGATGCTGCTTTGAGCCTGAGGTTGAACCAGAGACCTCCTGAGGTCCCTTCCAACCCCAATGATTCCAACATTCGCAAAATTGCTTCTTTTGAAGTGACTATTGTGTCCCACTTCCTACTAGAAAAACAAGGCTGTGAATGTTACCGTTTAACCTCTTGAAGCAGTCATTCTTTTTCACTGTTTACAAATATCAAATACACTTTGCTGTAGGGGAAGATGTCAAACAAATATAGTATGACCCAAAGATTCTGTAAAATATCAGCCTTCTTGGAAAAACAGGAATAAAGTGCCTAAGTTCCGCGCTTCCTGAAAACAGTAGAATATGGGAGACCGGCTTTTTGTTAAATTTTCTGTAGTAGGACATTTTTTTCAGTCATTCTGAAGGTAAAAAATTAAAAGTAATTGTGATGGATAATAGCAAAGTAAAATAGATACTCCTTGAAGGCATAAAGCTGTTGATATTTAATTATCTTTAATGTCTTGAACACACACAAAAAAGTCTAGAATAAGGTAGTTCCCTTTTCAATGATAAATTTAAAAATATTTTTATTTTTTGAAACATCTAACATCTTTATTTGTAAATTTGCACAGTATTTTTCCATTTTCAGAGACTGAGTACCATAACTAGTTGATATATAGTTTATCTTCTAGCTGTTGAATTCTTGAATTTAGTCCAAGATTCAGTTCAAATGAAAACTAAGATAGCAGCAACACTTTCATTGAGAGGTTTCTGTTATACCCGTGTTTCACAGAGAGGCAGTCCCTAAATTACTTCCAGGTTTATCATTGCAACAGTCTTAATGTCAAAGTATGACTTGTATTTGATAAATGAATTCAGCTGAACGCTTTAGAAGCAGGGCAGTTTGATGACTGAAGCACTGACTCCCTTCTGTTATCCTATATATCAAACATTTCTGAGTCTAGGTAGAAATTAGATTTTGTAGTGACAAAGGTGACAGTTTTTCATCATAGTTTGAGTGTAACTGTTCTGAGTTCATGTTGCATTTTATTTCTGGAGGTGGTATGGGTCCCTGCAAGGCAGTAACAAGGCTACGAGCGGAGCGCAACAGCGTGGTACTGGACAAGTTGATAATGTGTATGAGTTGATAATGTGTATGATCTGAATCCTGGCAGTTGTAATGTGTGATGGGGTGACCATGGCTGAATGCCAAGTACCCACCAAGCCACTCTATCACTCCTCTCCTCAGCAGGAGAGCAGGGAGAGAGGAGAAAATAAGATGGGGGAAAAAAACCCAAACCTTGTGGGTCAAAATAAAAGCAGCTTAATAAAAGCAAAAGCCATGTGTGAAACCAAAGGATCTTATTATTAACTACATTCCCTCCCAAGATCTTTGTCCACCCCCAGCCTACTGGTGAGGGGAGAATATTGGAGAGACAGCCTTGATCCTGTGTGAGTACTTATCAGCAGTAGCCAAAACACTAGTGTGTTATCAACACCTTTCTAGTTACTGGTACAAAACAAAGCACTATGAGGGCTGCTATGAGGAAAATTAACTCCATCTCAGCTAGACCCAGTATATAATGTAACCCCTTAGGGCTGTTACTCTTTTTCTCACAACCAAAGCTTGCCATGACTGCTGAAGGCTTGGGTGTTTATGGGCTGCAGGAGCTGGCCTGTTCCCTGGAGGCTTGCCAGTTAGTCTGCCTAATGTCACAGGAGCCTGATTTTCAGTTTTGCTTTTGTTTTGTCGGTCTTCTATTAAATCTGTAATTCACGTTCTCAAATAAAAGTGTTCCAACAGATTTTTTCAGTGCAAGCACTTAGCGAATGCACTGAAGCATTGGTATAATTCACTTCTGCATGCTGTGGGCAGCCAACCATTAAATGATAGATTTTCCCTGGCTCAATGCCGTATATCCTGAAAATTAGGTCCAAACCGTCTTGAATTATGTGTTGATGATAGCATTTTGTTGTAACAACTTTATTCTGTGAGAGAAAGTTGTTCCTTTTTCTTACAGACTTTGTTTTCTTTGGTTAGCTTGAAAATAATGTTTTTCGATCTTGCCTGTAACAGGAGCGCAAAGCTACTACTTGCTTCTCCATTCTTGGATGAACTCACGGATTCCTCCTTTTACTGGACTTTGACCTGATACCCTGTATCAAATTCTTCTTTCAAATGAGTAGTAGTAATGTCTGAGAAAGAGGAGTAGTAGTTACATTTGACATATTTTAGTCTCTTCAGAAGAGCAGGAAAACAGTCACTAATAGGCAGTGATGTGCATATAACAAGGGTTCAAATGTGCTGATTTCTTGGGAGAGACACATTTGGAGACTTGATTTCTGGAGAAAACTGGTAATTAGAGATCAGTTTTAATCTTAAGTCCTGTTCTGTATGTATTTTACCATGAAAGACCATGTATTAAAACCAAATAGCAGGGGTATTTGATGAGAGTTCATGAGAACAAGGTGGTGGTTTAACACACTAGATGCAATTTCTATGTTCAGCTGTTCTATGTTTCTTTTCTGTTGTAACAGCTAGAAAATAACTTACAGAAAGGTGCACCAAACAAGTTTTATATCATGGAAGAAGCTACAGAGGGTTGATAGACTGTGCAGATGTGAAGGTTTCATGACTATGTTCAGTATAGGGCAAATTCTACTCGAATTATATTTTATGAGCTGTTGAGCAGAAGCAAAGCCTGTTGTGTGAAGAATAGACTAAATGCGTCAAACTGTGTGCCAAGGAGGGGAGAGTGGCATTGGTGGCGGTTCATGGAGGAGAAATGCAACTGCTTCAGGCTTGTGGGTCCTTGTGCAGTCTTTGGGTCACTGGGTATCACATACTGGGAACCACTGCCACGGGCTTTACTGATTTGGATGATTCAGGAATGTACCTGAACACATAGCCCTGACTCCACAGGTGAACGGTAGCTGTTCAGATGGGTAAAGATGCAAAGCATTTCACCAGAGGCTGTACCTTATCATGTTTCCTTTATGTTTGTCCTAAACATTAATGTTGTTACGGAATTTAATATCACAATATTGTTTTCTGGCTCATTTGTAAATAGCTAGCCGTCCTCCCCCTCTCCCACTGCAAATATACACTTGGGGGTTGCACTGTATTTTCATGTGGTAAAATAAATGGAGTCATTCTGCTGTGCCTGAGAGGGGTTGTTGGATTTGAATATTAATACCAGACTGCAGTAAAATTCAGAAAGACATTCTTCTGTGAGGAAAATACAATTTAATTCTTACAGAAGAAACTAATTAAGCGTGAGGCAAATGGTTCTGTGATTCTGAGGCTTATTGCTAATGCTACTGAATGTTACTCTGTTTTGGCTGTTACTCATGGTAATGAGAATGTGGATGTTTGGCTTGGGAAAGATGCTTTGTTTCTTTTCCACTCTGTTAGAAGAAAAAAAAATCCCCTTTTAATTTATCTTCTTTTTTACCTTCAGAAATGTCTCAATTATGCCAGTGGCTCAAGCTTTTATTATTATTCCATTTTAAAACAGACTTCAGGAGAACCTCAGCTTTAATTTTATAATGAACTTGGTAGAAAACCACTAACTGAATGCATATGCTCAATAACATGTACTGTCTTACTGATGTGCTTATTTCAGTACAAATTCTCCAGATAGTACATGAAAATTGCAAATTTTGTAAATGTATGTGAAGTGTATACCTATCCAAAATGAACTGGTGGTTTGGTCTAAGGAGAAAATACCTCTTCTCATTTTTAAGGTAAGTGGCAGGGTGCTCCCTAAAATACAGATAGAATATAAATACACCTGCACCTTTCAGCAACCCAAATTTGTGTGTATACATCGAGTCTATGCTGCTTTATTTGACTGTATTAATGTGTGTAATATACATTTAGCATTTTATGTTTCTTATTACACTGTGCATTTTTATTTAAGGCAGTGTTATGTGACTAATGCTAACAGTATTCTTGTGCTCTGTAGCAAATCTTTTCCTCACAATTGTCTTGTGAGACAAATACAGAAACTTCTCAACAGCACCACACTTATAAGAAATGAACCTGTTATTATTGGTTAATGGGAGGAGCAGCTGGAGCTAACAGATATTTATTTCTAACAACAGTGTGTAGACAAGGACCCTGAGATCGTGCACATTATCCTATTACTGTTGTTCTCATCCTTTCAGCTTGTATGTTTCTCCAGCTGATGTAAAATGATGTGATACTGGGCAAGTATTGGATTTTTCAGTTCAGATACTAAAAATAAAATTTAAAAAATTCAGATTGAACAAAAATGGATCATTTTATTTGTTTGGAAATCACTTTAGTCAACACTACACATTGGCTCAAATTGCTTAATTCTTGAAATAAGCACCTGAAAGTATGTATTTTCTCTCTCTGTGTAAACAAAAGGTATTCACACGCCCTATGTCTCTTTCCATTGACACATGAAATCAGGATTTACACTGGGGCAAGTGAGCAGAAAATTATTTGAATGGATGGTTCATTCTAAATCTCTTTAAAATCACTTAGGTTGGTTTTGAAGGGACATCAAACACTGGCAACAGCAATGTGGTGAGAACTAGGACCCACCCTTTGCATTTACATTTTATGAAATAAACTTCAAGTAGAAAACAGTGATTGAGAGGAAAAGCAATTTAACTTGAATTGCTGTTCTAATAGTCCCTCAACCAGGTATCATGTAGGATTTTTTTGTTTGTTTCTTTCTTTTATTTAGCACAGCAGCTCTTCAGCCGATACCTGTACAATGGTATGTTACTATTTTTTTATTTGTGCTGCAGTAGCATTTGCAGGCTCAAGTAAGATAGAGGCCTTTTTTATAAGAGATGCTGTACAAACACATTGTAAAAGACAATTCAAGCCCCGGGGAGTTCTTAGCCCTAATAGACACCAAATGAAAGACAGCAAAGGAAACAATGGCAGGGAGGTCTGGAGCATCTTTCCAAGGTCACAGAGCAGAGGAGCAGTGGGTTTAGGTATGGGAATAAGACAAGTGCCGTGTCCTTGAAGATGTAATGCTTTCATTCCATCTCCAGATTTTTCCGTAACCAAAGTCTCACCAACATATATTTCACAATTTCAGACACGGATGGAAAAGTTGCAGTAACTGAAGAACTGAAATGTAGCCCAACAATCTTTCACATTTAATTAGAGCAGGCCCTACAGAATAACCCAAAGAATATGAAAATCACACCTGTTGGAAATCTCTAGAAATTTAGTTTTCTGTTAAACTAGTACCTTTTAAACAGGCAATTTGAGTATTGATCTGATTGATAAAAAGATGGCGAGGTGCTTAATGTAAGAAATACAAAGGTTTAGAATCAATGAGGGGTCAGTAACGTTCCTTTTTATACCACCATAAATAGATTGCAAACTTTTTCTCAGCTAATATAGGAGTTTCATGTGCTTTTCCCCTCTGGAATTTTACTCAGTATGGTCTATAATATTAAATAGACAGCAACTCCACTTGGAGATCAGTTGCTTTATTTTTTTTAAGGCAGAAAGATTTTATCAAAAATAATGTCAAAAGCTGTTTGATGTAAAAAGACAGATCTGTAATTAATTGCAGCATTTGCAGGCAATGTTTTCTACAGGGAATAATGAATATTCAATACTATTTAATTGTTTATTTAAAACAGCTTAATGAGCTTTGCAAAGGCAGGAAAACACTGAAAAATGCAAACTAGAATGATAAAAATGCTTTGATTATATTTTCTCATTGACTGTCAACAGCCTTTGAATGAAATGCTACGTGTGATTGCCTTTTTCAATAGCAGTGGTGACACAGCTTTCTGAAAGCTGCCCTCCTGCAAGTAGAAAGGGGCTAATGCCTCTCTAAAACAGCAGTGGTGCTGGTGCATGCAGACAGATTTATCATGATAGCTGATTATTCAGTATAGAACGCATCTATTTAAATGTGCATGTGAGAGGCCGCCTGTTGAGAGTGAGGAAAAAACATCCCTAGACTTTGAGCTTCGTAATCAAGAAGATGACTTTGCCAGTCTCTGTCATTACTATATACTGCTTAGCAGGTACTTATGACAACTATTTTCTGTCTGTGTGTTTTTGTGTAGACCATTTTAACAAGAAGGCAGCACAAATATATTTTTGGTTCTCTTCCCTATTAATTCTTCTAGTGTTAACCAGAGAGAAATTTCTTGCCAAACACTGCTTTCTGAGTATTCATGTGCACAGATTGTGAAGAAAGCAAAAGAAAACAGAAGTAATCGTATTTTTTTTTTTGTAAGTAGAAATATAAACCTCACTTAAAGCAAGAAGTGGCATCTTTTATTGCATGGTAGGAAAGAATATTTGAAGCTGACAAAGAATAAAAAGCATAAGAACTTGGGAGAACATAAAAAAAAAAACAAACCAAAAATCCTACAGCAGAGGAAACATCTGACTCCTATCACCCCACTTGTAAAAAATATATTCCCCATTTGCTTTGCAGTACTGTGTATACTGTATTTGTTCTTACATATGCAAACTGGAATAAATCCATGCTGTTTGTGACCTTAAATTGAGTTTCCCTTTTTTTTCCTGCTTTTCTTTCTAAATGAGAACTATAATGTGCACCCGTCTTTTAACAAAAAAAAAGTATGTAATTAAATGCAATATAATCTGCAATATAAGCAAAAAAAAAAAGATCTTAAATGTGTGTGAAAAAAAAAAAAACAGTTGAATATATCTAACAATTAACCACTACAAGGTTTTTAAAGACATCTGCAAGGAAGCTGAGGTTTTGTGCACTGTTTTTGTAATAGAATGCGGGTTTTTTTTGTTTGTTTTGGTTCCCCCCTCCCCACCAAAGGAGTGTTCTCCCCCCTCCTTTTGAGTCCTTATGCCCAAGGGCTAGTTGAATGTAAATACTGGTAGAAACTTCCAGATCAAGTATCTTGCTAAACAGCTCTCTGTCTCAAGAGGTCTTTTATTAAATGTTATGAAAGTGGAATTGCACAGCACTCACTAATCAGGGAAGCTGATAAATAAATATGCAGCTAAGGGGAGGATTCTTCCAGTGAGATGGACAACAGGTGACTGATCCATAGAGAGATCAAGGAATGAAATTATATTGGTGATATAGAACAAAGCAAATTCTCAGTAGCAAGCCCTAGTTAATTATTTTTATACACTTTAACGTGGTAGCATGGGGAGGAAAAAAAAAGTGGTTTTATTCAGCTAAGGTACCTATTTATTCTAAAGAGATACTGTCAAACCAAATGAGATCTCATATTTTTTATTTTTTAAGAGAAAAGTCTTGCAAATCCTGGGGTCAGTAGATACAACATTTTCTTGAAGATTTTGATTAAAAGCTTCATTTTGCTTTGATGAGACTATAATGTTTATAACCTGAACAACAGCACATATTAGGTGGTCTATTTTTCTAGAACTGACCAAACAATGAAATGTAATGTGCAAATAATCTACTTTCTTTGTGAAAGGTACATATAATTTTAAGAAGTTGTTCTATTTTGATCATCTACATGATTGTGGCTCAAGTAGAATTTTGTTGTTGTTGAAATCAGGCCGTATTCCTTCAATATGGGGTAACAGATGTTCTCAATTCCATGAATGCAATAACGGGTCAACTTCACTGGATTTGCTGTCATGTCAGTTAGTGGGCTTGGAACTGATTCCAGTTCACCTGGAGGTATTATGGATGTAGCATTTAGGATGTGTAAGGCATGCTGGTTTTTATTTGGCTTCCAAGTAAAGCACATCGATGCTAAGATAAAAATCAAAGCAAAATCTAAAATTATTTTTCTTTGAACTATATAATGATATGTTTAAGTACAAATGAAATGAAATCTGAGCCTAAATGGGAACAATGACCCCATAAACAATGAGGGCAGGAAAACGCTGCTTAATCTTATTCCTTCCTACTATCCACTGTAGTCATTTTTCCAGTGGGCCATTTGCTGTTGATAGTTGTATCACAGGGTGTTACTCATCCTTATTCCAAAACTGTTTCTGAATAGACACTTGGACTGCAGCTCAGAGAAGTGATAATTGCAGGCGGATGCACACCGACAGGCACTTCCTTGTTATTTTGTAATGCCTCATGGATCAAAGAAGAAACAGGAGTAAGCTGGAAAATAGGGAGGATATGCAGCAACTGATATAGTGGGACGTGTGGCCCTTTCAAGGCAGGGATATCTTAGCTGTTAGAGACTGGTTGAAGAGTAAGAAGTGGGATCTCTGGCAGGACACAGGGCAGCAGCGGAGCTTTGTAAGGCTGTTTGGTTTATGGTCTGTACCTGGCCTGCCCTGTGCCATTTGAATGGTGCACAAAAGCGTCCCTAAGAGCCAGGTGTGGGATGCATTTTAGATAAATATTTTGAAGGGTCAAAGTCTATTCTGGAAAAGATACACTCTTAAACATCTCTGAAGAAACCACTTAAGTTTCCAGTCTTGAAAATTTTTGAGATTTTGTTCAAGGTTTCATTAAGAACTCAGATTTCCAGCTGCTAATCAGCTAAAAGCCTTAATAATTACTTACCTTAGGTTATTCACAAACTTTTTTTTGCAGCATTTGTTGTCTCACAAAACATAGTATTCTACAGTGGGAAACAAACAAACAAAAAAAAATTGCTTCTGTTCTCCACCACTGTGCCATCTGTTCCCCGCATGTCATTTCTAAAAATTACTGCTATTAAGATACATATATTCTGGGAGGGAGAGAGACTCCAAAGCTGCATAAGTGACATGGATAGTTTAAAAAAAAAAGTACTGGCAATCTCCAGATAATTTTGAGTGCAATGTCAAATAAACCAAGCCATGGATAGCTGAGGAATCGCAAAGAAAATGTTTTTCTCTTTGCATAAGTAGTATATGTGAAAAATGAGAAAAAAGTGTTTGTTCCTTGAGTTACTAAATAGAAGCATGGCTGCAAGTTCAAAGAGAAGAAAGGGTTTTCCAGTACTGCCACAGACTTCTATTTCATTGTATCTTAAAATTAAGATGTTGTGTACTTACCTGCTGGAATACCTATGTTTGGGCATAATTCTAAAAATTATGGCACTATTTCACATTGATTCATTAGATCTGCACAGAATGTGAAAGTCTATCTCACAAAAGATTTTGAAGTTTGGCTTTGTTACAGATCAGAATCTTTCCCCATATTTGCCTCTAAAATAAAATTTTTTTGATGCCTGGAAAATTTAAAATGGTATTTAAAAAAAAAAAAAAAAAAAAAGAAAATGATGCTGAATTTTTTTAATGAACTCTGTCTTTTCACATTAATATAAAGGAACCTTTCTTGAATTAGCATACAAAGTAACTTTTCTAAGGAGTATACTGGATAGTTTAATCTTTTATTGACCTTTAACTTTTTTCTACACCTCTCTCCTCCACCCTTCCCAGGATGCCTTTGAGATAATGGCTGAAAACTATGAGTTCAAAGAAAATGAAATATTGTGCCTGGAATTTTTGAGAGCAGCTTCTGTGCTGAAATTTCTTCCATTTCCAGTAACCAGAATGAAAGATATACAAGGGTTGCCCTGCATGGGAGACCGAGTCAGAGATGTCATTGAGGTAATACCTCTGAATTATCTGCCAATTTATTCTTTTACAGATCTACTTTTAGAGGTCATGGAGTGCAGCATTGATATCTGTGTGTATTTACACAACCTTCTGTATTTCCTGTAATAACATTGTATTATCCTTGTTACTAAGAATGCAGTGATTTCTGGAAACCTTTTGTAGTAACATAAGGTTTTGTCATGAAACCCCTACCCTCAGGAATAAATATAAATTAATAAGTAATGCAGTGTCACCTTTATATGCAATTTTTAAAAGCTCGCTCTGATTTGAATGTGACAGGTTAAGTGTTAATTGTTTTGTTCATATGGCTTCTGCCCTTGGCAACATCACTTTCCTCACCTGAATGCTTTATTAGAAATACTATTTTTGCAAAACTGATAAATATTTTAGTACTTTAATGTTAAATCCTACCTTGCTATGAGTTATAGCAGAGCCTTTTATCTAGGTGATGGATGAACTTTACATTCTTACTGGAGCTTGATTATTCCCTGCATTTTTCTTTAATTCTTAGCCTTTTCAGGACCCCACATCTCAGGTGCTGTTATTCCAGCAGGCAGCTGATCGGGGGCGTCTCAGCTGTCTGGAGAGGTCATTGCTGAGTGTTGTGATTCACTCTGGCTCCTTGTTTGCCTCGCTCCACTAGTTAAGAATGCAGCCTCTGAAGTGCTCTTTGTACCTACTACCTGGGGACTGGGAATTCAATTAGGATTCCACAGGAAAAAAAAAAAAAAGATTATCTGGGAGGGTTTTATTGGTGGAGGGTTTTTTGTTTGTTATTTTTCTCAGAAAGACTGAATGAACTGTAAACCCAAGAAAAAACTGTATCTGTTCTTAAACTGCTCTTGCTTTTAAGAGAAGTAAACTCAACCAAATAATAAAAACTAATTTTCAGGACAACTCCATTGGTAGCTTATGATACCTGCTTTCTGGCTGTGAATTTATAAGTAAATAAGTACTGTGAAATATATTCCATGGTCCCAGTTTCTACTTCATCCTTGAGTAAATTTATGAGTAGATAAGTACTGTGAAATTTATTCTGTGGTTCCAGTTTCTCCTTCACCCTTCAGTAATCTTCTGTCTCAAAAGGGGTTGCAGAATTTGATTCTAATGGAATAAAACAATATGCTCGCTAAGGGTGCTCTTCATGTTTTTACACATTGATAATACTTTCTTTTAGATTATTTTACTATCTTAGCATAATCTTGTTTTTTTTCTTAAGTAATATTATTTTTTGTTTAGGAGATTGTTGAAGAAGGAGAGAGTTCTAGAGCTAAAGAAGTATTAAATGATGAACGATACAAATCATTTAAGGTAATTCTTCTGAAGTTTGTTGCTGTTGTTTAAAATTGCATATGTTTTCCTCTGTTTAGCAGACTTTAGACATAACCATAAATTTTATTATAAAGGAACATCCAGTATCAAGTATAAAGAAAGTTAATTCTTGAATAAAGAGAAGGGTAGAGAGAGATGCCATTATAGAGTAAGGAATAAAGGTGAAATCAGTTATCTTTCTAGTTAATGTGATGTACACACAATTACTCTTGAGTTTGAACTAAACAATCTTTTTTTTTTTTTTTCTGAAAACTAATGTAATGCATACTCTTTGCTGCAACTTTAATCTGATATTGGATTTATTTTTTCCTCATTTTAGTATCATTATAACACTACATCAGCTTATTCTGGCATTAAGAAATTTCCACGTGAAGATGATGACTCAGAAGTGTTTTAATTCTCTTTTGTGTGAGGCAGAAGGAAGACGACTGGAGATATTTCTTTGTTAGGCAGATTGTACCTTCAGAGTCATGGTCGCGCTTCTTCATAGTTATAGGGAATCTAAACCAAATAAATACTGCAATTCTTACATTTTCAATGAATTGTCCACTGGAAAAATATATACTGTAAAAATATTTTTTCAATTTTATCTGAAATTTTAATCTCTAAAAATATCCTGTTTGTGCCTTCAGAAAAATTTAAATCAGAGAGTAAAAGAAATGTTGACTGCATTACTCTCTTTTACTTCAGCTATTACAAGATTCTTCCATTCTCTGTGACCCATAATACAAGTATGAAAGTGTGTCCAGTGATAGTCGTTGACACCATCTGTAGAAATACTCAGAAAATAGGTGTTCTTGGAAATTAGAATAAAACCTCTCAGGGGACAGATTATATGAAATATGCTTTATGTCTTGTTTCACATGCCAAATTACAACAAACTTATGTGGCTCTCTTGTTAAATGAGCACAAGCTATAGCACATTTTGGCTAAAGTGACTGTAGCCAGTTTTTCACAACAATTATTTATGTGTTTCTAGGAAAGCCAAGAAGAATACCTAAATTTCACCGTTTAGCATGGTTCTGGTAACTGCTGCAAATGATTTATCATGACTTAAAAGATCACTGCTGGTCCCAGGACCACAGTTACCATATGACTGACATAAATTTTACAGTCTGTGTTTTAGATGTAGGGTACATGAATGACATGGTCAGTTCGCCTTCTTATGGAAGTGGTTGGTGCAGAGAGCAAGTTCATATAATTCACACTCACTAGCTGAAAAAGAGCAATGCTCACATACACAATTGAGGAAATGGGCTACCTGCTACTCACACTACACTCTTGGCAATGTCTCTAAATTAATGTCTGTAAATATACTGAATAATAATGAATCTTAGCATGGAAAGAAAATAATGTGGGTTTTTTCTAAAAAATTTGGATAGTGGCATAGAATTAATTTCCTTTAGTTCTCTGTCCCAATATTATTTAAGTCTCTTGGAATCATACTAAACCCAGTAATAGACCCTTTTCAAAATCTTTTAGCACTAGCAAAAACATTAAAAGAGAACAATCTAAGTATTAAAAAAAATCACATTCTTTCATAAACACCCATGTTTCAGACAAAGAATAGGTAATTTCATCCATTATGTACAAAATGTAGGGTAGTTCCTATTTATTATTATCCAAGATTTTCATTATTCTCTTTTTTTCTTTATCTTAATTATTTCCAAGGAACTAACCTCATTAGAAAAACACAAAATAAAGCTAGCATAGTTGGAATTCAGTGTTGTAGATTCAAAGGAAAACAGCAGTTATTCGTGTCTTGCACAGTTACTCATTGAATTCTATAAAGGTACAAATAAACTATTGAGAGCTTCAGTATTGACAAACTGAACATAAAGAACATGCTTTTGGGCAAGGATGAAAATTTTCTATCTTGCTTTCATATTGCTGTGCATCTGAGATATTGATCCACTGAATAATGCTTACAACTGTGACATTTCTGCTTTACATCCTTTCTTGGGGAATAAGTTAGTGTACAAAAAGACTTTGGAATAAATTGAATATAAGCATACAAAAACTTCAGAAACTGGTAGATTTGGGCTTTTTTTTTTTTTTTTTTTTCAGTGGGCAAAATAGAGAAATCTGCACTCCAAATGTGGTGTGTCAGATTTTAGCTTGGCTCACATGCGGACTGAAGAATGGTATGGCTGTTTATAATGTGCAAGCAAACAAAAATTACCATTTGCACTTGAAATTGAATCCCATTTTGTAGAACAGTATTTGGCATGACCTCCAAATGTGTGTTTAGATTTATGTACTTACCATCTGGTGCTGTCACACCAACATCTTATGTACAACTGAGACCTGGTAGTGCATAAAATACAAAAAATCATAATGTCAGTCAAATTGGGAAGATAGAAAGGAAGATGAATCTGTATGTTTGTATTACAGTAGTATTTTTCTTCAATGAAGGATAAGTTCTGCCCAGTATTTTCCCTGTGAAACCTTGTTGTTACCTACTTATTGTTAACTCACTGCTCCTTTAGAAAACAGCACTGAAATACGTGTTCTTCTCCTGACCTTAGCAATTTACTTCAGTCTTTGGAGTGGGAGTGAAGACATCTGAGAAATGGTACAGAATGGGTTTACGAACTCTGGAAGAAGTAAAAGCTGACAAGACCCTGAAGCTGACAAAAATGCAGAGAGCAGGTAAGGTGAAAGTCTCATAAAAACTCGTATCTTTGTGCTCTAAGCACTTGAAAACAGAATCAGAAGAGGAGCCAGAATTTGTTTGTACATCTATTTTCTTGCAGCAGTGTCTTGTGAATACTAAATTATTAGGTTAAAAAGAATATTTGGAGTAACAGGGCTCCTAACTAAAAATGGTGTCATTCAAAACATAGGAATATGACTGGTTTTTGTTGCTTACATAGATACCCAATAAAATCTGCTCATATATACAAAACTATTAATGGGTCATTATTGCACAGGTTGTAAAAAAAATTACAGTATCAGGAAAGCCCAGAACTACTTTGCAGAGGAGACCTGTCTCCCTCTTTAGCGATAAATCAAAATTTGTAATAAAATACCTGTAAAATTACCTTCATAATCCTAGCATATCTTTACTTTAAAGTGTTAAACGTGGTCAAGTAAATAATGTTGCTTCCCTATAGATATTTTCTTTTGTGTGTGTGTGTGTGGTTTCCCTAAAGAGACCCATTTAAACAAAAGAATCAGTTACATACAGAAAATGAGATTATATAACATGACATTAAATTAATGTAACTTTATTTTTGCATTAAATTTATATGTTTTACATCACCTCAGAATACCTTGGATCAGCTTGCCCACATTCATGCTGCTTTGTCCTTTTTTCTTTTACATATCATATCCAAATGTGTTGAAGCAAGTTGCAGGACTGGGCTCTTTTGATACGTGCTCTGTGATCAGACATAAAGATAGCTGGGAAATTTCACATAACCAGTAATCCTCTGAGCCCTGTACTTGGGTAGAAATCCAGCATTTTGGGAAGAGCACCTTTGTAAGCAATATGTCCAGAAATGCCATTGATGGGAGCTGACAGGGAATTCAGAGTAATTTTTTTACTCAGGTTCTCAGCAAGTGAAGCAATTATGCTGATGGTTATGTTGTTATATCTGCTGTTACAATTTATAACAAATTATAATGACAAAATTATGTATAAACTATAAAGACAAAGATGAGGGAAGGAAGAGGCTGTCTCTTGTCTATAATCCCCCAGACTCAAGGCAGGAGACTGACTCTAAGAACAATGGGGAGGAAGGAAAAAACTCCTGAAGAGGCTGGATCAAAATATATTTCTTCCCACAACATGTCCCAAATCAGCCTATAGTCTCATGTTTAAGATTGAGCATTTCTTAATTCTTCCTATTAGATGGGATTCCCTTTGTCCATGGTGTAACTTGTGTGGCTTAACTTCTTCGTGAGAGGTGGCTTTTTCACACGGGACTTACATAATGCTATGTAGATTTTGATAACTCCACAGAGTGATCAGCACTTTTTTGCCTTTGATTTCCAGGGTTTCTCTACTACGAGGACCTTGTTAGCTGTGTAACTGAGGCAGAAGCGGATGCAGTAAGCTTGATTGTCAAGAATACTGTGTGTACATTTCTACCAGATGCTTTAGTTACCATAACTGGTGGTTTCAGGAGGTGAGTGAAAACAAATGAAGTCACTTGGCTGGTTTTTTTTCAGGTATGCACAAAAAAAAAGGGTTGGGGTTTTTTTTGTTTTGTTTTGTGTCTTGGACAAACCAAAGTAGCTTAGTGGGAAAGTATCAAATTGTTTTCAGTGGTTGTTTATTTTGGTTTTTTTTGTTTGTTTGTTTAAATGGGACAGCAATCCTGAAGACACTCTTAGGTTCCTGTGTTTTATTACTATAGATGGCTGTTTTTTTCAGAACAAAATCTAAGAATAACTTGCTGGAAAAATGTTGTTTACATCACATACCGTACTTGAGCTTATTTTTTTTCTCTTTTAGTGGATCTGAATTCCCAAGGCTGAGACTGTTGTAAGGCTGTGCTTGAAAAAAAGATACAATAGCCTTAATACAATCTTGTGCACTTTTTTTTTTTCTTAGAAAACTTGGTCACAGGAGCTTGAAATGTGCCAAGGCAGAGTTTGTAATGTTAGAAATATATGTTGCAGTAAACACTGACTAAACAAATAGACACTAATCTGCAGAGATAAACCTTACCTACTATGAGGGAAGACTGGATGAATTGCAAGGACCAGAACTTCCATTAGTGAGCTGCAGTCACGGAGATTCAATAGGGTAGAGATGAATAACAGGAAAGTTACATTCTTTGTCCAGACTTAACAAATAAAACCATAGCTGGATGTATTTAATGAGTTACTAGACAACTTCCGTTATATTCCTGTAATTTAATGAAATCAGATGTTGCAGTATTTCTTTTAATCAAAATTAGGAAGCATAGTATAAAATTCAAGTAAATAATAGCTTTTTTTTTTTTTTTTTGAAACCCCAGCATACTTGTACATGGACTTTTGCTTTGATTTAGCTTTCACCTGTAGTCTTCTGCAATGCTTCTTGTACTATTCTTAATGCCAGTTGCTGTTTACAGCAGCTATAATCATGGATGTTGGTAGATGAACCATGTTTCAGGTATACACGAAGGAGCAGCTCAAAGGATTAAGAGCAAACACAAGAGAAGCCACCATTCAAAGTACAAAAGCATCAGGGCATTGGTCCCTCAGTAGTCAAATTGCAAGCACAATTGCAGGAACAGACTTGACTCTCAGCTGTATGTTAGAGAGAGACAGGAAAACAAAGAGAAGGATGAACAACAGATAGTGAAAATGGAGTCTTGAAGAGAAAAGACAAGGATATTTTGAGCGCAGGTTTAGCTGATAGACTGGAGACTGTTAGGACACTGATCACCGCTTGCATAAATGAAACAGGACTGTAGGATTAAGTGAGTAGTTATCCATTTTGAGTAGTTATCTGTTTGCATATTATGTAGTACTGGAGACTACTGTTTATGTGTTTCTAATTCAGAATGGTGGAAAATTCAGAGGGAGAAAAAAGCCATAGATGGAAATTGAAAATCAAATTACTACTTGGGATCTATGTGCTTTAATCAAAGTACCAGACCTACAAGTTGTTAGAGTAAGGCATGAATTTTGGAAAAGCTGATGTAATCTCACTGAGAACATATCAAGACCTGCTGCTTTGGCCAGTTGCATATGATTTATTTCCTCTTTTGCTCTAACATTCTATAGTTTCAGCTAAGCCCCAAAATTCTCTCTTGTACCTCTTCTTAAGGGTCATATTACTGAAGCAGACTTCAGTGTCTGTGTCTTCCTTGATGTCTTTTCTTTCTGATTCTTTCATCTTTTTCCCTGTCTTCACAAAACAATAGCTCATAAAACTTCTTTAATCTGAAGTGGTTTCTCTCTGTCTTTGGTTGGAAGTGGCAATAATACTGTTTTTTTAGAGGCCACTTTTCAGCTATTTGAATCCATTCAGGAATATAAAGACTTAAAAGTAACTGAAATAAAGGGTCATGATGGCAACCCTTCAGTATCTCCCTAATTTGAAATAACTCAGGAGCAGAAATGAATAAATTAGTGAAATCTGGCTTATTTTATCCTTTGTTACTCCCCTACACAGACGCTTAGCTAAGTGCCCGTAAAACATATTCCTTGAGTTTCAGTTGGTACAGTTTCATATGAGATGTTAGGAGAATTTTTTTCTTTTTAAAAAATCTTTTCATTACACTTTTCTGGGTCATTTCAAAACAGAAATTACAACACTGAAATGCGTGGAAATGCAGAAGTAGAACTGTAGTTACGAAATAAATAAATCACACCCATATAGTGTGGATTGCATTTAATTGTTTATCTAGTGAGGCCTATCAGCTTGATTGTAGAGAAGGAAATATTGAAGATGCTGATAATGCAATATAAAGCATACCATGGACAATGTTATCAGAAAGACTGAATTTACCATGCAGTCTATTTGAATTAGGAATCGGCATGACACTATTTTCATTGCTCAGCCTCTCCTTGAATTGCTGAGATTTAAGACTTTTCTTCTCAAAGTTGATGGGACAAATTCTGAGATGTGGAAGAGCACTTCATACCATAGGTTACAAAAACTGCTGAGGGCGAAGTTTCCCTTCCAGCACTGAGTTAAAAAGAGGACCTGGCAAGGGGAGAAAAGAAACTTTATTTCAGTGTGTGACATCTCTGATTAGTACTGTGTTTGTCCCAGGTATCTCCAAGGTGCGAGTGTAGTTTAGGCTAATGTGTGTTATCACTTTTAAATGAGAGTTAAATTGAGGACCTGATAATTTTTTTCCCTGGTTATTAAAAAAGTAATTTTATACTATGACAAGAATTAAGGATTTTTTTTTTTCCAGTAGTCATAGCATTATCTCATCTTGTATATAGTGCATGTTACAGAAAATTTGATTCCTATTTCCAGTGTGTTAATGCTATTAATAATACTAGCATTGTTTCAGGGTTGTTAGTACTGACAAGCAGACACGGAACGTCACGCTAGGTTTCATGGCAGTGAATACTTCAGTTTTGCCCCTTTCTCCCATAGGTCTGTGTTCAGGACATGGCTTCAAAATGAATTCAGTAAAAGATTGTTAATGGGCTGAATCATTATCACTGCATTCTGCAAGATTTTGTGGTTTTGCTAACTTGATTTAGCTGCTGCTATTTGATTTTGCCTCAAGAGGTGATCTAGATAGAGGGCTTCCTAAGAGAAAAGTGCTTGGTGAAAGCATTATATAGTATATGTATTTTATAGCATCAATCTCTGTACTGGCTATTTGTATCTCAATACACACACTGACAAACACCAAATTTGACTGGAGAAGTCAGAAAAGTATTTGGAATAAGAATTAAAATAAAATAATTAATAAAACATCATGTTCATTAACTGCAGTTCCAGTATGGCTTTCGTGTGCTTTGTCTATATGATTCACAAATTATTTGCAAATTAGGTTTCAGTTTTCTTGTGTTCTGTGTAGCACACTCGAATAATTGTGGCTAGCTTTGCAGCACCAGGATTGTATGGTGTCCTTGTTCTGGCTAGGAGTTAATTTTCACCTGGGCTGGGAGAGGAACAGGAGCTGGTGGCACCTGTGACTGGGGGCCTAGCTGGGATAGGTTACTAATTAGCCAACAGCTGGGATAAGTTTACCCAAATTGGCCAAAGGCCTGTTCCACACCATGTGACATCATGCTCAGTGTATAAGTGAGGAGGGTGCTGAGGAGAGCCTCTTGCTACTTGGGAGGAACCTGTGCATCAGGATCTGCTGTGAGCTGTTGCACTGTGAATTACATGTGTAAGTATTTTCTGTTATTGGATTTGTTTGTTTTCCATCTCTGTTTTCCTTTCTTCTGTTGTTCTTTTAGCTTTTAAAAAAATTTTATCTCAGCCCATAAGTTTTGCATTCTTTTCTTTACCAGTTCTGCTCCCTGTCCCACTGGAGGGTGGGGGGAGTGAGTGAGAGATTATGTAGCTTGGTCTTGAGTGGGGTTAAATTACAACATATGGCTATGATATAAGCACATAGTGCCTATTGATGATGTAGTAATGTATAATTTAGAAATTACCTAGGCATCCTATTGGTATCACAATCTCAGTTCTGACTTTCTTAAATGTGATTTACTTAGACATGCTTTTGTTAGCTGCTTCTGTCTTTGCCATACAATAGAGCGAAGCAGACTAAGTGCTGACTTTGTTTTAGATAAGTTCTTAAGAAGATGTCCAACTGTCTTCAGCAAGGCAGAAGCAGAATAACTAGTGCTAGAATAACTAGTATTTGTTTGGGTGGGAGGTTAATTCCTCTGTCCTACATCTGTCTTCAGGGAAGTTTTGTCTCAGACTCTCTTATTACTGAATTCTGTTGTAACGTGAGACTTATTGTAGATCGCTATCTCCTTGCTTGAATTTTGTACTGTCATTTAGAAATAAAGACTTTGAGGGTCTGTAACATTTGAAGATAAGGATTGCTAATAGGAAAACAATGAAGAGACCAAAGGACAGGGTCAGTGTTTTTGTCAGGCAACACTACCATGCTTTTGTGTATTGCAATGCACGAATTTCTTTCTATTGTACAGTGACATTTTCTACAAGGTAAAGGAATGCATAAAGGAATGACATGGAGCAGGGCTCTAGTCTGTCTTGTTGTCTGTCAAAGCCATTTAAAGATATTCCTACTTTCAATCTCAGAAATAAAGTAAAATTAAATAGCCAGGACAAAGAAACACTCCCAGAGATTATTTTACAGGCTTACACACTGATGAATAACTAATGTTATTGCGGCACTTTAATTTCGGAAATGAGACTTCCATAAGGCATCTGGTATCACAATTATCTGACTGTATTGACACATGCTCATAAATGAGAGAATGCGAGGTAGAATATATGGAGAATGTTACACTTCCCAAGCTCTTGGTCTGTACTCAAGTCTTTGTGGTTTAAGTGAGGTAGAGTCACGTGGCCTCTGAGTGAATTCCTTGATAAATCCTTGTAAAAAGCTCTATTTGACCTTTTCAGATAGGATACTTTTAATAAAGATATTCTTTAGCAGGCTGTAGATGTTCTACAATGAGGCTAGAACACCTGAAGTGACTCCAAATCTTTGTTATGTTCTGAGAAATAAAGGTATTTGAAGTCTTATTATGCAAATTGTTTTCCTTTTGCTCAGATCTAGGATTAAAATAGTGCCAGACTTCAAACGAATATAATCAATTTAGCAGAACTTGCTTTCATGAAGTTTTTAAACAAACTCATAAACAGAGGTTTCTTATTCTACTCACCCCTTATTGTGACAGTGTATCTTTGCATTTACGCTGTTCTTAGATACGGTTATTTCTATGCTTTTTTTACTCCAAAACATGATGTATAATAAGGGAAGATACAAACTGTACCCAGCTGCTCAAGTCCAGATACTGTAATTTCTGCTGGCTTTTTTCCACTGCTGTTATAAGAAGTAAAATTTTTATCTGCTCTTAACTTTGTCAGAGATAAATCTGCTATAAAGGAGCTGTGAGGCAAGCTGCTCATTGAACATTTGAACTGATATGGTAGTTTGCACACACTCTTATTTAAGCAGATCTTAGAAGAATCTAGCAATTCTTCCACAAACAGGCAGTTTGGATATCGTTCATGAACACAGCTTTGCCTCTAATAAACTATTGTCCACTTTGGATGAGGTTTTTAACCCAGAGATGTTCTAATCTAATCTAGTTGTTTGTAAAGCTTAGTAAAACATCTTCGCGTTACCAAAATTCCTAAGTTTACAAGTGTTTGACCTTGAGGTATAGGGATGCTTTAAATAAAAATCTGTGCCAGGAGTTAGAGGCACTACAACTGGAGAAGAACAGAGGTTATCAGTAGTTTCTGCTTCTAATTTTCTGTAACCCATTAAAAAAATAAGTTGAGAAAGGAGAAAATAATTTTTATCCAAATTAATGGCCATCCAAGTCAATTTAGAAGATAATCTATTGGAGTAATATTCAGACACTTCCTTTTGTCATTAGAGCTTTGATTATTTTTCCACTCATTTAATCTATTATTAGCCATGATGAATCATAAAGTAGAAGCTGATGAATTAAGGTTTCTGGGAGTCACAGACAAGAACAACTTTGTAAGAATCTATGAGATAGTTGATTACTCGGCACAGTGTATTCCTTCAAAACCTTTCAAAATCTGTCTTGTTGATTCAATATTTTTTTACGTGCCCTACTCTACTCAAACCTTTACCACTTTCACAGCTTTATCAGGTTGTAAGAAGGATGCTGTTTGGTTAGACAATTCACAGGACTTTAACTGGTTTTGACCACAAATGGTAAATAAGTTGACTTTTCCTATAAGAAGTTATTCTAGTATATGAAAGTTTTGAATTGAGCTTAGCCTGCTAACTACATAGATCAATTTGGCCATTATCAGAAGCAGAAATGTCCTGTTACAGAGAATTCTGCTGATAGAGGAGGTAAGATGCAAAACTTTAAAAGCAACAACAGTAAAATAAAAGTAAATCAGAGAGAAACTTGCTGTGAGCAGATAAGTTATGTATATATATTTATATGTGGACAGCAATAATACACGTATATACAAAAACTCTCAATATATACAAAGAAGGAACAGAAAGACTTCTAATCATAGTATTAAAATATTTTTTCTCCTTTTTCTTTTTTTTCTGATTTGCCCTTTAAGGTCAATTCTGGGTTTCTGAATTATATGGAAATATTTTTAGAATGCTTGCCACTGCATAAAACCAAAATGTTAATGGCTTCGCTGAGTCAAATTAAATTTTAATGGCTGTGGTTTAATTTTTCTTCTAGCCTGTTCTCATCCTTCAAGTAGCATTAAATGTGATTCAGTTGTCCTCTAATATCACAGCTGACCTGAATAGCCTTTTCAATTAGCCTTTTAGATGAAGCAGAGCTGATACATTTTAAATAAATAAAGATCTTTTTTTATTGGTTAAATGCTGATATTCACAGCTCATTTAATCTATTTATTGAGATGCAATGTCAAAAGAACAACAGTTTCTTTGTGCGATGTTGGTGAATAATGTGTAGAGATGAGACAAAAATCACAGCATCTATGTTTGTTAAGTGGATGGAATTTAAAAAAGAGGAACTCAGAAAGACCTATTTAAGATTTTTTAAGAAAGATGCATGACTGTGAAATGAAGAAAATTATTTCCCAATAACTTATACATTGGAAACCTTTTAGGAAATGGTGAGAAAAATAGTGAGCTAGAACTACAGAGTTCCCTCAAATTTATTCTGACATCTTGCAAATAATCTAATCTCTGAACAGTAGATGTATGTCTCATGTTTTTTAAATCTGTTCATTCTATATTCATGTAATAAGTTTTTATTTAATCTTTTCATGGATTATTTTAGTGTTTACATGCTAATATGCCTATTCCTTATACAAAAAGTAATGGAAGTTGTTAGAAATCTACTATAGTTCATTCAAAAGCATCTTTTGTGTTTCCATAATTCTGTTTGATGTTTGTTCTCATTTTTGGATGATAGTTTCTCAAAGCCTTCGCTATGTAACAGAGGTGACCTACTGTGATAAAACTTTCACTGTTTATGGGGGCAAGCATAGGGAAAGAGGCATCTGGGTTTACAGCACAGTATGGGATACGCCAAAAGCAATCTGAGGTATCTGTTGTGTAGAAGAGCTGGGTTGAGGCTGATTTGGACTGTAGGTGTGTAATTTCCAGTTGCTTTTGTTATCAAAGTGCATGAGAAAGGTATTGTTGTTAGCTAGAGCAGTTCTGAGTTCAATTTTGCCATGTTAGTTGCTTGTGTTAGTGTCAGCTTTTAAGCTTGCCCACAAGTAACTTGCTTCCTCCTGGTGTAAAGTCATAGCTCTGAAACAAAGAGCGGTCTATCATGATGGCTGGCTCATTAGACTCATGTAAGAGGAAAGAAGCTGTGACAGCTGTCAGTACGAATAACAGTGCTCCCAGCTCCAAACTCCAGTGCCTTGTGCAGTGGTGCTCCTTGAGATTACATACCATTAGAATTCCAAAATCTTAAAACAGATTTTGCATTATTTACACAATTTTCTAGACAAATTTGCCAAAGAGAATGCTTTGAAAAGTTATAAAAGGGGGTTATAATGCAACTACTTATAGTCCCAATATATCAATGAAATATACTTAATAACTTATATTTTACTGACCATTCCCATTTTAAAATGGTTAGCAATAAAAATAGTTGTGATTTTTATTATGCTAGATTAACTGAAAATTATTAATTCAGCAGTTTAGAAAAATTAACATATGCAGTACTGGTTACTATTAGCATTATGGAAATGAAACATGTAAATTAGTAAGTTCTGATATGACTCACATTGAAAATGCTTCTCTATTTTTTCGAAAGGGGAAATGCTCTGCCCTTTCTTGAACATGGTTCTCCCAAATATGCAATTCGCCTAATATAGAAATACATCATTTTTCAGTGACCATAAAACATATTAAATAAGCACATAAAAGGTCTTTTGCACAGGACACAGGCATTGAAGCTGATACTGTTTGAATAGGACACCATTTCATCCAAAAAAAATCACATCAAGTCCAACGGCCCCACGTATTATTATAACATACAATCTCGGGCTGGGGCAGGGGGCAGGTTGCATGATATAGACCATGTACTAAAATTGATTTATCAGTATAATTTTATAAGCTGGAAAATCTGCTTCCTACACTAAGGGTGAACTATTGCTCTTTGAATGTTTTGGTAATTTGGGAGCAGATTAGTATGATATGTCATGGGGGAATAAAAGCTGTTCTGATTAAAAAGAAGCTGTATGAATAATTGGTGCCTAACGTGAATGTGCACAGAGATACATTCACAGACTGATGAGCTTCATTTTCAAAATCTGTAGAGAGAATGACAAGTAATTCTCTACAAGAAAATCTCAGGCAAGAGCAATGATGATAACCTTAGAATTGTTTTGTAGCAGAGTTGTGTTATCTGTGCTGTAGTTAATTTGAGGTGCCTAAAATAAGGCTTATGAAGTTTGCAGACTCATTCTTTTTCATGCTACTGGTCTTAAATATATTATAATAGGAATATAATAAAGAGAGAATACGAACATCTAATTTTCAGTAGGCTTTGAATTTTATCATGTGCTTCGCTATGTGTAAGGAAGACTAAATTGAGTGAAGATTTTATTAACTCTTTTTGGAATTTTATTTTAGTGGCTTTTCACTAATATTTCATTAGTGATTTTTTTGAAAATACTAGGAGACAGGAGAATTTGTATATTACTATTTGGGAAGAGATTTGATGAAACGGGCTGCTGACAATGTGAATATTGCAAGCCAAAACATATCAATGGTAGTACAGAACTGCTCTATGCCCGGAAACTAGGGTAGTGAATGAAGTAGAAAACACATTTATATTTAGAGTTAGTTGGAAAATATCTGCCAAAATGTTTCTCAGTGTTTGTTTTCTGTGAAAATTTTGGGTTCTTTGATTAGTATTTCTTAAGCGAAATGAGTTCTTTAGTCAGAATTTCGCTTTCATGACAAGCTTTGCCTATAGAAGTTCTATACTATATTGTGTCGTTTTACCTAAAGACAGGGCTGTGTGCATCATGGGAATAGGTAGTCGGAGGCACAGAAACCTCTGAAGTGTTAACAATGCCTTTTCAAGATCACAGAAATATTTTGATTAAAGTTTTGGCCAAGAAATTGAAAAGATGACTTGGATTAAAACATTTCTTTCTCATTTATGTTTAACTATGTGCACAAATCCTTCTGCTTTCTCTCATTTTCCTGACCAAAGTCTGCTAAATCCTCATTGTAAATAATAGATTGAGTGATTAGAGAGAGAATAAACTGTCAACTGTAATTATCACTCAGAATTTGTAGCAAAATCAAACACTAGCAAATATTTTCCAGTCATTAGTGATTTTTTTAATGCTTGAGTTTTTTGGTCTTTTACATGGGTATTCTGGGAAGGCATCATATTTTCAAGTATTACTCTGAAACTCACAATAATCTGAGTGTCACTTATAAACATTTGGCATGAAGACAGCTAATATGCATTGATTTCTGAAATGCTCAGACAGTGAATTTAAACTAACTGATTTTAATACTCAGGCTAGGAAGTGTGTTGAAGTAGGATATTGAAAATGTAGTACTTCCTGTACTATGTATATAGTATTTGCTGTAAATGGATGAGCACTGAGGGTTTTACAGGCTGTCTCACAAATAGCTATAGAGTAAAATAAATTCATGAGAATACATAAAAATTGTAAGTAAAAAGCTTCTAAAAGTTACAGAGTGAGGTACAAGGAGGACTATTAAGACAGTGCAATATATTCAGGGAAAGATGAAGTAGCAAGATAAAAAGTAAAAGATACAGGAGATTTCAGATAAGGTGGTAAGATAAAAGAAAAACGTAAAGAACAAGAGGTCAAATCAAAGACATACATGGCCTTGATGAGATAGGGATGCATAGTTTGTTAGACAGTTCTGTTCCTTTAGATTTTATCTATAAAACAGTTTCATTGATGTTGACTTGATAAGAGGATGCCTTACAAAATTCAAGCAACTCAAGGTGAGACTGGCATGAAGAGAGACAGTTGGTAACACTGTCTTTCTAACAGAGAGACCTGCACAAGAAAGTCTCTTGTCTAAAGGTAAATCAAATCAGCTCTGCATAAAGGAACAGTGAAACAAAACTGCCAGCAGTCCTTGACTAAGTTCCCAGTACTAAAGTCAGCTGTAATGTAGCATTAATGGGCCAAGGAAAGAGTCTGATTATGATTAAGAGAATTAATTAATGTGTTAAGAAAGAATAGGGCTAATGATGCTTAGCCAGCTTTCCATCAGACATATATAGGTGCACCAGAAAACAAATGTCTATTTCGTATTTTGCTTCAGACAATTGTGCTTAAGTATCTCTTTACCTATGAACTCCAATGCCTGTCCCTAAGCAATTCAGGAAAGAAGTAGAAATAATGAATTTTATTTTGTCTTGTTTGCAGTCCTTCTTGAACGTGTGTTGCTTCCTCTGAGAGCTTTCTGATGACTCAAATATTTTCAAGTATGTTTCTTACTATTCATATAGCAAGATAACTTTGTTTGTTAGTATTTTCTACTCATAAGTGCTTCAGGGCATCTGTGCCAGAGATGAAGATGTTCTGCCCATGTTACTCTCTATTACTGAGCATTATTCTGTGGCTCACTGTTTGCAAAAGAGATTTTGCAGCCTCAGTTGGCAGACAATTCAGGGTTTGCAGGATCAAATGCCTGTTCTTTAGAGTCAAGAGATTAAAAACCAGTTCTGATATACTAATATCACTTTTACCAGGGTTTTATTCCTAGAAACCTGGCTTGAGAATATTTATAGCAGAGTTTACTCATTGCTGATTTACTCTTTAGCAGAAGTCAAAGTTTATTATAGGCTGGTTAGTTGCTGTAAAGATGGTTGACAGCATAAGCAAAGAATGACGTTTTCCTGGCAGATAATCATGAGAAAAGCTGCAAGCATTGGTGACCTTGTATTATACTTAGAGCAACCAGAAGGTACATTTTGCAGATCTCTGTGAGCAAGAGTAGTCATAACATTTTAATTTAGTATGACATGATCATGCTAGCGGTGTGGGGATGTGATAATGGGGAAGTAACTGCTGGCTCAATTTTTTTTTTTTTTTTTTTTTTTTTTTTTTTTTGTTGTTAGGATGTGAGTCAGACAGGATGTTTTCTACATGTCAGATGACAAGGAAAAGACTAAAAAGTTCGAAAATAAATGAGGTAGGAAATGCCTGAATTACAAGATATAACTAGAAATAGTCCTTTTAGTTGCTTTCAGTTTGGGAATGGTGGAATTTATTATGGATTGTTGATATGTTGGAGAGTTGGATGGAAAAGTTTCAGGCAATCTTTTTGAAGAATGGAAAATCAGCGTTAAATGGAGACAGCAAAACCTCATAAGAGAAACTGAGTTATAATTATCAGCTATGATAGCTTGGAGAACAGAAAAAAAACCAAAACAAACCACTGAAATGTTATGGATTTTCTCTTCTCAACTGCAAGTTTATAAACTCATCTTAGTTCATAAACGAATAACCTTACACTCTGTATGTATATTAAGACTGCAGAAAACTTGCCTTTTATCTTGGCATCTTACACCTAGACACAGTTCTAGCGGGTAAACACAGCAAACATTCCTGGTTATTTGATCCTGTTGCAGAGGTTGCTGTTTCTAGTTGCACGTTGTTTGTCTGTGGCTAATATCCTCATAGAACATTGTTGCTTATGAAATGTCTCAATGTTGATATTCTAGTATGCATTTGTATCACTGCCATAAATAGTACCACATCCAGACTTAGTAAATGAAGATCATATCTCCACCATGCAAATATAATAAATGAAATGTGAGCAACCTATTGGTCCATTCTAGCTGAAAGGTCAGTGGGAGCCTTGACATTGGTTTCAGCTGAATCATGACAAAATAGGAGGATACTTTAATCTGATTGTTTGAGAATCTGAACTGGCAAGAAATGGTGACCAGAGAAATGCATCTTCGCATTTCACCTAAAGAAATAAAAATACGTAGACAATGAAGACACCCTTAAAATGCCCCACTACCTGAGGTCGCACAACAATACAGATTGAAAAAGTCAAGATTGTATTCAGAAAGAACAACAACAGTTTAGAGAAATATGACATGACTGGTTCTTTGAGAGACTCTGAAAATATATTGCTAGAGATTTGTAATATCTGGATCAGGAAGAAGACACAGAGAGAACACTCAAAAGTTACATTCACGGAGTAACTCCTTGTCATGGTTTGGGAATTAAGGTCGTTGGTTAATAATAATCAGAGAAGTTTTCAATTTAGGATTAAATCAAGCCAACTTCAGGGGCTTCTTAGGCTGATGGAGGACCATGTCTTGAAGCAGAGCAAGGGAATTTTGTAAAGGAGGGTAACAAGATTTCACTATGGAGAGATTTACTTAAGGATGAACGTAGGTTTAATGACAGGCTTGTCTACTCTTTAAAAAGGCTTTTCTGGTATGCTTATACTTGTAGAATATATTGGCAGCCTTTCTCTGTGGAGATGTAGTGTTCCTTTGCTACTGTAGTAGCATTTTACATCTGTAAAATTCACAATTACCTTACTTGCAGGAGGGGTATGCAAGTGTAGTTATGGAAAACCCGTATGTCAGCCTAATCCCGGAAAAAGACTTAACAGTTCACTTTAAAAATTCAAGTGAGTGAGTGATGTCATTAAATCTAAACAGATTGGACACGTGCTTGAAGTTTAAACTGTGTGTGATTTTTTTCAGAAGTACTTGAATAAAACTTCAGTGTCTTGGTAGAAAGACTAGACTCAAACTCACTGTCCTGCAGCTGTATGCTAGCAGCCATGCAACAGTTTAATTTGAAATTAGTAAATATTATATTCCATTAGACAGAACCAATTAATAGCATATCTTAATCACAACTAAAGTATAATTATACATAGTGCTACAAAATGCCAGAAAGTTCAACGTCATAAATCAATTTCTCATGTCTTTCTGACTAACCCAATATATGAACAATTACTTGCACTCCTTAGCCATCACACCACCAGCTCAAACAGATGTCTTAATCCTATTTTATGTTAGATTTTGGCGGGGGATGTCTTTTCCCCACCACCCTCCCATCTCTTCTCCCCAGCCTCCTGCCCCTGCCCTGCCCCAGTGGATGCAAACAATTTATTTCTCAGTTCAAGGAATTTTAATAGAAAAACTGTCATGTTTATGTAACTTCCAGTACAGCTGAGCAGGAAGCAAATAGGAATCCTTATTTTTATGGTAGGTTGATTCTACAGTGTTGCATCATTGCCAAGTAAGTAAAACCTGGGCTGAACATCTAATATCATTCAGACATTCTGAAAATGCATGTTTCCTTCCTTGCATGAACATTAATATTGTCTTTTAAATTGTTTAAAGTGAATGTTTTGATTTTTGGAAATGCCAAAGTAGTCGTGCATGAAAAAGAACATTTTGATGAAAGTTTTTGTGACAAAGGGATATGACAAAGGAATAATCCATTTGAAACTCTCAAGAGAATTGGCTACAGAGAATTAAAAAACTTCTGGGATTGAATGCATGTTTTCAGTCTACTACCACAAAACTTCAATAGGGCAAAAATGGTTGCTATAAAGCTATTTGTTTATTTTGTTATAGTGTCAGTATACAAAAATCTTTTTCTTTCTTATTTCAAAATAAAATATAATATCTTAAATATTAGCTTATATATATTAATGAGATTCTGAGTAATTAGAATAGAAATATGATTCTGAACCAAACAATTCTTTCTTGGACAATAAAAATCTAAACTAGTAAATGGAAACTGCCTCAATTGCAAAATTATTTTTTCTAGTTTAAAAAAGTGTGACAAATAGCTTCATAAAAGCATTTTTAAAAATACACAGCTTTCATAATGCAGACACTTGTCTGCTTATTTCAATAAATAATTTGAATGTAGCTGACCTTTCTGTTTTGCCTGCTGCATTATTAATAATGTTGAAGAGATCACTAGGTTATTGTTCTAGCAACATATAACTCGTTTAGCTGAGGTTTTGGTTTGCAGCTAATGCTTTTTGAAATGTGGCACCTGAGTACATTGTGTACCAGCTGAGATGGAAACAAAAATCTGGAAAGCTTTTTGACTTACCAATCCAGAATGTCAATGCATTTCAACCATTCAGTTCCACCTTTAGGCATTTGGAGTACATGCGTAACCTACAGCTGACTCTTGGATACCCCATCTAAATACCTCATGATGGCAAACTTAACTCTCTGGCAGAACACCAGCAGAAAGTGGACACAGCACCTGAATTTGTCTTGAATGAAAGAAATATCTATATATAATTATTAATCCGGATCTAGAAGAGTCCAGTGCTCTCCTAGTTTGTGGTAGCCTGTCCTGAAAAGTGGTAGTTGCCAGTTACCTCCAAAGAAGTCAGACACAAGTCCTAAAAATCTTAACCTTCTCCTTTCATCATCTCATATTGATTTATTGTTGGATAGAGGGACAGGTCATTTTCTTTACCTTTCTTTGTGTGTGGTTCTTCCCCCCCCCCCCCCCCCCCGAAGTTCATCATACTCTCTGAAAGTTTGCTGAAACATCTGGCATTTTTGAGTGCACTGATCTCATATTCTTCATAAGGAGAGGTAGTTGGATTTCCTTGTCTCTCGGTTTGCCTAATTCTAAATTGTTTGTTAAACCTTTGAATTGGGCCAAAAGAGACTAGATATTTCAGGATGTCTGAACAGCTCTAGTCTGAGATGCCTGCTCTTATAAATAATAAAAATGTACCTTTTCTTCAGTCAAACTTGATTTCTTCAGTACTTACTACATATTGGAATGTATTCTATTTTTTTCCTGCAGCTTTCAGAATAATTAAAATTTTACAATTTCTTGTTAACAAAGATACTGTACCACTGTCATACAGACTGTTTCTTGAGAAAGCTTGCCCCATGCTGTCATAGAATATGCTGACAGTAGAGTTTACACGTGCAAAACTAGATAGATGTTTTAAGACCAGAATATCATCTGCATACTCTTACATTTCAGCTGAATATGAGATCCCAAATCCACATCAGCACTCATTGGAGTGTATATCTTTCTCAAACAGCATTGAAGAGATTTTGCTTTGCCATTGATTGGCACTCAGCAAAATTTATGTATGCGGGAAGTTTCTATGATGTCATTTGAAATGCTTGATTGGAATGGAGTGTAATTTAACAGATTTGCCAAGACAGCAAAAACAAAACTTCAGCAATGTATTTCATGACTTTAAATAAAACTGTGACAGATTGGTATGGTACATTTCATAAGTTTTAAAAGCTTTAAATTATATGGACAGCTTCCAGGTACAGTTGCATTATTTACACAAAATTGAGACAGCACTCTCAGTGATTTAAAGCTTAAGCATAGTTTTGTTTTGGTTGGTGAATTTACTTCAAATATAGAATTCAGAGAGCTTAGAGCTGTTAGCAGCAAAAAGTCTTTTTGTGTGCAAGGCAAAAAGGGAAAAATATTCAACATCAGAGTGCAATTGGTGACAGCAACATTCAGGCGTTTGTGTTATAGAAAGCTGGAAGACAATAATGCCATCTAGGGAGTACAACTATTATAGTATATAAAGATAGCCATACTTTCTAATTAAGAAGTTGGTGACTAAGTTCTTACATGGCCATTATCCTATTTTACTGTCTCAGTAGAACCAGGCTGATAAAGGACTAGCTTTATAAACAGTTTTAATAGTGTGTAATAAATTTAGTTGAAAATTAATTGTGTAACATTTTTCACATACATTTTTTGTTGGTTTTTTTTTTTTTTTTTTTAACAGCTCTGAAGTTGAGTTAAAGGTTGAAGGGATTTAATTTCGGCATGTGAGTAATAGGTGCTCCTCCTCAAGATAATACATACAAAAATAGATCAATCAGACTATTTATAAGGTTTTTGTTTATGGAACAATTTTTTTTTTCTCTGTTGGATCTTCAAATTTTGATTTCCATTAAATAATGTTTTTCTTAGATACTGATGTATAAAAATTCTCATTCAGACTTATTTTAAACAGAATATGCTTTGAAGTAACCATTTGTCTAAAAGTCCACAGAAGCCAATAGAATCGTACAATGGTTTGGGTTGGAAGAGACCTTAAAGATCATCTAGTTCCAACTCCCCTGCCATGAGCAGGGACACCTTCCACTAGACCAGGTTGCTCAAAGCCCCATCCAACCTGACTGTGAACACTTCCAGGGATGGGGCATCCACAACTTCTCTGGGCAACCTGTTCCAGTACCTCACCATTCTCACAGTGAAGAATTTATTCCTCCTGTCTAATCTAAATGTACCCTCTTTCAGTTTAAAGCCATTACCCCTTGTCCTGTTGCTACATGCCCTTGCCAAAAGTCACTCTCCAGCTTCTTGTAGGCCCTGCCTTAGGTACTGGAAGGCCGCAATAAGGTCTTCCCAGAGCCTTCTTTTCTGCAGGCTGAACAGCCCCAACTCTCAGCTTGTACTCATAGGAGAGGTGCTCCAGCCCTCTGATCATTTTTGTGGCCCTACTCTGGACTTGCTCCAACAGGTCCAAGTCCTTCTTATGTTGGGGGCTCCAGAGCTGGACGCAGTACTCCAGGTGGGGTCTCACCAGGGCAGAGTAGAGGGGCAGAATCACCTCCCTTGACCTGCTGGCCACACTCCTCTTGATGCAGCCCAGAATGTGGTTGACCTTCTGGGCCGCAAGGGCACATTGCCAGCTCATGTTGAGCTTCTCATCCACGCCTAGCACTCTGAAGTCCTTCTCCTCAGGGCTGCTCTCCATCCGTTCTCTGCCCAGAGAGATGTGCTTAGGATTACACCAACCCATGTGCAGGACCTTGCACTTGGCCTTCTTGAACTTCATGAGGTTCACGCAGGCCCATCCCTCCAGCCTGTCAAGGTCCTTCTGGATGTTATCCCTTCTCTTCAGCATATCAACAGCACTACACAGCTTGGTGTCATTGGCAAACTTGTTGAGGATGCTTTCTATCCCACTGTTCATGTCGCTGACAAAGATGTGAAACAGGGCCAGTCCCAGTACCAACCCCTGAGGACCGCCACTCGTCACCAATCCCCGCTTGGACATAAAGCTGTTGACTGCAACTCTTTGAGTGCAGCCATCCACGTAATTCCTTATCCACCAAGTGGTCTGTCAAATCCATGTCTCAAATTTAGAGCGAAGGATGTCGTGTGGGACAGTGTCAAAGGCTTTGCACAAGTCCAGGTGTGTGTGTATATATATATAAACACACTGTTCACCATTCATTCCTTTCACAAAGCAAGGAAATAAATCTTTCCAAGGTTTTGCATTATAATGTTTTTAAACCATTAAATAATTTTTAATGCAGATAATCTAATACAGGTGTATAATATCAGTGGATAACTCTAAATTTAGTACTACTGCTGATCATTTAAGTTCTTCAGTTGAGTAGCTGTTTTCTGATTTATCTTTTGTTCTTATTGCATTAAAGTAACATCAAATATCTGTTAAATATCTGCTTGAAAAACTACAATAGCATGACATGAAGAGGAGTACCCAGGTGTCTTGTACTCTGAGAAACAGTGTCTAGATTTCTTTTATAATACAAAAGACACACATAGTCAAGCATAGCATGACATATGCTTGGTATTTGAAAGTGCATTTAATGAAAGACTAGGTGAATGGCACACATTACTATACTTTTTTTTTTGAGGCAAAGTAGTTACTGAGGGTGAAAACAAATTTTAAATAAGATTGCACATTTCACACTAGTTCTTCTCACTTCAGTGATTTTTACCCTCAGAGCATAACTCACAGAAGTATCCAGAGTTGTGATCTCTTCCTCTGCAGCGACACTTTATCCTGACTTGGTACTAGAAAGATCTTTTAGGTAATTTATTCTCTGTATTGTTAGGTGTTTCCCTAAAAGTCTCTTTGAATAGCAGCCACTGACGTTCCATAGCAGTGATATCCTGCTGAATAAATGAGAAACAAAAAGTGCTTGTTTTGTGTGTCCAGTATTAAAGCTATATTCCCTTATGCCATGTAAGTAAGGTTTCTGCTCCTAAAGGGAAAGGGATTTTTGTTACTGCTTTATAGCAGAGTTGGAATAACTTCAAAAATAAAATAAATAACTTCCACAGCTATGGTAAATGAGTTCTGCCCCTGGTGAATTAGAATTAATGTTACACTGGACAAGAAAAGTAACATTTTAATGAAGTGTCCACCCTCAAGCTCCTCTTCCAGAGAAGACACCTGTGAATCTTTGCCAAATACTTATGCAGTTCAGCTGAGTTTAAGTTGAATTACTTGGCTGGGTTAAAAGCTGCTATTTGCTATCTTTGGCAATTCAAACCTGATTTGTAGCTGCCCAGGAGAACGCTGTCTCAGTTTTCACTATGTTTTCATTTTGGAGACAGTCTAATCTAAAATTATTTTATTCTTAAATCAGTGGGAAAAGTAATTCTGCAGAGAAACCTACAACAGGAATTTTTTTTACCCACAAATTGCCTCAAAATGAATCAGAGTATCTCTCATAACTGTATAGTATCTTTTCAGTTAAATATATAATAAATTTAATTTTAATTGTTTTTTTATGGTGGCAGAATTTACTTCAGTTAATTTAATTTGATTATTGCTATTTCAGACATTAATCAGCATCCCATTAAATAATATCACAGATATTAATTTTGCCCTAAAATAGCCCTGTGATGTACAGTCAAGGAAGAATTAATCCTCAAAGGACAGGAATTCCAGAATTTCATTTGATATGGAATACAAAATTTCTATCACTTATCACTTTGGGTTTAGATTTCCATAAATATTTAACTCAATTTTTATCAGCTTGTTCAAATCAAGTCCAGTAGGGTGACTGAAGTGCTGGGCACCAAAATCAGAGTCCTGCTACAAAACATTTATGCAAATACTTTCCCACACTGGCGCGTCTCATCTCAACAGGTATTTTATAGTACATTACCACCTATATGGCATTATAAAGAGAAGAGAATGAGTTTTGATGTTGGCTGGGACCCACTGGTGCCAAGCTGCTTTCGAAGGCAGCTGAGATCTAATTCAAATAACAAAAACCAGAAAGCAGAAATTATCAAAGAAGCCAGGTATTCCTATACCCATACCTGTCTTCCACAGAACCCTAATCAGATCTTGCTTTATTGTTTTCCTCATTACTGCAGACATGTTACTTTATTTTTGAAAAGCAGGGACTGACTGTCTATGTGAACTGCGTTGGGATTTATTCACTTGAGGTGAAATGACAAATGACACCTGCCATAGATACTTGCAGTGTAAGGTGAGGAGGATCCTTCTCAACTTTTTATTTTTAATAACCCTTGGCAAAATTATGAGCTAGGATTTGTAATTATCTGTTGCATAAAATAACGATAATCTATACAGCTCTCTCTCCCTGTTTACCACCCTAATCCTGCAGTGGAAGGCTTCCCTGAGCTTGCACTCTGGAAACAGAGCAATCTGTGACTCCAAAAACTACTTTGGGAAGTTTAGTATGTCTTCATGAGATGAATGGTATAGATGAGCCTTTTGACTATCTAATTTGATGAACTATAAAATGGTATCTTGCCTCTGGCATTCTTGTCAGTCTTATGTCTTTGTCATGGTTTAGGTGGAGGTATAAAGATCGGGCACCTACGGAGCAAGTGAAACTGGTGGTAGAGTTTGGCAGTTTTGAGTGCCCCTAGTTTATTTGGGCTGAACGTTCCCTCTTCCACTCTCCTTTCGCTGACAAAGTAATCATTGCACAGCGTGACTTGGGCTTGCGAATAGTCACTTTTTGCATTCTGCTGTCTTTGCTTTCTCTGTGCCAGTGTTTTTAGATTGTTAACTTTGGTTGAGCTGCTTTTGCAGTTCAGTGAGCGTTTCTTTTCTTGCTACCTACTCTGTATGTATGTGAACCACTATTGCATTGAAACTGTTGAATCTAAATGTTGTTTTGAAAATATGGGGCTGACTTGAATATTAAAGCAAACTGTGGAGCTAAAGCTGACAGTGATTTGAAGAACAGCATATGTGCAGTGTACAGCTTTAGCTGGTCATTTATGATAGCAATGGACTGGCGTAGAATTATGCTGCCACTTAGGCTGTTAGCACTCGTTACAGTATTGATCAGAATGTGTAACTGAGTTTCTGACGAAATAATTTCAAATAAATGTTACAGCATTTTACTGTAATTTGGAAGATCTTTTCTGTCACAAACAATAATTTTCTAACTTTTTTTTAGCTATTGCTCAGTTCTTATTGATGCAAATGAAATGCACATTGCAAACATTATAATATCTTCCCTTCAACAAAATCCTCCATCATGAAATCGCTGTTGCAGAAACCCTTGCACGGATATGGTTCTGTTCATTTCCTTGGCAAGTTCCTTGTTCTTTCCTGTCAGCGTACTAATTATATACTTATCAAAGGTCAATGTCCTTCTCAGTCAATAAAGCCACTTACTCTAGGTCCAGATTTCAGACCCGATAAAAGGTCAGAAGATACTGTGCTAAAATAATTAATTTCTGATTTAATTCTGAATTCAGTAAATTCACTCAGGCACAACATTCTAAGAATTTTACTTATTGGTCTACTTTGCATTTTTATTTTATTAAACTGATAGTAACTTATACGTGAATATGGAACATTACGGAACAAGGTTTTGAAAATCTGTAGTATTACAGCCAAGAATTTTTCTTGGCTGAATGAAATCTGTGACTACTTTGTGATCAATGGAATTTTTCTTCTCTGGCTGTGAAACAGCCCAGGATTTTACCTCATATGTAATAGTTGTAGCACTGTCTCACTCCAGTACTTTCAGTTTAATTTTTTTTTTTCTCTTTATAATGGGATTTATACAAGAAAAAGGTGTAGTTCTTCATAGTTCGAGTGACAGTAACTCAGAATTATTTTAGTATTAAGCTGTAAGAAATTGTTCATCTCTTGTTCAAGGTCTCAGCAAAGACTGCTTAATAAGCAAATCCACAAGCAAGCAGATTACATGGGATTTGGAATAAAAATTTCTGCTGCTCTTCTGAGAAGGCATAGGCTGGTGGGAGACAGGTAGTAGATGTACATTAATCAGGACTGCGGTTATTAGAGACAGAATTAGAATTACCAGGCCACTTCTATTTTGTCAGACTCAACTGATGTCAAAGAATAGTTCTACACTGCTAATACAGTGGGAGTTAAATCAGACCCAGCATAGAGGATACCTCCCTAGAGCGAAAATATAGCATCAATATCAGAATAGTCAGAAAGAAATCTTTGAGCTATGTATGCATGTGTGTGTGTGTTTGATTATAGCTGTAATTACATGTTTGACTATGCATGCACACTGAGGCTGCTAGAGTTTTGCCTCAGGAACATGCATTTTATGGTACTTAAAAATTATTTGTTTGCTGTATCTCAAAGGAGTGATTCTGCTACTTATCCAAGCTTTCTCTTTGCTGCTTAAACAAAAGTTCATTGTTCTATATCACAATTTGTCCATTTCTTCAGCTATGTGTAATCTTCTGCAACACTTAATCCCTTTTCCACTGCCACACAATCATCACTTCAGCAACTGCATTTGGTCTTCCTAGTTGTTTATGCATATTGCTCATCTGTATTCAGGGATATATTCAAATGGCCTCACGTATTTTCAAATCACTTGGAGATGTCCGTCTAGAAGCCGTCCTCCCTGCATTTCCCAAAAGAAGAATGCAGAGAAGATGGTACTTAATTTAACATATAATGAGTTCCCATATTTCTTTCCACAAATAAAGGACTTTTCATTTGTTATATATCTGCTTTCAGCATTTTAGCCAGTATCCAGCTTGCTATACAATCAAATTTCAGCTGAATTGCTTTTAATCTGAACTCTTTGGAAGGAAGGGAGAGTTATATCCTGTGATATTTTGTGCACATTCTCCACATCCTAAGGCCTGCTCCATGTAGTGTTCTGGTCTGAGATTACTTTTACTGATTTTTCTATCTTTCTCTGTCAAAATGTGACTATACAATAAAATGGTTAGGAAAGTGAGAGTTTAAAAATCTTACAATTTTTATGGTGAATATTGGTTGCATAGCAATTCCTGATGGCCTGATTTTTTTTTGCTGTCTTCCCTGATAGTGATTATTCTCAGGAAGCCATTTCACAACTATGGGGAATTTTCTTATTCAGTGTAAAGTCTGCAAATTATGTAGTTAAAACATCCATTACCTTTTTAAATACCATTCCAATCTGCCAAATCTAAATATTAATATTATAATAAATGTACTGTTTTAGTAAATACAATCCTATTTCATCAGACTAACTCAGAACATTAGGCAATATCCAATGTTTAAGAGTTCATATGCTTTCCTCAACAAATCAATATTTCCCCCCAATTTTAACAATAAAAGGTTCAGTTAAATACAAAGAAGCCTGAAATATCTGTACCAAATCTGTTTCTATTTTCCATTATTTCTCCTCACTTCATTATATATTTATATATATATTTTGTGGCAGTCAAATGAGTGTATGATTTGAAGATTTATTGTCTAATTAATTATATGCAATTAATTTGCTTCATTCCAGGAACCCCATATAAATTTATGCCTCTTTATTATTTAGTATAATTGATCATACATTGGAAATGAACACCTGTTACTTGTTAGTCTTCCAAATTCTTAAATATATATGCTTGACTTCATGCAAGAGATTAATGCCTCCGATATCAGTGGCAGTATTCTCATGTGTAAAGTTCAGGATGCATCTGTAAACACTGAAGGATTTAGCACACATGAAACCTAATTCAACGCCTATAATGCTATCATTATCCCAACAAGAAATTTGTCTGAATAAGGAATAGATAGGCTTTGCCTATAAATGGAGAATTGGCTTTCCTGTGGAAAAAACAAACTATGTGGAAGTTTTCCATCTGTCTTTTGAGAAACATAAATACAATTGGCCAGCTTGTCTCCAGTCCAGGCTTTGAGAGGTCAGAGCCAGTGGCCAAAGTCATCTCTGATGATCTTTCTGAGCAGCTATTGAAAACCATTTTTCTTCTTCTGATTATTAAGTGCCTTCTTCCTCAAAAGCAGCATTCAAGTACGCTTCCTAAAATGATTTTAAGAGCTGATTGAATTACAGAATATGACAGCTGTGAATAAAGAGTATTTTAGACTGCCCTGAAAAGCCTGATACTAAATTGGAGTCCTAGTCAAAACTTTCTAGCCAACAAACCAAAGTTCACTTTGCATTTCTAATCAGAAGTCAGGCAAATAATTTGTTAATTCACTAACAAGGACAAATCTGAGGTGAATCATTCAACCTGAGAACTGTTTTCACACAGAAGTGAAACCAGAGTTTTGTTTGAGAAAGATTGTAAAAACTATTATAGTCTCACTTTGAATGAAATTTTAACCTCTGAAAACACAAAAATGCAGTCTGTAAAAGAAAACATCACAGTGACCCATTACCAAATAACCCACAGAAACCAAGGACCAATCTAGTTCATTGTTCAGCATTTTAAAGTCAGAAGTAATTTTTATGATCATCTAGAACTGCAGGTAAGCCATTCAGTTAATCACTTAAATGGTTTGAAGGACTTCACACACTACTTTTATCCAAGGATTTATCCTATTCATTCTGGTTTATTCCACAGCAGGGTAACAGTTGGATTGTCGAAAGAGAGAAAAGTTCTGTCTATCAGAATATGCTTTTAGGAACTCGAAAACTAACAGGTAGATTTTAAAGAGCTGTCAGCAAGAAAGAATGAGTGAGGTGCACCTTTATGAGTGTGGTGCCTAATAGACCTAACAGAGCCAATAAAATCAAGCTAAGAAAGAATTCCAGGGAAACAAAAAGTACCTAGATCTGAGTATCTCTCTCTGACAAGAGGGAGAATGTCACCGCAGTAGAGCACAAAATATTTTTAAAAATAAATTATCCTTATTGTGAAAAAAAAAGGAGGAATCATATTGCAGGGCAAAATTATAAAGACCTGAAAGAAAATGAAGGTAGAGGAAGCCACTGAATAAAAACTACAGTACAGCAAGCTTAGCTGGAAAATACAGGGCTGTGTGTATGTACTGTGAGTGAGTAACGGCAGGCTTTGATACATCTGACCATAGCTGAAGAAAGGGACTGCTCTTGGAGAAGGGCCCTCATAATTGAAGGGAGCTGATAGAGAAGATAGTGGTGAACAAATCTAGGACTTAGACTGCAACATTTCAAACGAGAAATGCCTTTCATTGGTTAGTAGGCAGAGCTCAGCATATTTTGGCAGCACTGAGAGGTGAGTATTTTTATGTACAATACAATGGCAATAGTAAAGGTAACAATAAATCAGTTTTATGACAGATCTATCCAAAGGTATTGTACAGTCTGTGATTTTCCTTTGATGCTTATATTTCCTAGAAATATGCCTGAGCAGGAGATGGCAGTTACTCTTATAAACATAGACTGTTGGTGTTGACTTTGTATTTCATGCGCTTCAAGGGCTTGCTAGGTTATGAAGAGCTTAGAGTTTTGCCTGACGCAGGCACGCACATGGAAATACAGTATCATCTGTATCCACTTGAACTCTATGTAAGCACGAAGATTGTGCAATGGCTTTCAGGGTTTTGACACATAACTCATTGATGCAAGAAAGTGGTTTAAGCTCCTCCATTAGTGAAGTTTTGTGAGTGGTAGAGAAATGTCTGTCCATCTTTCCACAACTAAAGTCAGTTTATCAGAATTGTCATTGATATGGCCTAGCCATTATATAATACCATAGATTTCAAAATACTCTCTACACATTCTACTCTAAAATGTCTAATCATGCACATGTTGCCCTTGTAGAGTAAGACAATGTGATTATCCTTTGCCATACATTCATATATATTCTTTGTCATACATTCATATATTTAAGTTTTAGTCATAATGATAGTTATGTTTGATGACTTGGAATCTATATTTATATTAAAACAATAACAACAAAAAAAGAAAATTCCAACAATCTTAAAGATATTTAATAGACTACTAAGAAACACCAGCTCCAGAAAAGTTTAGCCAAGAATTGAACATAGCTAATTAACAATGTTCTGTCTTTTATAGTCTTTAGGCTTGAATAACTTATTAGGACAAAACCTACGCTGCGATTTCAGTTCTGCAAGGTGCTGGTTTTCTTGTAGCTCCAGTCTAACAAGAGTCTAGGTTTAGATTTAAAGAAAAGATAAAAAACACGTAAACAGATTTGAATAGCAAATCCAAAACTTGAATCCATGTCTGTTTCTGTTCAAAGCCTCGGAAACCTGAACTCCTTAGTTATGTTCCTGATTGCTCTGTTCCTTGTGGCACCTATGGTTTTACTTCATAACAGCCCCAGCATTTCCAGGTATAAGCAAATAATTTCCCAGATCCTCCTTATGCCTAGCTGGAATCTAGAAAACAGACAGATCATAAAAGGCCTAGGAAATAGACAAGCTCTGAGCAACTCTCATACACATTAAGAAGATTTATATAATTTTTTCATTGCAGCTGGTTTTATTTTTAAAATAATACTCAAATTTTATATAAGAGCCTTGTGATTAGAGTATGTAGGCAGTGGCGTGCCAGAATCAAATCCCTACATCTCCCACCATCCACTAGTGTGCTAAAATCACATAAAAATAATCTCATAAATCCTGGCTGGATTTATGCCACTGTGCAGTATAAAACGGGAGATCTGTGGAACCAGGAAGAGAGAGGGTAATGTAGCGTACTGACTAGGATGCCCATTTAGAGAGAAGAACTATTAAGACTCTGCTTCCTGCATCAAACACTGGCTCTGCATTTTGTACTTAACAACCAGTGGATGAGAAATAACTTGGCTGTGAAAACATCAAATCAAATGTTCTCCTTCCTGGCTGAGAGGTTTTAATCCAGTAGCTAACAGCAAGTAAGTAAATAACATGTGGACACAATGGCTGTCTCCAAACTCCTGAAACTGTAGTGGAAGGCAGAAGGAGAGGAGACTGAGGAGAAGCCTCCTGTGAAGCAGGAACATTGCCAGTATTCCTAACTGAGAGAAATAAGGCAATAAAAAGATGAGGAATCACTGCATGAACCACTGGGCTACCAAATGCAAGACAAAACCAGGCACTGACAGCATCAGTTTGATGTTTGGTTTTTTTTTTTTTCATTTTTAAGTGAGCGGTGTTTAGTTAACCCCCTTCAGTCTCTAGATGATGATCTGTAGCCTGTGTAAGAAACCTGCTCTCTTGAATGTAATGGGGTTTGGAAAAAACTACAGCCTGCACCATTCTTCTTGGCAAGCTTTAGGAACGATCAAGAGACTGAGGTTTCATTTCTGAGGCACTTAATCAGGTTATGAATTCCGGATTTTTATATGCAATTTGAAGACTAGATATCTGGCACCATAGTGTTTAACTTGTGTATAACCAAGTCCTGTATCATATCTAGTCTTTAGGCATACAGTTTGCTTCAGCTTCAGTGATCTGTTGATGTGCATATAGAGTTAACAGTTGATAAACAGATACATATGCTTACATACCTCCTGAGCTGGGGATAGAGCACCTTGGCACTATCTCATCCTATATGTCTTTTATGTAATTCTATGAATACTCATGGTTGTATGTTTGCATACACAAATATATTTAGATACGTAAGTATGAAAAGCCCTAATCTGCTGACATCAATGGCTGTGTTCGCTTCAGCTTCAACAGGATGATGGTCCGAATCTATGTGCACTTTACTGCATCTTTTTTTGCATGATTTACAAGCTGTGAGCAATATATATTATACAGCTTTTTATTCTACTAGATTGTTTTTCTATTTTAAGGAAGGTAATAGATTTTTCTAGGATGAAATACATTATTTGTTAAAGAGTACTAGTGGAAATTAGACTAAATGTTCCAGTAACAGCCTGACAAATTCAGTCAGAAATTAATCCAATGTGAATTAGTTCAAAGAGAAGCTGAAATATAACTCTGACAATAACAATGATTTTATATTGTGTGCTTCTATATCAGATTTAAACACTCACAAATAAAAAGCATTTCAATAACCGCTCTCTGTCTTGGGAAATAGATGGCCAGAGAAACATTTTTGATTTCTTAGGATTTTATGACTGGATTGATGCAGAATTTTGTAGATGTGGTTAACCAAAAATATGCATGTGTTGAGTACCAGAGGAAGAATCAGGAATCAGCTCTGGATGTCATAATCTTCCAACTTTTTCCTTTCTTTTTTTTTTTTTTTAAAATAATTCTAGGCAAATTTTCTTATACCGCTTTCTGCATGTCTAAGATAGGAATAGTAAATTCCTTCCATTTGAAAAAACATTTTGAGACATGTAAGTAAAAAGTGCTATGTAAGAGCTTTGGATTATTATGGTAATTTAAGAGATAATGAATGTCATCCTACCAAATAACTCAGAAGGTGTTACATGGAATACTAAATATTTCTTAGCTTCTTGAGTTTGAATTGCTGTTCAGTTTCTAAGCCTAGACTGATGCTTTGTTTGAAATTTCTTTTGAAATAATTTCCACCTGTTTAAGCAGTTTTGACTTTGCTGCAGACACGGCACAATAGTTGCATTATAGTAAGCTAGACTGCTTGTCAAATGTAAAACCGAGATTTTTCATTTCCTTACCTCTTGCTGCTAACGCTGTTCAGCTATCCATCAGTTAGATGATTTCCTGTCACACAAATGGCAGTTCACGTGTCTGCCAATCAGTTCTGTTCCTACGAATTTCCAAGTTTAAGAAATCAGATTCAGTTTTAGGCACTATTTTAAGGGAACGAACTATTTAATTAAATACAAAAAACCCAAAACTTTTGGTTTGTGCAGTTCTAGTTTTCACTGCTTATATAATGACTCACAAGTTCTCTGAACACTGGACAGTGTTGAACCGAAGCACACTTGAGCTATAACACCGCATACCCTTGTGAACGTCAGCCAGAGTACACTTTCCAGTGAACACAGGAAAAGGATTTGGACGTATGCTATACTTAGGTGTCACTACTCCAGATTTCGAGTCCTTGTTCCCCCTCCTGCATACTGTACCTATTTGCAGAAATATCTCCTCTGCTTCTTTCTCATTAGGCTGGCCTGATTACAGACACTAAATAGATGTGTATGCAGTCCCTGTTGTAGGATTTAGACCAAAATGAAAAGCTTGTATTGCAAGATTCTGCAATTCTCAGATGGATTGCATTCTAAGATAAATTTTCAGATGTTCTTAAACATTTTATAATTCTGAAGGGGAAACATTCTTATAGCATGCTTTTGCCTCTTTCCCAATGATAGCTATATCTTAATCTGACTTAGGTTTAACATGTTTGGTAAGTGGGAGAAAGGCAAGCTGAATGCTTAAATGTAAATGAACACAAACAAGAAGTTATAACGTCATTTTTCATTAAGAATGTTTACAATTAAATTTTGTGCATATGGATTTAATTGTGAATCCTTAGTGGGTGCACTAAACAAGCTTTAGTCACGTTATGACTGAACTGTTCTCAAAAAAACCCGTGCTCAATCTCTGTGAAAAGTATTGTTATATTTTAAAAGAGAAGAAGTGTAAAATACTCAAAGATTTTATGTCTGCTCTAAAAAGAAACAATAAAATTATTCATAATCACACTTTTGTTCATTAAAGTGTCCATCGAAAGCTAGAGAAGAATATTTAAGCCTGTAGTAGTCAGATTGGCAAGTTTATCTGCTTTTACTGCACTAGATTCGTAATATGTACTATGGTATTTTAATTTATTTTTTTTTTTTTACCAAAGATGACTGAAATCTTATTTTCTGGGACTTAAGGGGAAGAAAGAGAGAGATTTAACATCACCAAATAGATTTGCAGTATCTAGTTGAACAACAAGAAAATACATCATAACTTAAAATTATTGCTTAACAAAGAATACTGACAGACCTGATAGAAGAAATAGAAGATTCCATTTTGATTATGTTTCAGGAAACATTGCTATCACTTTGTGCTGCAAACTTTTTTTATAATGCAGCAAAATATTATCTTTGAAAGTAGTGTGAAATTGAACAGGAACTTAACTCTTTTAGTTTTCTTGTTATTTAATGCTTCTAGGGGTAAGAAGATTGGACATGATATAGATTTTTTGATCACTAATCCAGGACCAAGAGAAGATGATGAACTTCTGCATAAAGTTGTTGACTTATGGAAAAAGCAGGTATGAAGTAAATAACATTTGGCCAAAAAAGAGAGACATATTCTAACAGCACTAAATTTAGCCTTTTAATGCTTAAAGAACATTGACTCCTTTTTACAGGTAACTGCAATATTTTGAAACTGAATATCACTCTATTTGGTTATTAATCATGATGATCTATGTGCATCTTTGAGCTCTGAATGCTAAAGTTGAAGGTTATATCAAAAGTACTCTACACACATTCTGTTATATCTTACCCTAAGAATATGCAGAGGTAAGAAATCAAACTAGGTGGAGCTTTGAGTGACACAGCAAAACTGTTCTTATACTTTGAAACAAAAGTGTATTTGTTTAATTTCTCCTTGAGATGAGAGTATGTTCTCCCATGTGGAACTACTTCAGGGAGCTCCAGCTTTAAGTGTAGTGGATTTGGGTGACCTCATGGTGTGAGGTGGGCAAGTCTGAAAGCTTAGGTACCAAAGCTAGGGAATTCTGGCTTCCTTTCAGCCCATAGATTAGCATTTTTCCTGGCTTCCTTTGGAATATTGTCAAAATTGACATAGTGCTCTGAGATGTCTGGGTTTGAAAGAATGCACACATTTCACAGAGGAATTGTTCATCTAAGCAGTTTGTTTTGTTTTTTTCTATTTAGCTTTTTTCAGTTCCAAGAAGCTTTAAAGCTGGAAGAGTCTGAATTGTAACAGGGTAAAGGTACCTCAAAATATTCCTAGGTCAAAAATATAGTATATTTGGAATTATAAGCTTTTATTTCTTTTTCTACCTTTCTAGCCAGCTAAGATATTTTTTTGGTGTTTACTACCTCTATTGTTCAAAGGAACTGAGTACATTTCAATAAGTAAAAGGCCAACACTCTGTTTGAGGTAAATCACCAAATGCCCTACTGTTAAGGAAAGTCAGCTTTCAGTGCAGATAGCCTGGAGAGAATCTTTTTGAATTGATTCTTGAACTGTGTACTTTAATTAATGTATAATGGATTAACACATGAAAGATATTAAAAAAAATCCAACCAGACAAAAGCTTATCTGACTATATAAAGTTATCTGATTGAAGATGGTCAAAATCTTTCAACTGGCTTTAATGGAAGGGCATCAAACTTGTTTTTTCCTGGGAAAATACAATCTTAGCTGAATTCCTCTTCCTTCAATTGACTTTTGGTCTCTGAAATGTTAAAAGATTATTATTAATTTCTTAGATTTCTGTGACTTCCATCCTAATTCTTCATGGAAACTGTATATATTGAAGAGGATTGCTAGCAGGTATAATTTATCATCTACAATGAAAAGCAATGAAGCTGGCAATTAATGAGTGCTGAGGAACTACTCTATTTTTATCTTTTTATTATTTATGTAATGCCTATTTCTCAGTCATTCTACCCCCTTTATTCTGAGAAAAGTTGCATTTCTTCTTGGAAGCTGTCTTTTTGCTTTCTTAAGCAAATTTGAACCTCTAGGAAGCCGCATGTGAATCCTCTGAAAATCCTGTTTATTATCACACAGCAGAAAGGAAAAGTGACGACCAGCTGAGGCTGGAGCCTGCCCTGAGTGCAGCCTTTCATTCCTTCTCCCATTCCATCACACTCCACTTATGTTAATGAGAACAATGGCTGTGATCTGAGAAGTCTGGCAACTGCTGAAGCTTTTCAGGTCACCCTGAGCTGTTTTAATTAAATGGAATTGAAAGGAAAGAAATTGAAAATAAATTGTTCTTGCTGATTATTTTTTTTAAGGATAAAATGTGGCAGAAGCGACTGCAGGGAGAGTATGGGAGGTCAAGGGTGGCCAAGGGTTTGATGAAAAGATTAGGATTCCTCTAGGGACCCCAGCATGAAGAAAATGTGAGAAGGGGAGATGCACAATGGCGTAGAAACCAAACTCAAACAAGCTAGGGATTGTTTAAAGCTACAGAAAAATATTTTCTGTGTTCTGTTTGCCCTCCAAAGTTTTTATGGCTTATACTATGAGATATGCTGCCTCTTTACTGTGGCAGTTGTAATATAGAGGCTTTTTCTGGCACTACTAAAAATAAGCTGCCACCAAAATCAAAATGCAAAAAAAAAAAAAAAGAAAGAAAGGAATTATACTACTGTTGCCTTTTCATTACCTTTGATTTCTAAAGGGGAGGGGGGGCACACAAAACCCCCCCAAACCTAAAGCACTTTTATACTTTTTGACAGTACGCCTGTCGTCTGCTTCACAGCTTTCCACTTTTGTGCTACTGCTTCAAAGCCCAAATTCATCAAAGAACATCACTGAGGTCACAATGTTGTCTTCCTTTCGGCAGCTCTTAGCGAAGGATTCTGCAATGTTTAACTTCTAAACTATGAACCTCAGCCTTATTTAAATAGTTTAAAAGGGCCTTTTTCTTAGCTGAAAAGTTTAATATAAGAAGATCCTTCTATTGAAAGCTGTTGAAAACTAGGTGGCTAAATCAACACCATCATGTTCTTTGATGCAGCATCACGGGCAATAAATGGGCTGAGAAACAGAGAACACAAAGTCTCCATTGAGCTTCAAAGTAGAGTGGCAAAACAGAAAAGCTGCAATGCAGTACACAGGTTATGATTTTAATGGTTCCAAAAAGCTTCATATGGAAAGAAATTACTTCTGTGGGTTAGAGCTTGGAAGTCTGTGGGCAAACGGGCTGAGCCATCTGTGTCAGTGCAGCTTCATTCACATACTGTGTAAAGACATTTTCTTTTACTAAAAACCTATACAGCTATATTTAGCACTTTTCCTGTTGTTACATATGTGCTTTCAAAAAATGAAGAGATACCATTACTTCAGGCATTTCTGCACTCTTAATTTTTTCCCTTTGTATTCATATAAGTATAACGTTGCGTTTTTCTTTTGGCTTTTAGGAAAATGAGAAATGTAGGTGCCTGCCTGTGCTTACTTATTTTAGTATATTAGTGGTCTGGTTTAGACACTATTATTCATTCTTGCTGAGTTGAACAGGTCAGGAAGGGGAAGGCTTGATGTCCCATGAAGGTGGATGGTGAGGAGCAAGTAACCAGTCTTACGTTTTCATTGCTGGAAACAGTTTTTTATAAACAGGTTTCATAGAACAGTAGCACATTTGTTATTGAATGACAGCTGGATTTTAGCAGCAAAAAACCCCTGTTTTAAAGACAAGATACAGAAATGGTTAAGAGGCCAGAATAAAGAGCTTATTTTTTTTCAGATGAATGCTCTGCCCATAAAGATGCAGAATTCCTTTGTGAACACATATTGTCTCACAAAATTCCAAAGTGAAAGAATGTCAATGGAAGTCAAATGGTTATCATTAAAAAGGCTGCTGAGTGACCCATAAAACAGCCTGTGACTGATTCCAGTGAAATAATGGGATTGTTAATTTGGAACTATCATCAAGAAAACCTGGAAACTGAAAACACAATAATACATATCAGTGTATCTTTATGGAAGTCAATGTCTTGCTAAGTGGTTCTGTTATTCTTTTTTGGTCAGAATTATAGCTCTGAGTGATAAAAGTGATTTTATTGTTGTAAAGTATTCTCTAAGGTATTTAACATTATCATGTAAAGTTACTGCACTTGCACTATATAAAAGAAATAATCAAACCTAGTGTTTAATATGGAGATACTATTCCAAAAATCAGGTCATTGTCACCTGTGTTCACATGAGGTCTGACCTGTAGACCATTGTAGTTAAGTATTGACAGTCATCAAATAATTCCGCTTCTGTACACTCTCAGTTCAATATTGCAATGTAACCCCTGCCCCCAAACAAATATGATTCTTTACCATATATTAAGGGATATGTTAACTGAAAGTCAAGAGGCATTCTTAAGCATGCTTTTTTTTTTTTTATGGTGATACTAGTATAAGAATTCCTAGTCCAGAGGAAGGAGAACGTCTAAAGATTTGAGAGACTTCAAAGGAGAGACAAGAAGTTGATCCAAGGACCTAAAGAAGTCCTGATGATGGAAATTTTAAGGAACTGAGTCTATTCATCTCATCAGTGAGAAATCTGAGAAGTAGGTTTGATCAATGTGTAGTTTTAAAGAAATATAAAAGGAGATATGAGAAAAAACTCAACGCTTGTACACTTATTGATCTTGAAGATGAAAACTAATGAGTTTATCTAGTCAGAGTGTGAAGTTATTAAGTTCAGCTTAGTAGTTTTCCTTCTGGTAATAACAGTTAAACACCCGATAAGACCAGGAAGGATGTGGTTTATGCGCTATTGTTGCTAACCTTTATAACAAAGTTAAATTTCTTTTGCGAAGGAAAATCTCAGGAGTCTCTACTTTCTGTGAAATCTGGAGCTCAGAAAAGGCAGTCACAGTAGTCTATATTTTATGAATCTATAAAAGCTAAATTAAGACTGAGAGTGCCAGGGTTTAGGCACTCATCTAAGTGGAACCGCTCTCGGAAAACGGAATCCTTTTAGAAGCTGAGCCCTCCTGCTAGAGATGGCTTCAGTGATACTGAGCATTGTTGTATTATTAGGTATCAAGCTCTGTTTCTGTTCTGAAGACTCAAGGATGATTGAAGGAAGCAGTGTGATGGACAGTGTCTACTTTCTGTCTTTGTTATTCTGTAGTTGATGTTTTGTGTTCTTTAAAAAGGATATGCTGGGCAGCAGAGAGAGGGACGCTCCTCCTTGTCTTGTACCAGGTGTTGTGCTTTGGGTGAAGAGAGGTTTTCCAGCTGGTGAGGGGAGATTGCACTTTACCAGAGGGCAGCTGAACATGCAGAGCTCTAAGAAGCTTTGGGAGTACAGGGTAAATTTGAAATGTCCAGGGAATCAGTAGCTTTGGAAGCTGCCTAGAAATCCAAAGAGCAGGCACAAAGACAGGCTGGAGGAAAGACTTTTCCTACAGGCCTAGAAGGGATAGTGCAGGATTTACTGCAACTCCAGGAGCCATTGAAAGGTTGCTGGCTACAGTGCAAGGCTGGAAGAAAGCACTACCTCTTTCCACTCAACTCTTCTTACAGTGCTGGATTAGAAGGAATTAATTTAAAATGCTCTATTACTTCCATTTTTGTCATTCTGAATGTTCTTTATTATAAACAGAAAATGTTGTTTATGTTTTAATAAAATCTTGCTCTTGGGGATCAGCAGTTTTTTGGTGCACCCCCTTCAAACAAAAGGCATGGGCAGGGCCCTTCCATCTCTCTGGAGACTCCAGACCTTGTCACACGGAAATCTCACAAGATAGACACAGTCCAAATGCTCTGTTTGGAGTTTGTCAGCAAGACCATGCTCTGGACTAATCTGCTTTTCTAGATGTCTGCCACATGGGAAAGCATCTATGCTCAGAAATTTCTGTTGACATAACTATAAAAGGCTTAGGAGGAAAGGATGGAGGGGGAGAATTGCAAATATTTTCTCCCTAGTATGTAGCAGGACATTGCCACTATCAGGTGATTACCACTGCAGGTTTCCCTTGAAGGATCTGCTAATGTTTTTCCAAAAGCTGCAGCTGTTTCATGTCTCTGCTTAGCCTGGGTTTGGCCCTGCACAGATCTCTGTTTACTGAAACTGAATTTTACATGAATTTTTGAGACAACTCTCTAGAAACTCTGGAATTATAGGAAAATCAGTCTAGCAATTCACTGTGAGCAATGTCTTCTCTTTAGGGCTTACTCCTATATTGTGATGTCATTGAATCAACATTTGTAAAAGAACACCTACCAAGCAGAAATGTTGATGTCATGGACAATTTTCAGAAGTGTTTTGCAATTTTAAAATTACATCAGCCAAGAGCAGACAACAGCAGTTACAACATGTCGAAAGAATTTGATATGGCAGAAGTCAAAGACTGGAAGGCAATTCGTGTGGACCTGGTCATAACCCCCTTTGAGCAATATCCATATGCTCTGTTAGGCTGGACAGGCTCCAGGGTAAGTAACCGCAACAGTCTATGTCTTCTTAGCATTGCTAACCTATTTTTGCTGTTGCAGGATTATTCAGAGTTCATGTATTTTAAAAACATGTTCCTTCTCTTCACGTGTTACTTTCCTTTCTGTCATCAACCCATGATCAGTGGTTGGACCCGATGAGCTCATCACTGACATTTATGGATGTCTCTCCAGAGGAATTAACATGTATTTTCCTTGAAGCTTAGTGTTTAGGTTCGTGGACTGAAGAGCTAGGTTTGCAGTCAGTTGCATTGTCTTTTTACATCATACGACTGTTAACAAGCAATTTAAATGGTTAGTGAGTAGAGAGATGATTTGAAAAGTGGCACAGAATTTTACAGGAAATTAAACAGTTAAGGGAAGAGATGTTCTCTATTGGAACTTAATTTGTTTCATAAGAAATAGAAAACAATTTGACATCTTTCTTTTTGGATTAAATAAAATATTTTATTTCAGTTTCTTGTAATTGAGTATTGTAAAATTATAAAAAATTGTAAAATTTTAAAATCTACACGGCTTTGACCTAGAATAAAATGTTTTGATTAATATTTTAATAAGTTAAGAAATCTTTAAATGATCGCTACTTTCACAATAGACACTGTAATGACTAATTGCTATTTCACTGGATATGATAAAAAAGAGTACAATATTTTCAAAATAAAAATTCTATCTAAATGCAAACTCAAAACTCAAATGATTAATCTCTCTCCAGACAAAATTATTTTTTAATCTGTTCTACATGCTTACCTTCTGATGCTCATTTTCTTAGGGAGTGATTACATGGTATAACAGAGCTCCTGAGCCTGCTCTGAATGATCTTTTTGATGTGCTAGAAGCAGTACAGGTGCATTGCCAGTCTGTTCTACTTAAGTTAATTGGAAGCAAGATGTTTTAGACCAGGCAAAATGTTGCAACTGATGCATTCACCTGCTGAGCTGAAGAGTTAGGTCAGTCCCTTTTCTGTTTTGAGATAATAAAAATGTATTTATTTGGAACTTGAATTAAGTTATGCAGACTTTGGGGTCCTTCTTATCCTGGAAGTGTTTAGCTACTTAAAAGCCCTTCTCTCAACTCTGTAGTTGGGTGTCCACACTAAAAATGCACTTTGTGAGGCCTGTTAGTTGAGTAGACAGTGACTCACATCTTTCTCTGCCTCACTCACCTCCTACTCCTCACTGAGATAATTCACCTACACGCTGTGGGAGCCCATCGTAGGCTTGCTTTCTTGTACAGTACCCAACTATTCTCAGTATGGCCAACTGAAATGATGGACCATTGCCTATCAAAATATTGTCCTTCCAGATTATTTATTTTTTCAGACTGTAGTCTCTTAATAGAGGTAATTTTTATATATTTGTTATTTGATTCGGTGTTGGAACTCTTATACAAAGGGTAACAATTTTGGTTTGTCAGAACTGCTGATATTTGCTATATCTTTTTACAGCAATTTGGACGTGATTTGCGGAGGTATGCTACTCATGAAAGGAAGATGCTATTGGATAACCATGTCTTATATGACAAGAGAAAGGTACTGTTTATTCTCAGAAATGAAGCTATTCTGTTTTTATTTCTGAGTCTACATTTTAATTTTAATTTTTATAATCAAGTATATAGAATATTTTAGTTTGGTTCTCTTATCTATTCTGTGATAAAACAGTCCCACTTTCACAAGATTTAGTTTCACTGGCAGAGCCTGATTAAATCTGAACAAGTCTTGAAAACTGAGGTAATTTCTGAAATTTAACAAAAAACATACATTAGACAAGTTTGGAAGGAATTGTGCAACCTTCATTAAACTGAGAACAGTTCATCTGCATTTGAAGAAAAAGTATGTTACTGTCCCATTTCAGAATGAAAGGCCATTTCTGTGTCCCAGATACAGTCTCAACAAGTATTGTGCTGGCAGTTCAAAGGAAGAAGGAGTATTGAGTAGTACAAGCTCAGCTAGAAGGCCTCAGGAAGTTTTTGTACAGTGTGATACTGAATGGAGATAAGAATCATCCTGCAGTCTATGTGGAGTTCTATTTAGTCAGGCTTGGCAGTCTTGGTAGTAATTGGTAGTATTTCTGGTCTTAATGTTCTTGGGTGCAGTTATACTGATCTCTGCATTTATCTGGCTTTATGTCTGTATTTGTAATAAGGAATTTTAATAATAAGCAAAAATCAATATTGAAGATGTTTATTGATGTCATTAAAAGGGAAGGCAAAAGTACTATGTCAAGATTTTGCATTAATCTTTCCTATACATTCCTTATAGAACAGAGACTGCTTTTAACATCTCTGCTTACATGCAGCATTGTTTCATTGTTTGTTCATGAGACACAGCAGTGATCTAAGCCCTCACTCCATTTCAGCTGTCTCCATATCTTCTTGTCAGGCTCAGATGTTATAGCATCCTCAGTTCACAGAGAAACCTGGGGAAATGATCAGTCTAATGATCCATTTAGTCAAATATCCCGTCTCCAACAATGGTCAATACTAGATGCTTTGAAAGAAAATATAAAATTATATAATAGATAAATATGCTATCAAATATCTAAGGGGGGAGGTTCCTTCTTGAACTCAGGGATGATGCCAGTGTCTTTGTGCCTGTCTTTTACATTTTGAAAGCATTCAAAACATAAATGCTTTGCGTCAACATAATGTAGCAAATGTTATTATCTCCAAGTTAATCTGTGCTCTGTTAAAAAGCTTTTTGGGTGTAACGGATAACTGCATAGGGAAATATAAAGAATTTAAGAAATGCTAGTGCTATTTTTTTTGTGTGCAGCAAAATTTGCCTGCCTGGTGTATGAGTATATATCATTATATCTGCTGCTTTTACCCAGAACCCTGAGGCATTCAGTGATGCAAAATGGACACTGTTCATTCATGAACAGCATCAACCAGTATTATTTTTTCTTTATTGTGTTTAGGCTTTATATCTGACATACCATTCAAATCCTTCTGGGAAAGAAAATGTGAGTTTCCATGTGTATTTCACTGGACTAGCCAGGATGTTTCACAGATAAATGATGAGTTTATCTTCACAGTGCCCTCTGGGAAGAAAGATGCTCTTGTATTCCCAAATTTTCGAGTAAAGAACTGAGGCAGAGAAAAATTTAAGGCTGTAAAAATCCATTTATTTGAAGGGCCCCCTGTTTGCAGTGTCTGGCTCAAATTTTCTCCTGTTGAGTATCTGCCTCAGGACTTTGAAAAATGTGTGTAGCCATGACGTTTCCCAAGGCCATCAGCTGTAGCTGTAACTGAGTCTTCAGATCTTCTCATCTCTGAGTCTCAACTCACATTTCCTCACTGCACTGCCTAAAACTGAAGAAACAGAATTAGTGAGAGGACTGAGAAGCAAGACTTACTAAATTTTCCTTATTACTTATTATAAAGCAGGAATTCTGTGACAAGGGCAAGGAAAAAAAAAAATCCAAACATTCATGGCAAATTTCAACTATCTTGACCATGAAGTCCTTAATCTAGGACTTCCATGTATCAAATAAAAGACATAAATGGATAATTGTCCCATTCTAGGGGAGGAGTCTGCTTGAGAATGTCTGTCCATTGTCACTCATGAAGTTCAACCAGGCCAAGTGCAAGGTCCTGCACCTGGGTCGTGGCAATCCCAGGCACAAATACAGGCTGGGCAGAGAATGGATTGAGAGCAGCCCTGAGGAGAAAGACTTGGGAGTGCTGGTGGACGAGAGGCTCAACATGAGCCGGCAATGAGCCCTTGCGGCTCAGAAGGCCAACCGCGTTCTGGGCTGCATCAAGAGGAGCGTGGCCAGCAGGTCGAGAGAGGTGATTCTCCCCCTCTACTCTGCCCTGGTGAGACCCCACCTGGAGTACTGCGTCCAGTTCTGGAGTCCCCAACATAAGAAGGACATGGACCAGTTGGAGAGGGTCCAGAGGAGTGCCACGAAGATGATCAGAGTGCTGGAGCACCTTTCCTATGAGGACAGGCTGAGAGAGTTGGGGCTGTTCAGCCTGGAGAAGAGGAGGCTCTGGGGAGACCTGATAGCGGTCTTCCAATACCTCAAGGGGGCCTACAGGAAGGATGGGGAGAGGCTGTTCAGTAGGGTCTGTTGTGATAGGACAAGGGGTAATGGGTTTAAATTAGAAGGAGGTAGATTTAGGTTAGATATTAGGAAAAAAATTTTTACAATGAGAGTTGTAGAGCACTGGAACAGGTTGCCCAGAGAGGTGGTGGATGCCCCATCCCTGGAAGTGTTCACAGCCAGGCTGGATGAGGCTCGGAGCAGCCTGATCTAGTCAGGGATGTCCCTGCTTCTTGCAGGGGGGTTGGACTAGATGACCTTTGAAGGTTCCTTCCAACTCTAACCATTCTATGATTCTATGATTCCCACCAATAGTATCTAGGCCTCAATAGTATCTACAGATTTCAAAACAAGAAGTCATGTTAGTCTGTTGACACAGCAGAATACTGTTCTTGTTTCTGCTGTGTTCTCAAAAATAGATAAATTACATTAGCTGAAATCTTCCACAAAGGAAATTCTAAGGCAGATATGCAATATGAAAAATTTCAGACAAGGCAGCACTGAATTTATAATCTACTTAAAACAGGGTCTCTTATCAAGTAGTGTCCTTCTAACAAGAGGCAGGGAGACGTCCCTTTCCCTTTCTAAGTATTCTACTATTTATAATATAATGTGTTAAATTCAAATAATTGTTTTCTTCTTTTTAACTTTGTAACGTTTTATTAAGTTATTCCCTTAAAAGTCGTTTGAACAAAAAGCCTTCCACACTGCCACCCACTGTGTAATAAAGTCGAGAATGTGCATAATTCAGTAATGGTGTCTGTAACTGCGAAACTCATGATTACATTCCATAGTGGAAGAGGAGAAGTTTGCAGTAAGTTGTGTGGCTGCCAAAGTTGATTAATTTTTAGGGTCATCAGGTTAGTAAGCTTAAAATAAGTGAGGAAAAAAATTAGTAACTTTAGTGCAGTTTCAGGGAACATATACACAAAGCATGAAATGTTTAGGGTTTATTTTCTTAATTTAATCACGAAGCGTAGAGAATATTTTTTACTGTAATTCTAGTACTTTTATTTAAAAAAAAAAAAAACATTTGGCTGGGGGAACACTAAAAACATGGATGTCTTATCTATACTAGCTCTTAAACTTAAATTGGAACATGAACGTATGCATTTCATAAGGACATTTTTCTTTGTGGTAGGAAATCTTCCTTTCTCAAACAAAAGCTTTGTCAAAGCTAAAAGCTAAACACAGTCAGGAAGCAGATATCCTTTGTGCAAGCTGCTCAAGATCCCTCAACACAACCTTACTTAATTAAGATTAATTAGGCACCATAGGTAAAAACTGAATCACATCATTTCTGTATTTCTCTCCTTGTTTGCTGAAGAGAGGTTACCTGATATCTCTGGCTCTGTCCAGGCAGACAAACTTTCATGCACGACTCTGTAACAGTTGCTGGGGTATAATTCAGGAGCTGGGCCAAATCCTTTCTGCTTCATTCTTCTTCTTTTGTTGCTCTGTGTGTGTGTGTACAGCAAAATGGATAGGTCAGAGAGAGTCAAACTAATTCTCCTTCCTGATGAAGACCAAGTCCTTTCTTTCAAAACGCTTGCCTGTTGTCATTTAAAATTTTGCAAGCTGGTATAAGAAGGTAATAAACCATACTTTACCAAATATATTTAGAGTTTGGTTTTTTTTTTTTTAATGGAATGTAACAGTGCCTGTAAAAGTGTGTCTTTCATTATAAAAGACAACAGTTTCCTGGTTTGCTCAATATTCCAATATATAATTTGGTATACTTTATTCTTTATTAATATTTATCAGCCCTTTGGCACTGGAGCTTCCACTGTGGCTCACTGCCTGAAATGTGATGCGTGTCAGAGAATCCCAGATTCCACCGTTCAAGGAGTTGCATCAGGAGAGAATCCTGGTTACTTTAATCTATTTCCAAAGGGATTTTGACAGGAATAGGGAGCATTAACACAGCAGTTAGGAATAAATTACGTAGCTTTGCAGAGGGGAACAAAAGGAACAGATATGTCCTCCAGGGACTCATTACAAAGTTACACTGTGAAATTATTCCTCAGCCTTGATTTTTTTTTTTTTTTTTTTTTTTTTTTTTTTTCCCCCTAATGTGAATCTTTTCCGAATATTTGCGGGTTTTGGAAGACTATGCAACTATCAAACTAATGGTTTTTTCAGTTCTGTAATAAAAAAGGCATTTTGTGAATCTTCCTTTGGTAGGAAAATTGTGACAACAGAACTGAAAATTTTCTACCAATTATCTCTTTTTCATAAAAAGATGAATGGATGTCCAAATCTGTGCTGCTTTAGAACTGTGGCCTAAAGCTGTGGAAATCAGCACTTTTATATACCAACTTGAAGTATGCAGTTTCTGTGATATACATCAGCTGGAAATCAAACCTTACAATGATTTCCACACTTACGGAATCAAGGAATTCATTGATCAGCCATCAGGAAGAAAGAGAAATTGTATATTCCCCATCTCTTATGATATTAATATTACTGTTGCACTGGTTATAAATTGTCTGACACATTTATGAACTGGGCCAAAAAATTCTCACTCTAAAACTTTCCTGATTTATGGCTGAACAATATGGTCTCTAAGTAAAGCAGATATACTTTTGCAAAAAAAAGAATTTAATTTTTCTATGTGAACTGTAAGTCAGGTTAGCTGAACATTAGAGTCTTCCTTAGAAAAATTAAGGTCATTAAGCTTGAAACCATGGCATGACTGGTTGTTTTTACACCTCTATGTGTTGGATTTGGGATCATTTATCCTTTAAGATACATAAACTATAAAGAAGTTTGGTTACAACATGCACTGCGTCTAGACTTAATCAGGAGCTAATAAGAGTGTAAGCACTGACCTCTGTTATGTATCTGGTCATCAGTTCACTGTCTGAACTGCAGTTTTTAGTGTGCATGTATATATATAGTTTGCCACATACTGAGATTTGAAGGGCACTTTCTTTGCAATGATTAAAGGTTCGTGATATATTAGGGCAGTCATTAGCCAGTTTTGACAACATCCTGACAGCTTTTTAACTGGGTAAAATGGAGAGAGATCTAGTGGATCTAGCTAAAGAAGATACAGCTCTAAAACTTGTTTGTTTTTTTTTTTTTTAATATCTGTCTTTAAGCTGAGTAACTATCATCTGCCTGCATGAGAATGCAATAAATGTGTGATTTACTTTACTTCAGTGTTTTATTATTTTAAAAATGATTTTTAAAGTGACTGGCAAACCGCAGGATTTTATTCTTCTTTCTTGAAGTATGAGTGCTTCTCCCCTTTTATGGTGTCAGAAACCTGGAATAAGACTCAGGAACTGCAAAGGTTGTTGGTTGCTCCTTTACTAAACGCTGATGCTGTTAGAGTAGGGTGTTGTTGTCATACAGAAGGGCACTGCAGAAAGTGTCTGAAGCTGGACTGTATGATACAGGATTTTTGCACTCTTCACCAAGAGAGTGGGTAAGGCTTATTGTGGAATTACTGTTCTCCCATGAAATGGCTCTCAGACTCAAGTGTGTGCTTTTTTTTTGGTAAGAATATTACTTAAAGAAAACTTATTTGTTCTCCAGAATATGAAATGCTATAGTCCAGTCGGCTCATAAACTTAAAGCATCATCTTTAACTTTGAACTTTGCTTCACTATAAATATAATATTTTATTATCTGTCTATACTCTTCATGTCTTTACTTTGTATCTATGATTGATCTCATCCAAGTCTCCATTTCTTCTTAATTTGACATAGTTTCATTCAGTTTTGTAGACTCCAGTGTTGCTGCCTACTTCCTCCTGGGTACTACTAATACCACTTCAAAATCCAGGGAATGACTGTAAAAAGGGTGGCTACAACTTAGGGGTGTAAAATGTCAGTTTGAGAAGTTACTTTCCTTACTTCAGTATCAGAAAGATCCAATAGGCCCTCATGAGTTACCCAGAGTGCTGCTGTAGCTCTGGAAGACACAAGCTATGTCTTTCTGCTGAAATTAAAATTAACAAGGTTTAAATATAGCTTGGATTCCAGACAGTAGGCACAAAAATGAAATTCAAGTTCCAAAAATTTCATCATCCAGAAAAGCTGTGGTATTACTTTAAGCTGATTTTGTTTTGACTTCTGTTATTCTGACAATTGCTGCTAGCTGCTCTTTGGCATTGCTGCAAAACCTTTTTGTTGCCTGTGACTCTTAAAACTCCACAGGAACATAAATATGTTGGATTTTATTTTTTTTTTTTTCCGACTCTGTGTCCCTGAATGTTATCTGAGGTTGCAGCTTGCAGTTCATAAATTCCAGACTGTTGTGAATCCTGTTCTTCCTCATGGCTCATACATTTGAAGATCCAATTGAGATACCCAGTCTTTGTTATAAACAGCTGTGGATTTGCTGCAGTCTGGCTGGTTGAATCTCTCTCTACTTCATCTGTTGCTCCGTGTGTAGTCAGTGGATATAAAAGGTCCTTCTTCAGCTTCCAAAAAACCTGACTATACATAGATACAACAGTATGACTGCCACTGGTATTCTGAAGTGTTTCCATTGATGATGGTGAAGATGGTTGTCCCATAAACTTCCATTGCCATTGAGGAAACAGCCTAGATAACTGCTAGCATTTAAAAGAAAGGTTGAATGAGCAGGCTGAAAATAATGTGGTGTTTTATCAGTTTGATTAGTCAGGGTTGTGCACTCTCCAAGCTCTAAACTTGGAAATGTTTTAAGTGCAGAGCCAAATCACTCTGCAATTTATGCGTAAAATTTTGCGTATACTGCTGGTATTTTGGATCAACAGAGAAAATCAAGAACAGCTGTTAACGTGTGTGGAAGGCATTAATACACTGGAAATAATGTCTGGAGATGACCTACTCTATTTGTGCCTTTTCTTACTTTACAGTAGGTCTGTTCTTGCCTAGTTCATATGTATTTTCTTGTATCACTTTGTAACAGGGCATCCTGTCAGGCTGGTAGACTGACGTGATTGCAGTCAGCCAAAGGATCATGTACCGGTTCAGACATATGTAACATTAGAGGGCATATTCAAACAAAATTCAGGTTTTCATGTTCTCTGAACATTTTCTGATCCCCTTTTAAATCCTGATTTGGCTTGTGAAAAGGCAGCATGAGAAGGAATTTTGACATTTTGAATGAAGTGACAATTGTGTGAGCTGAAAAGAGCATACACGTTGTAATATGGCCTGAGGAAGGAGAATGGTCCAGAGGTTGACTATTAGCTTGCAACTTGGGTCTCACTGTAGCCACATTTTCTCTGTAGTTTTAAGCAGGTTATTTAACCTTCCTTGATCTTACTTCCTAACAGTAAATTCTCATTTCCACAATACAAAGGTGCAGTAAGGATAAGTAGTTAACCGCTATGGCAAAAACTAGTTCAGTTTAATGAAGGGCTTTGATCTCTCTGTGTTTTGCCTTTACCTATAACTAGGAGAAAGAGTAAATGTTTAATGAAGAATTTTGGTAATTCAAAATTTGCTTGTTCTCTTAATCAGAGGGAAAGTGAAAATGTTGACACTTACCTGCAAAGGGAAATGCCTTTTGAATCTTAGCTTTGGAAAGAATCCACAGATCAGGTGTTCCAAACCTCTAAAGCTCAGACAGCTCTTGGGACTGCAAGCTCTGAGGCAAACAGCTTGGCTGGCTGCTCTGGGCTCATGGAGCCAATAAGCTCTGGGGACTCTGTCTCTGGTGTAATTAAAATGACTTATTTGAACTTACGCTCCCAGTGCCTGTCAAGCAACTTGCTGAGAAGATGGGCAAGCTGGCAGGAGCTCAGATAGGCTTAGATTTTTAAAAGTGCCTGGTAAACTAGATATTTTTTTGAGATAGAGACTTGATTTTAGATTTTTTAGACTTGGATTATTTTTTTGGGGGGGTAATATTTTGATAATTACATCATTTTTATAGAGCACAGATTTAGGTGAGTAGGAAGATTCCAAGAAAACAAAATTCATTAGTGTTTCGCTGAATCGAACTGTTCACAAGGCAGTGGAATATTATGTTTGTGTGACTATACATGTGTTAAGTAGGAATATTGTTCCCTAGAACTATCTTTTCTCTGGGAATCCTGGGAAGTTGCATTCCAGTGATTCTCAGCCAGCAGAATCCAAATATATTATTTCTCTGTAGAGACTAGTGTGAGGACGCCCCAAAAGTACAGAACATGCTTCCAAAAGATATACTGTGCTATGCAACACCACTACCCAGTGGAGATCCTCAACCTGAGTGTGGGATCTAAGGTTGCATTTGTCTTGTAGATTTAGATTTTTATCTTATCTAAACCCATATGTCTTCACAGTAACATTCCAGAAGATCACTTTTAAGTCCATTTATTACTTTATGCAGTTCTAGGCAGCAAAATGAAGTGATTTAAATAATTAGTGTTGCTTTTTTTTTTTTTTTTGTAAAAGAGTAGCTGGGGTTCCTATGGCAAAATAGATTTATTAAATTATTAGCATATGAATGTTCTTGCACTAACATTGTAGGTTGTTGGTTTTATTTTTGTAAAAGGAGGATCACAACTCAGTGTCATTTTGAAGAGTCATTGGAGCAGAAAGCAGTTATTAGTTTTATGTCCTATGAAAATTTAAGATGGAAATAGCTGCCATAATGTTTTCTTTTGTTAAAGAAATATTGGAAAAAATATGACACTCTAGGCAGAAGATTGTGTATGATTGATGACAATTTCACATTTAAAAACCATTGTGTGAATTTGAATGGCATTTAATGTTATTTAGTTGTTAAATAGCAAGAGAGGCAGTTTATATAACTGCCCTGAATAGCAGATTCGCAAGATGCTCTGGAAACTTCAGAATGGGTCCCAGCTTTGCAAAACAGTAAGTGCTGTAGAGTTACAATGAATATAATAAAACTCTGTGCTCCCAACTTTTCTTTTGAGAGAATATTTGCTTTCCTTGGGAAAACGATATGAGCGTGAAAGGTGAAATTTATCCTGGGATTTCTTCCACACTGCGAGGATCACTATTGCACAGTCTCTAATCATTTGCCTGCAGAAAGCATTTCTGTTTAGGAAAATCTTTAACCAACTCTTCAGATAGGGCTAGCCTTGTCTGTCTTTGCTTGTAGTATCTGTAAAGCCAAATGAAGGCGTGATTGCAGCCCAGGTAAATAATTACTATATGACTGTAATGCTTTAATGAGCTGGCTTAAGGGTATCTGTAAGCTTGATGAGTTCTGCTACTACTGTCTTTTGCCCAAGTAGTTTCTTCACAGACAACCACAGTGTTTGCAGCAGGCAGCCCATCCAGTCATGCCTGGTAACATACTTGAATTTCTAGGCTCCCCTGTGACATTCAAATTTTTCTCTGGCTGAGTGTAAGTCTATGTTGCTGGCATGTCACTCAGCCAGTAACTTTTATTTTGAAATATGTTTTACCTAAGGTTGACCACGTGGTCAGAAATGTTATGTTTGTGTGGTGGCTTGGCTGAGAGGATGGAAACAGCTCTGAGGAAGCCAGACTGATTGCAGATGGCTGGGCTGTTACCTGCGCTTTCCAGAACTTCATCAACAGGTCTCCTAATAAAAAGCCATCTTTTTTTTTTTACCAAGCATTGATGCTTCTCTGTCATTACCCAATACATTATTTCTCAAAATAATGTATCATTGGGAAGAAGAGCTGTTTGTGATTCTATACCCTCATTTTATTACATAGATATGTGTAATATTCACATGTGTTTAACTGCATATTCAATAGTTATAGTCTCAAAATCAGTTTTCTTATGTTATCTGAGAAAGTTTACTCCACACTACCTTTCACAGGAAAAAAAAAGATGCCTGCAGAAGTTTACTTGCACAGTTAAAGAGACATTTTTAATGATTCTTTAAAAACTGGATGTGTTAGTCTTATTTTGGCAGATGCTGCTATAAAACTATGAAGTTATAACAGTGAGACAGTCAGCCTTGAGAACATCTTGATGAATTAAACATGCTGCAGCTGTGGTTTGCTTTAGATGTCTGCAGTAATGACTGGATTAAAGCTAAAGTAAACATAAAGATCCAGAGTTTATAATATTGATTTCCAGTGTGATCAGTTGTTCACACAATCATTACTACAATTAGACACTGAGTCATTGTAAACAGATGCGCATACTTTCATTTATGTTCCAATTCTTCTTGCTCTCTCTCGGGAAAGTGGAAATTGCATATGTGATTTGGGGGATTTGTTCTTTTTGCACCTGGTCTATTTTTAAAAATTAAGAATTAAAATAATCTACTTTTCTTACCTCTTGGTAAATTAAAAAATGATTATGCATTTTCTTCCAAAGTGTACTTTTCCCCAGTGTTCTCTTAGCAGTTTAAATGTTTCACATATAGCATATAATAGTTTATTTTTACAAAGTTTGCATATAATTCCTGTATATATTTAGTGAAATAAAATGTCTTTGTAATAGCAAGCATCTAACACAAAGATAAATGTGCCTAATTGTGTTTGCCTTTGCTCAGTGTGTTTTCTGAACAGTTCAGCTAATTTATTCCTAATGAAAAGAGAGAGCTCTCAAAATGCATAAATAGGTGCAGAATAAAAATATTTTCACTATACTTTTAAAATTAATTTTCATTTCTGGGGCAGTATGGAGCCAAGCATTTTCAAGTGTTTTAATTCAATTATTCAATTGGTATGATTGGGTAAGTTATTGAATGTGGGGCAGGTAACATAATTCCAGATTTTCTGTTAAAAGAAAAAGGAAATCAGTTGAGAAGAAGGCAGGTAGAGAGAAAGCTGGAAAATGAAAGATCCAGGAATCAGAGAGGAAAATGGAGTGTGAAGTGGGAGTGAGAATGGGAAGTCTGTGATGGATGTACAGATTTGACAAGGAAGTGCAGAGTGGCCGGACAAAGTGATGGTGCACGGAAAGGGTATATTTGGTTAGCAACTGCATTGTGGAAAAGAATCTGTGCTGGTTGAAGAGACTTAACTGAAAAGGGGCAGAGAAAAAGAGTGGCTGGGGAGAGATATGAGTGGAATTTCGATGTACTAAAAATAAACTAAATTAATCAGGCTAATGCTCTAAGCTGGCAACAAGAAATAGGTAAATTTTCAATTGCCCCAAATAACTGAGTAAACTATACTTTACTCTGGAAATGCCATGAATGGAGCCTGCAGTTACACTAGAAATTTAAGGGGAGAGATCAAGACTACAACTTAGTGTAGGGAGGTAGGGAAGAGAGGGAGGTAGAATAGAGACAGATAGTAAAAGCTCCACTTGCTAAGAACAGTTGATCACGCATTGGCCTGCAGCCCAAGATTGTCATCAGTGCTGTCAGCAAATATTTGTTAGCCCTGTGGCACAGTATATTTCCTGCCTAGCGAATGAAGCCGAAATATGTTACAGAAATTGAAGGAGGCAGTATTTCTTTAAAGAAGTCATCTCTATGCATGTACATAGGAAAACTGAATTTAGGTTAAAATACAATCAACCACATTGTGGCATTTCTTAAATTGCAGGTCTTTGATTTTGCAATCTCAATCATCTTCTTTTGAAGCAGTTTGTTTCTAATAATCTTCTATGAATTACACTCAACTACGTTTCATAAAATCCAAGATTGTGCATTTTTCTTGTTTCATTAATTCAAATGAAGCTTTATAAAGAAAAATACAATAAGCAAACTTAACAGTATTTGACAAGCTGCAGCTACTGCAATTAACATAGCCTTACATCAGAAATATAATTAAAGTGGAGAAGGAAGCAATCCCTGTTAATATAATTTTTAAGGACTTTGTGATAGGACACACTGTAAGAGCACTACAGGAGCCAATACGTTTTTGTTTTCTTTTAGTTTACAACAATGTGCTATTTAACATGTTAAAATTTTTGCCTGGGTTGTCAAATAGGAAGTTTCAAGTTCCTCTTCACTTTGTGTGCCCAAAGCTGAAAACATATTCTTGTAGTCTGTATGGTAATGTATTATACTTCTTATTTATTGTGGAATGTTTTTAATTATTAAAATTGTAATGGAAAACTGGATGCATAACTATGTAGTGTTTTGCAACAAAGTAACCACACATCTGTTATTTTAAACAGAGAATAGTTCCATTTTCTGCACAGCATGGTCTTGTTTACAAACTAAATTTGAGCAAATAAAGTGCTTGTTCAGTTAGGTCAACAGATAATTTTAATGTGTTTTAATATTTTATTTTTCAAAGTGTCAGCTATTCAACAGTGGTTGAAACTTATTGAAATGTACTCAGTTCCTTTGAACAGTACAGGCAGTAAATGTTGAAAAATAGCTGGTTAGACAGGTAGAAAAATAAACTCTTTCTTTCTGGATCTTTCTAACAATCTTTCTCTTTCATCAAAGCTATTTGGAGTAAGTACTTTGCATGTAGAAAGCCTGAAGACATTCTGTTACTCCATGTTATGAAACAGTTAATCAAGAATATACTAACCATTAGCCTGATTGTTCTGTTTTACTCAATGAATCCACTTTTTATTGTTCAGAAATTTAATATAAACAAATCTGTAACTAGTCAGAGAATAATTGTAACAGAAATATTCAAGTATAGTATTTCTGATGAAAAGCACGGGACGTGTCCAGTGTTAAAATGAAATAAGAATTTATGATTCTGGCTTCTATTACCTTCAAACACTATTCATGCCCAGAATTATTAGAATAAATTCCACTGCACTATTTTGCATCAATACCATTACACATCATTTTGCCTGAGGGTATTGAGTTAATCGGTAATGCTTGTAATACTGCTTTTTCAATCATGGTTTGTTATAATGTCATTTCAAAAAGTCATTTTTTTTCTCTGATTTATTTGTCATCTTATTTGTAGCTGGATTAAGAACAGATTAGTTTTTATTTTAAAGCAGGCAGGGCGATATCAATATTACTAGAGAAAATACCAGTTAAACATGAAAATTACATTTGGAGGTAATATAATGTCAGAGGTACTTCAGGTTATTTGCTACTGAAAACTGTTATGATACCATGGAAGGGAAAATGCAGTGTCTACACAGTGCTGTGGAATATTATTTTTGAACTTGATAAATGCTTCACATTTCTAGCAGAATTCAGCATTTACATTCTATAATTATCATGAAATTGTTTGTACTGTTGATAGTCTAATTCATAAATATAGCATAAATATTTAGCAAAATGTCTAATTACCAGCAAAGCAAAAATCACCAATACTCAGTCTTAAAACAAAACCCCTCCAAACAAAAACAAGCAAGAAAAGATAGGGGAAAACAAGGAAGGAAAACCACCTGAAATTTATTAGTTGTATTGCTTAGGAAAATACTGGAAGATAGATGCTCAGATATTATAGCAATCCACAAAATGTAAAAAGTGTATGTTGACCATAATGAAGAGAATTACTACTGAGAGTAAAATATACTAATGAGTGATTACTACAAAATTCCTTATGGCTTGGTTCTGTCATGTCTTTTTATCGAACAGTGTCTTATTCTGAGAATGTTGTCTCACTGACTAGTGATGGAATAAGATGCTGTCCCTCTGAGGCTGTCTAGCAGTATGAGTATCAGGACCATGGGGAAGTTTCCTTTTTTTTTTTCCCCCAGAACTTTTTCAGAGTTTCATGTTACTTTCTGACAGCATTCATAGTACACAAGATAGTAATTAAATACAATTATTTGAAACCTCTTATATAATGACAGGATTGTATGTATTTTTATCTTTTACTGCTTTACTTAGATTTGTTTTTTAACTTCACTTCCTCTATTCCTTCCCCTCCCTTTCCATAAAATCATCTAGCTCACTTGTGAAAGTTACTGATTACAGTGGTTCTTGTTAGTGCTTTGTCTGCCCTAATGAGTCAGATAATGATTTCAGAGAAGTAGCCATCATTTTATGTATTGATGTTAAATGGTATTCCCATACTTTCATTGTAGATTGAAGGCACTCTACTACATATCGCTGAGTGTACTGCAGGAATTTATGGATCTTCTGTAACACTTTCTATATAGTTGCTTTACACAATTCTGGATCTGTAACTGGTATAAAATTGCAAAGCTATTGCTGAAGCTCTGAGCAGATTTATGTTTTCAACCAAAGATGTAACACATTATTTCTTGTAAAGTTAAGAGTAGCCATAGAAAGGGAAAAGAAAATAACTGGTTTCCTGAACAGCGTTTGCAAAGTGTGCTTTCATCTTGGTCATTACAAGTCACTCAAGACAGAGTGGAGGTGCTTGCGATGCTGAAGGTAGGCTGCATGGCAGAACATGACAGACTTGAATGGTAGATGGAAATTCTGGTGCAGGGGCTGCGCCCTTTTACTGATGGCCATAAATACATGCATTGAGGTGCACATCTGGCTGTTGAAAGAAAATACAATCTTAGACCCTGTGGGTAAACATTGGTATCACCAAATTCTGCTATGGAAGTCAATAATTTTTAAGTTTTGATGGCAGCACTGGGCAGCTGTTAGTTATTGTAGTAAAAAACTCTATGTAGTACCACATGTATTCCTTTTTGACATATAAAATAAAATCAAATCACAGCCCTGTGTCTTGGTTAGAGTGATGTTCTGTGACAAAATTGTACGTGGTAAGGGGTAGAAAATAGCATGCAGCTACATATTCAGGGAAGATTTTAAAGAAATATGCTTGAGAGGGGCTAGCTTTTGCTTACATCTTTTGCATTATTATAAATCATACTCATCAAGTAATGTTGCTTTTCTCTAAGTTAGTAAATTCAAATACAGACACAAGCATGTGGTAATAAATACAGCAAAATATTTATTTTCTTTGAAATCTGTTCCTGTTTACTGCTGTAGAGAGTATTCATGCATTTTCTCATAGGTTTTTCCAAACCTTATGACTTATACCTTTCAGAGCTATTAGCTGGCCTAGTTAGTGCACAAGCTCTGTCTACAAGTAGTCACTCCAGAAGGTGGTTGTGTTTGATAACAGAGAAGGTGGGAATATCTCTTTGCAAGGAAACAAATTTTGAACAAGAAGTCATTGATACACTTTAAGCTTGCAGCATCCTTCCTCGTGCTCCCTTGTAGCTGCCTTTTATGCTGAGTGACCTTGCAGGCACTACCCAGGCACTTTCTCAGAGGTCCAATAAAATAAAACAGAAACAGGTTTATGTTTTTTATTTAATCTGCTGCAGGGCTTTATTAAGGCCCTAAGAAGTTTATCTAGACTACTGCTTCCCCCCACCTTCTCTTTCCATTACTTTCTACTCCAGGCACCCTTTCATTCTTGCATTTTGGCTGGATTCTGGTTGGAGTAAATTTATGTGGTTCTGTAAATTTTGGTTGGCGTAAAGTATTCTGAGTAATTTTATTAGAGATTTTAGTCTGAGTTAACATCTACCTGAAGAAACAATTCAGAAATGTATGAACTAAAATTCCATTGAAAATTTGTTTTCACTATTTTCTTCAGTTTTACTTCCCTGACTTGTTATGTGTGTTGCACAGATTCTTTGTATGAAAATCCTGAATTGCAGAAGTTTATCAGCATGTTCAGTATTGTAAGAAGTGTTAGCACAAGAGGTGCCATTAGTGTTAAGTCAATCATTCAGTAACCCTGGCTTTTATCCTGGTTTTTTTTTTTGTCTTTTGCTAGTCTGTTACAGACATCCTACCTTTTGTCCTTCTGTCTTCTTTATTTTTAGAAAATTTTATTAACTTCTCCATACCTATGATTCCAGGATAAACCTAATTGAAGTTGATGGCGAGCAAGAATATAATCAACTCAAAGTGTTTATTTTGGAACTTGCAGTAACTTAATTGTCAATAAATAAAACATCCAACTAGTTGTGCCATGGAGTGAGTTTGTTTAATTTTTCATCAATTAGTCTGTATAATCTGATTACCTCTCTTCTGAGTGACCTTTCTGAGAGACGATGTAAGTGCATAGCTGAAACAGAACATATGTTTTCCCTGTCTGTCTTGTCTTCTTTTGGGCTTTCCTGACTCAGTTGCTTTGACAGTGGTCCTTGTAGTTGTCATATCCAAGAATTCCTAGACATCTGCATTCAGCTCATTCAGCGGTTCACCTTGGAACTTGACTTTTTGTTTGAAAAATATACTTTCCTTGCCAGAGGTTGACTTTTCTGTGAACTCAATGTTTTCAGGTTTTCTTTTGGTTGTGAGCGAATTGAGGTATTCAGGCTAGTGAGGCAGAGTGTGCTTCCTAGGTGAAAAACAGCAGTGAACTTGCATGATTTCATAAGGCTTCGTTGCTAAGGTTCGCCAGAAATCCATGGAGCTCATTGTAGTCAAATGAAAAAGCTGGTAACATTGAACTGTCTTTAGTTTTGCACTGAGAACTTACTTTTCTCTTCTTACTGAATTTGTGTACTGTCAGTCACAGGAACTAACATTTAACTCTCAAAAATAGGAAGCAACTGAAATTATATTTATATAAACCATTAGGTGTGTGCCTAAGGACTTTTAACTTTCAATTGACAAAACTCAAGCAGCAGAATTGAATTATTAAATCATATGAGCTTCTTCATATAAAATTGAGCCAGAAAGATGCATGCTTTTCTTATAAATTTTTTTTTTTTTTTAAAAAATTTAACAGCTAACAACATATTGTTTGATTTCTGACCTCTTTGCTCCTTCTTTTTTTCCTTACCTTTCAGGCAGATCTCATTTCTGTTTTTAAAGAATTTTGTAGTGCAAGCCCCAAAAGTCTTTTCCTTGCAATTCTGATAGTTAAATAAATGAAAATATGATTACTAGTTCAAACTTTGGAATGTCTATTTCTTTTCTCCTCAGACTTTTTTTTTGGGGGGGTTAGAAGAAGTTGCTTGAGGCTATTGTCACATATTACATTTAATAATCCTATATCAAGAAACAATTTTATGTACTGCTGCTACCTTTTTAGAAAAAAAAATCACCAATGGTTGTTTTAGCATTTACAGAAATTTTCCCATAAAAGTGACAGTTGTTGCATCTATTCCAACTTGTTTCTTTTATTTCTAATTACTGTTATTTCTAGCACTTTCACAGGTGATAAATAATTTAATGCTATACCCATTTATTGTCAGAATCTTGCTCTGAACTCAATGAAATATGAACATCGAGTAGAGAAGATGGCTGCAGTCAATCTAAGAATTGCAGGAAATGTCACCAAAAAAAGACTTCAGTGTACTGTTTTGTGGACACATGGTTGTGCAGACATTTTTGATGCAATGATCAGACTCCCGTATTAGCTGAGTATCTTCCTCACATATGCAGGAGTTTAGGTCAATATAATCTGAAAATCATAGATCATAAAATAATGAAATACACACCTACATTGTAAAGTACACATTATAAAAAGCTAGTTTTTTGAAAGTAGCATCTTTCTTAAAGTTTCTGCAGTACTGGTGTGACCTGTGTCCAGTGCTGATGCATATTCTAGCAAAAATGGCCAAGTGGCAAAGAACAGACAGAGTAATGCTCAGATTGGGTAAATATACGTGAATATTCCCCACTGCTAATCATGTGGAAAGTATTTGCTATTTGATAGATTACTTACGTTTCTGCCTTCACAATTCTTTCTGTAAGCTTATTTTATTCATTTACTTAACAACTATTTATACTTTTTTTACAGGGTACAAATGTTATTTGAGCAAGAGATCAGAGAGGAAGGGAGTATGAGCAGTTTTAATAGCTTTGCACTTTTAGTGTAATAAGCTATTTTGCCATATTGTGCAAATTGTAGGTCTTTTGTATTATGATGCACTGCTTCACTGAATGCAGTGGCCTTTCATATCCAGAGAAGTGCTTTCATATGTTGGAAGCAATGGAATAGCATAATCTCTGCATTAGTCCCAAGTATCTTTAATTAAAATAATTCATTGACTTTGCATAAGTGAGAACATGTGAAGATCTCACTAAAGTGACAAAAACGTGTAAGATAAATTTAATGTGCATTGTGGTATCTTTTACTAAGCAAGTCCTGTTGCTACCATCATTCATCTACAATTGACTTTACCCACAAAACTTATTTTTAGAATGGACTCTGTCCAAACACAATGAACAGTTAAGTTCCAGGTTCGCAAATATTGTTCATTTATCACTGTCATTCTTACCGCAATTGTAATAATTCCAGATAAGTAAAGTAATGAGACTTTAGTCTGCTAACATTCAGTATACTATAATACTACAACGTTTGTTGTGATCACATTTCAATTATATCTCCATTTTTTAATAATTCTTAAAAGGAAGGCAAATATTAAGGTAAACTGATGTGAATAGATGTCACATGTGAAACACTAATATAAAAACTAGTGAGAGAAGACCAAAATTAAATGAGAAAATGCCTAGCTACCCTATGTAAGAGTTTGCCAATTTAAAGCATGCAACATCATCAGGATACAAAGAGAAGGTTGGAATAAATGTGTATGTTAATAACATTTCCAGATACTTGTCTAGAAGCAAAGTTGTATCAAACAGTTTTGTAATTTGTTAACAAGATACTATTGGCAATATTCCGTGTCATCCACTCCCCGTGCCCCTCCTTCACTTTATTTGATGAAACAGTGTGTCAGGAGTCCAGACAGACCTTAATGATTATGGCCCTTCAGGGTCTTTTGCAAAAGGAGGAAGGGTGCCTCCTACACAATGACATAGTTTTCCAAAGGATAATGAAATCCACTGAAGTGTGACTGCATTCTTTCTGAATTTCAGCTGTAGAGCAAATATAAGTCAGCACTCTGAAAAGAGTAGAAAAAATGGGAAATTCTTTGGTCTTTGAAAGGGCATAATTTTGCTATGACTTGTTCAAGAATAAATGTTCAAATAATGTATAAAGTAGAGCTGGGCCAATAGTAATCTGGGAAACATCAGTTAACTCCAGTTTTTCAGCTAATACCAAGCATAATAAGGGTTTAAAGAAATAAATGAATCAAGTTTCCACCACGTGTCTCATCTTCAGAACAGTGAGTTGCATGTTCTATGTTGTATGTTGCTTTCCAGCAGATTCTGTTTGTTCAGAACCGTTAAATCCCATTTTATCAATGATACTGTCTATGTGATTCTGCTGGCTTTTATTTTGAGGTACTTGTATTCAAACTAACTTCCTAAGTTCATGTTGAGATGGGTAAAATAGCAATGAAATGCCACAGTGACGGGCTGAGAGTTATTTATAGTATTACTCAATTATAATAGATTACTCAATTTAGTATTTTGTAACACAATATTATTACCAAGCTATTTGATAATAAACAGTAGGATATGGGCTTACTTTGAATCTGATTAAATGTGTGCCTTTCAAGATGGCTGAGTTAATATTGATAGCATGAGTAGACTTGCTCTTTATCGCAAAGTTGGCAAAGCAGTTGCAGGCAGAGCAACAGCTTCTATGTCTCTCGAGTGGGAAACCTCAGCAAAGTATTATTTTGTTCAAATCAGTGTCAGGAGGTTGCTGTCACTGCAGCATTTTTTATTTTTCCTTCCTGATCAAAGAGGGGAAAGGAAGATGGAGGGCCAAAGTAGAGACAACTGTGAGCTGTGTGTCTGAGCTGTGTAGTTTGATTTCAACAGCCTAAAGAATTTATCTAGGCTCACTGAAAGTATAGGTTGCTTAATACATGAACAGTGCATGTCCAGTGGCCTAAATTCTCATATAATAGTGAGATCCTTTGTATTATGAAAATCAATAATTTGTGCACAGTAATTTATAGTAATCTCTGATTTCTTGGAATATTTTCTTCTACGTCTTTAGCATACAAATTGCTAACTATATTTTAAGGTTTTCTATCTTGGTGCATGGGGTCAACCTACATTGGTCAACCAGCATTGAACTACTCAAGAAGTAGGTTAAAGACACTCATAGATGTACTCCAAAAATAGAAGACAAAAAGGTCCTAGGTACTTTCTAGTGCATTCAACTTTTTCTGATTATTTAAATGACATATATACAAAATCAGTAAAAAAATAATAATAAAAAAAAAAGAATCTGTATTTGCCCCTGAAAAGAAACATGGGCTGTTGGCCAATGCTGATTTATATAAATAAAACTAGAATTCTGTTTTATTGAGTAATGGTTTTGTTTTGCTGGCTTGATCGTTTTAAAATGTGAGAGGAAACCAAGTGACAATAGTAGTATAACATCTGTTTGAACTTTGGCAGTGTTATTTAGGATATCATTAAGCAGTGCTAGCTCTGTGCCTTCACTCTCTGCTTCTCTTTCATCAAAAGCATTATTGATCATTAATGCCAAAATAAAAAATAAGAGGTAGCAGTTCACATGAGAAAACATTTGGATGGCAGCTGTTCTACATTAGGTGTAGTTAATGGTCATGTTTGCAACCACAATTGTAATATTTACATCCATTGAAATAACAGAATTAATTAAATGGAGTAAGAACAGTGATACCAGCTGCTCCAGAGCATTTTTTTTTCCAAGTTTATTGATGTTGATTGGGCATGTCTTGAACCTGCTGAATATTAGTAAGAAGCTGAAAAAAAAAATAATCACAACTAGGGAAGGAGTTCATAACTTCTCTTGAGAAAAAAACCAAAAGAATAAAGAAACAGCAGTGAATGCAATAATCAAATTTGCATCACTGTATAAGCTCTGCATAGATTGACAAAGAAGCAAAATCATAGGTTATGATTAACATTAATAACGCTTACATTGCTAAAGCGGTTGGCAGGTATCAGCTAGAGATTAATTTAGAAACATGGCTTGTAGCTACTGAGAGTGGTATTCAGCATCAGATACTTTGTATTAGAAATTTTCCCTGTCAGGCAAATAAAATGAGTTTGGCTTGCAGAGAAACATAAAGTGACAGAACAAAAGAAATGGGATGCAATTTGGGGTCCCAGAGATATGAAGAGCTTCTATTAAATAGTATCTATAACATCTGTCTACAAGTGTAAGATCTCTTTTCTTGTTTTACTTTTTTGCAGTAATGTACGTGTATGGATTGCCCTCTCTTGTTCTTAATAATAGTAAGAGAAAAATCAAAACAAGACAGAAGGACTGAAATCCTGTTCTCCCAGGACATGCTCTAGGAAAGCAATATCCCTAGTATTGTTACCTGATGGGCAGTTTTCACTCTCTTCTCTGCTTTTCTTTTATTCTGTTCAGTGTCTTTTTTTTTCTACCATTTTTCTAGTCTGTCTATGTGAAAAAGGATCACTTTTGCCTGATCAGTGTTTTTCATAGGTTCCTTTTATTCCAGAATCTGACATTTGAACTTCCTAGGAAAAAAAGGAACATTATCCATCTATGCTTTATAAGCGATCTTTGCTATTGCAGACACAACTGTCAGTTCATTACAGATACGTGATTGTTTTCAGCTTTTCATGCTCCAGCAATACTCTGCAGTAGTCTGGGGCACTGTCCCATAGTCTAAATATTCATATGCTGAGAACTTCGTGGTGGAGGAGAAAATATCTTAGAAAAGAGACTGGTTTTACACTACAGGTGTCAGAGCAAAAAGACATACTATATTTGTCCTGATTTGATTTTTTAAAAATGCCAATAAAATCCCTGAAGGAATGGGCAAAGATTATTCCATCAAATTTCTGATATGATGTGTTTGAATATGAAAATGATCACATATAAAATGAATTCGTTATGGAAAAGTTAAAACAACTTCATATACCTTGTTAAGTGCTTTTACTGTGCACTTTAGTAACAAATCTCTGATCCATGTGGAACGTATCACTGCCTGAAATTAATGCCTTTATAGTAGAGTTTAATACAATGTCCACTGACCTCAGTGGGAAAGACTTTATTTCATTGGGTTTGGTTTGCATCTGTCGTAAAGTGCAATTGATACCCTACTGTTCTGCAAATGTAAATCTGAGGAATATAAATGCTAAAAAGTTAATATGATAAGCAAGTAGCTTATTACCGAAACATTAAGTATTCTTTTTCTATAGAAGTTGGTTCTTTCTTGTTTCCAAACTCCTCTTAACAGTGATGCTTTGCAGTTTTAATATTAATCTACTTTAGCAGCTTTTAAAATACATATTGTACTTGAGTGATTAAAGGAATGCATAAAGCTATATACTTTACTATATTGGTCATCCTAGGGGAGGTAGGGCTTGTGGGTGGTTCCTGTGCAAGAATAGTATCCTGTTTCAGTAATTCCTCAATCATTTGAAGTTAAGTTTCAGTCAGTGTTCAGCTTGAACAATCCCAAACTCCACTGTCATGGAAACTTCACAGTTAAGGTTTCATAATCATCTAGATCTATTTTCTACCATGAAAGAGGAGAAGCTGTCTAGAGAACTACCTACTGATTAATTCCACTTAGCTGGGAAAATCTCTGACTGCCATAAAGTTTAGAAACATTTGTGCCAGCACCTGAGTTTTCTCAGCTGTGAAGCGCTGCCTCCAGGAGAGCTAGGCTGTCCAGCATATCACATGGGAATGGGTCAGGAGTCAATAAGTAGATCAGAGCAGACTCATGGTATGGTGGAACAACTTCTCCCACCAGAGATTCACAACTTTTCCTTCTTTTTCCTTTGTGTTCTCTTGTTCTTGCTGTCCTTCACTCACTGATGTGGATGTTGCTTCCCTATCTCTTACTCCCATTGAGGTCACATAACTTAAGGGACTCAGAAAGCAGCAAGTAGATTACTGGACAAAAGTAGTAGATCCTGCTTTTGGTTACTGGCACTTCAGTCTTTCTCCTTTCAACCCCCCTGCGACTCATCGGTCATCAGAGAAGATGATCAACACTCATAGGAAAGACTTGGGGATGCAGCTTGGCCAAGCTCTATGGCACTAGAGCATGTGAACACTACGTAACACTGTCTAAGCTGCTGCATCAGTGGAAGGAAAGCAGAAAGAACAATTAGCCAGAAAGAATAGGCAAAACTGCTGAGCACAAGGCAGCCTCATGCTGCCCCTGAAATATACGTAGGCATCATCAGTAAAATTCACTTCATGATATGGTACCCATTGATTTATTGTTATGCTCCATCAGTCCCATTCTTTCCAGTGCCTGATCCATATCTTGGCTATAAATAATTAGTGTAACCGCTGAATCAGCTTGAATGCATTTATAGCGAACGTTTAATATGTTAATTTAAAAAATGGATTATTTTATTAATAAAGTCAAGCTATTGACCCTCATTGAAGGGAAATATAGGTTTTATATGAGTTCTAGTCCTAATACTTGTGCACAACGTCTTTAAAAAAATAAATCAAA
>WHYT01017477.1:0-71339 GCA_009806455.1 Tetrax tetrax | reverse complement strand
TTTTTTTTTTTTTTTTTTTTTTTTTTTTTTTTTTTTTTTTTTTTTTTTTTTTTTTTTTTCAAAATTCTTTCACAGAGGGTCTTTCTCAAAGCTGGAAGTGAGGAAGAAATCTTTGCACATCTTGGCTTGGATTATATCGAACCATGGGAAAGGAATGCTTAAAATGATTTTCCAGTCTATATTCATCAGTTGACAGCACCGTTCCTTTCATCGTATCTTGCAGTCTGACTTAGATATATATATATTTAATATATATCTCTATGACAACTAAAAAAATTTAAAAATATATTAGTTAGAAGCCTTTATACATGCTGATGTTCCTAGAAAAGAAGAGTTTAAGTTCTTCTGAATCCTTTCCAGTCTTTTCTGGTTTAGTCTCTGAAGTTTCTACATGGGAGTGACAAAGTAGAGCTTGGTTTTGGAGGAAAACTTGAAAATGGTGAGATTTTTGACTGTGATAGGAATTTAACATTCCTGTGAATAATACCTGCTTGTTAAAATACTGTCAACTATGGCAATACCTAAATAATACAAAATATTTTAGCTGAGTCCAAAAATTACTGAAATGCATGCTTATCTTTAACTGAATTTCTTAAGTATTTTTCTGGATCCCTATATAAAATTGCTGCTGTGCATAAGGCTTAACGACCTAGGCAGTAATTGGTCTGGCAGTCTCAGCAAGTTAAGGCTTCAGCTCTAAGATTTTTTCCAAGTGGGGCACCAGTCTACAAAACAAGTTGAGAATTCAGTGACAGTTAAAAACATTTCACAGGAAAGGATTTTGGAAAGTAAGTGTGGAATAACTCAGTAGCAATCTTCATTTGTGAGGAAAAAATACTATAAATTCAGAGTACTGATTTGGACTAAAGAAGATTCAAGTGGTGAGGTGATGGTCCTTAATCAGGAATTTTAATTATAACCTGCATGAAAACAACAGCTTAAACTATCAGGCCCGTGGCTGCTGTAGGGTGAGAGCTTTTAATTGTCTGTGCTCAATTTAGATAGCTGGAAATTTATTTATTAGTAGATATATATGCATTGGAATAGAAGTTTACCTGAGCTGTTTGGCTGTTGGCTGCTCTAGAATGATATTCCCTCTTTTTGGTTAGAAATTAATCTTAGATATGAGAGACTTCCTGAAAAAAAAGTAATCCTATGAGATATTTTAGTTTCAGAAAAATTCTGGGTAGTTTTTGTGACTGTAATGATTATGAAGAATTTGTAATACATTTATCCTTTAATGAACAAGGGCATTTAGTGCTTTAGTACATGAAGTTACTTACTGACCATTCATTTGTCATTTGTAGAATAAAAGTTTTAAGAACACCAAACCTGGTAAAATTTTCTTTCTTAAAAGTCTGAACTTTTTTCCCTTTTAAGGCTGGTTTCACATCTTGGCATGACAGGGGGAGAATGGCAGTGACAGGGTCATGCACAACAATTTTTATTAACAATAATAGCTTCCCATATTCAAACAATGGCAATATTCCACAGGCAACGTAGACTTGAAGTTTCTACACATGCATAAAATATGCCAAGGTTTAGAAATGTAGTGCTTAACTACAGGATGAATGACTTAAAGTGCAAGTGCCAAAGCTATTGCTTGTAACAGAAAATTGAATAGGAACTTCTGAGAAGCTGCTTCCCCAAAGGATGATCTTGTTAGTACAGTAGACAGGATAGTATAAGTATTAAGAAACCTTGCAATGTGCAGGTTGCACTCAGTACTATAAAAACACATTGAAAATATCAGTTCACATTAAATTATATTTATTTGTTGACCAGATCTTTTAGAATACAGTTTATGCATCCCATTTTCTACCTTCTTAACTGTATTCATTAATAATACTCTCATTCAGTTTTATGTATTTATTCGCTAGGGTAAAATGTTACAGGATCAGGCCCAAAAGTGATTGTGGGAAAATGGAGCCTATTTCTGAACAAAGGATCAAGTTTTGCTACAAGGAGCTCATTCAGTAAGTATAACCATCTGGCTTGCAGGTAGTGGGGAGATTTCCTAAGCTTTAGCAAGTAACCTGAAACAAAAGCTAAACAAGAATGGCTTTATCAGACTTACTGAAGGAAATGTATGCTATGCTATGAATCAATTCTATAATTTGTGATAATCCTAAATTTATGGTACTTAAGTAAAATATAATTTTATGGTATTTAAATTTTGTAATTTAAACTTAATTTGATGCCATTAGTGGAAATGTAGGCAAGACTTTTTTTTACAGATATAGCTACATGACAGTTGATACTAAGCAAAAGTAAGCTGATTTCGTTTACTTGTTTCATTTGGTTGAGGAATGGACTTTTAAGAGGACTGCATTGCAAACTATTCTAAAACCTCAGCCAGAGACACAGAAAAATGTTATAACAGCATATAGTTTTACTGTTGCCTGCCTGTGCCAATAAAACCATCCTTTTTAAGTGCAGTTTTGCTAACTGAGCTGAAAATATAACACTGATTGCTAAATTGCACTAACTAGAAAGCACTGACGTTGCTTTCTGCTTTGTTGTGCTGAAGTATGAAGCACTTTTTCTATGTTTTGCATGAGGATGCTGACACTTAAGTAGCAATGACATTTTTCAGTCCTAGTGGAAGAGAACAAAAGCTACAGTACCTTATCTAAATATACGTGCTACTTGGCCAATATTTATCAGAAATTATACATTCCAGTTGTGCTATTTATGCATACCTCAAGCCACAGAAGAAATATGAAACGTTCTGATTTCCATATAAATAAATGTTTGAAATTCATAACTCCCATCTTGCCTCCCTATGCATCACTTATAATTATACCACCTGTGGGGGAGAAGATACTAAACACAAGTTCTGTCAGCTCCTTTAAGATTGGAAGAAGACAGCATATCACTTTATTCTTTTCTTGCCCTCAAATTTTCTGAACATTTTTTAGAATATATTTTACAGCAAATGAAAAACAGGATTACTCACTGGATCAAGTATTACAAAAAAATTACAGAATTGTTAACTGAAGGATTAGGTTAAACAGAAGGTCAGATTAGATGACCAAGATGGTTTGACTATGAAGACAGCTTCTTTTAGGAACACCTCCACTGAAGAAGCTGGTACTCCAGTCACTATCAGAGCTGCTATATGTAGGATCATCCATGATAGCACTAGCCAAACTCATTGTGTGTGCAATGGCAGAGCAGAAAAGCATAAACTCAGTTTTTAGTAAACAAACTCTGAATTGTAATATGATGCTTCTTGCATCAGTTAAATCTAGTCCTACAATTCTGAACAATCTCAGCCCTGTAATTTTTTCAGTTGTTCTGGTGCTAGTCAAGTGAGACTATATGTAAAAAAGATAGAAGGCATGCAGGAGAACTGGGATGGAACAGATTAAAGGAAAGAAAATCTTTATCAGCTGAGCATATCTGAACCCATGAAAGCATTGAAAACAGTGTGGTTGAACTGTTGGAGTCACTGGGAATGATGCTTCTGAACTCATGAAGGACAGGTAAGGCCTGGGGGCCTGGAAAAGGGCAAACACATGTAAAAAGAACAGACGGATGCTTATAATAGGAGGAAGGGAAGAGAGTTCAGATCAGTGCACTTAATATATCCTAAATTGCTAGAATGATTAATAGCTTTTATTTTTAAAGCACCTAGAGGAAAATATAGTGCTAAGTTATTGGTAAGTTGTTTATCAGAAACAAATCATATCAAACTACTTCACTTGTAAAGTCCCTGGAGGCTGATTTTTAAAATGTCTGTCCCTCCTCCCTGCTTCTATGCCAAAGCAATTTGGCAAGTAGTAAGAGGAGAAGGATCATTGGTGTTATAAGCATCTACATGCTAACTCTCTAAAAACTGATCAGTGACTCTGTCTCTGGGAAAAACAGGTAAAAGTTAAAAAGAAATCCACTGTATTTCTTTCATGGTTTGTGGTAATTTGTGGTTTGTCAAATACCCCAGATAACGTTTTCCAGCAACAAACATGGTATAATATACCTTTTATAGGCAATATAATGTAGTCATTCAAAATCAACCAAACAATTAAAAATGCACAATCATACAAATGCTTTCCTACAGATCTCTTAAGACAAAAGTAATGAGATATATTTAGATTGATTTTAGTTAAAGTAATCAGTGAATCTAGGTGGTATAATATACTAAAGGAAGAGCTTATTGTATCTACACAACTTTATAAAATTGAAAATCCAGGCAACCTAAATGTTCATAGAGCTGGCATTACAAACTTGAAGCCACACCGACTTCCTGGAAATTACTGGAAATCTGAGAACTGCTGCTATTTTACATAAATAACTCCAGAACTTTAAACAAAAAACATACCCAAAGATCTGCATACCTTTTAATCTCCCAATGAAACACGTCTTCTACAGCTTATGGCCGGAATTTTTTTTATTTCTCAGGTGAGGCCATCCTATGCCTTAGTATGAAAAGTATTCTTCCACTTGTTGAACAACTATTTCTTTCTATGATACAGTTACCTTCAGCAACGGTAGTTAAAATAATCAAGTGCTGGGTCTAAAAGGTTAATTAAAGAAGTCGCATAAACAAATGAAAACAGGGAGCTCTGAAAACCTTCCATAGAGGCTAAACTTCTGCTGGCATGGCTGTCAATCTAGCTAGGAGACTGCTGCCAGCTTTGCCTTTAAGGGCCCAACAGGGGCCACATCTGTGAAAATGTCATGTGTATAGCTATAGGTGAGTCAGAGCTCCAGAGCTTTCCACTTCTAAATTCAGCTAATCAGCTCATCTCTGTCTGTATACCTGTCAAGCCTCCTTTTTTTTATTTTTTTTTTTTCTTCAGTGTTTCAGCAATCTTCACCCCTGTTATGTAGATACACTAAGTGCCTTTTACTTTAATCAGGATGCATCAGATGTAACTTATTTTAGCTGGTGATGCTTCTTAGGAAAAAAGAGCAGTTCACAGTAATGGTTAGTATTCCCCCATTAGGATCTAATTTACTTTGGATGAATTGTCTTGTGCCTGTTTACAGCTTTTTTTTTTCTATGATTTGTAATATTATACATTAGGTCTGTCAAATTCTAACTCTGGATTTGATCTATTTATTTTTAACTAAAAATTGTGATCTTTGAAATGGGCAGTGTCTTCAGGTGTCCTATATCTCTGCCATAATTCTACTATGAATATGTGGCCTCACCTCTTGCTCAGGTGTCTATAAACTGGGTTGCTCTAGGAGTGCCTGCTCTTGATACTTAGATTCCCAAATCTGTTTACATGGATCATTCATTCCACATTTCCATTTCACTCTGCCTTTTCAGCTCCTCTTTCCTATATTTGACATTACAGTGATTTGTAGCTAGAACATGATTCTGTGGTGGCCAAATAAATGCCAGCCTAAGCATCAAACATTAACAATACAAACTTCGCAAACTATTCATCAACTTCTATTTGTCCCTTCTCTTCTCTCTGGTCTTTGCTTCATTCAGTTTGCGTAGTTATTTGCTTGTTTGAAGGTTGTGTGGAGTACAGTGAAAATGTACATTGTGCCACCCTGGCCTAAGGTGCTCTGCTAAAGCCAAATGTTCTCTGTTCTGGTATCACTTCGCACAATGTCAAATCATAACTAGGAAAGGCTTTCCTCCATGAATGCTGTTCAAACCCCTTTGGAATACTTAATTTTAAAACATATTTAATGACTTCTTCAATAAATGTGTATTATAGGCAACCCATAAAATCTAACACTATTTTTTTCCACCTAATACCTCCAAATAAATTATATTCTCAAATACTTCTGGTAATATAGGCAATTCATACAAGTTGCGTTGTGGGAGGTACTGAACTACATAGCCCAGAATCCCAAGTGCCTCGGGTAAATTTTACCTCACTTGATTGATCGGGATCCATCATACCTGCAGCTGGTGACTGCCTATGGGGAGAGGGATCATCTGTTGGGTAAGTATGAAGGCTTCCAGTTTGATGTGTTTCAGTAAGTAAACACACTTGTTTGAAAAACAAGCGGCTCTTTTTTTTTTTTTGTTGCAGGCATTTGATTCTAGTTCCTTTGTGACTGTGCTGAAAAAAATACTGCTACATGGTACATTGTCTTTCGTGTTGCATTCTCTCCAAAACCAACATGGTAATTCAAAGGAATTTTTGGAAACTATGAAGCTTCCCAGTTCCTTTGCCATCATTTTTGAAATTATAAGGGAAAAAAAATTATATGAAACCAACTAAAAAGCATTTCGATTAAATAAGGAAAGCCTTTCTAGTAGGAATAGCATTATTTCATGTATTTGTTGCTAAATATACACACACTCTATCCAAATTATTCTAAGTTTTCTGTCACCTTCAGTGTCGTCTTCTCTTCAGGAAGCTAGGCATTAAGATACAATAGAAAATAGCAAGAAAGATATCCCTTTCTCAAGACTAGGTGATTTCTCTGCTAGGGGAAGTGTAGATTATATTCGAGAAATTGGTGGTTGCAACATCAGGGGAAAAAAAGCAAATAATAAAAACCTTATCCCAGCACTTAGAAGATAAAATAGTAGTCTTTGTATATTTCTAATCACTAAAAGGAAATTATTTGGAATTGTCTTCGCAGCTGGGGAGAGAGGTTCAGGAGTTTATGTAGCTTCAAAAACAGCTTGACAAGGTTATGTGACTAGGCAGGAGTGTTTCTGCAGCTGGAAACATATAGCTGAAGACATGAGTCTGAAAGTGTTTACGTTTTGGTAGCCTAAGGATGGGCTGAAAGACCATATGATCCTGGGGATTCTGTAACTGTACTCTATGCATCCTGCACTTCAGTATACAATTGCGAGGAAATTTGCTTTTGCACTCCTCTGAAATGCAAAAGATCAAAGAGATTTGGTATGTGGTATATGGTTTGGTATATGGTATATGATTTGATTTTCTATGTTTTAAACTAAACTGTTGTATCAGACATATAATTCAGTGCCTTTTGACCTTTTGCATTACACTTCTAAGTGTGTTAATGGCTGCTAGAAAGTATTTCTTGTGTTGGCAGTATGTGAGTGGGAAGTGGTTGTTCTGGAAACCCTTCCAGACTAGTTGCAGGGCTGTAGCTGTTGCAGGACACTTGACAAATGATGCATGATATAATTTGAAGCTTTCATGATACTAACACTAAAAAAGAATCCAAATACCACAAATATCATTATGTAACTGTTTGGACAAGACATCAGAATTACAGAGGGAATACGGATAGTTCTCTCCCATTCTGTCTCGCCCCTTGCCCCAAGTTAGACCTGACTTCATGTCATGGTTCAACTCTAGGTTCTTTACCTACTTCCCTGAAGGATCCAGAGGTTCCTTTACATATGACCAGAAAGTGGACTGTTGAATATCTTTAAGCACACTTCTGTTGGATGCAAATAAATGGAGCCTAATGAACCATATATTTTTTAAATGATGCTGCAAGCCACTCTGGTACATGTGTGTATACAGGGAAAGATTTTCAAAAGCACGCGAGTGAGAAAAGTGTAGAGGAGTGGGCCACTCTACTGTGAATTTTAGTGACAGATGGCTGCTAAGACAATCCGTACTAGATGATAAATGACTATGCATTAAAGCCTACAAACCACAAATAAACTCAAAAAAATGCCTCCAAGAAACATTTGAACTGAAGTTCAATGATCGCACAAAATTAGAAGCAAATGAAGAATTACAAGCTGTTGAAAAAGAAGAAAGGCTAAACACAGAATAAAAAGTCTTCTAATGTAAAGGAGGGATGGACAGGCATGAAGACTAATCAGAGTTGCCAGTGATGAACTTAATATTACAATTATCCAGTCCCTAAGAAATCAAAAGAAGAACCTCAATGGGATGTGGTAAATCCCCCTAGAAGCAAGTACTTCTCATGCCAAATATTATGGGTACAGACTAAATCCTGCAAAAGCAAACTTTGATGTATAAGGTAGGACAAATTAGCCACAGACAAATGGGCAAGAATAATGGAAGTTAGTAATGATGAGCTATTATGAGTTATGAATTTTAAGATGAGGGGTTGTAATATTTGTAAAACAATAATGGAGGCTAACCTGAGAGCTGAAGTAAATTACATTAACAAAATTCAAGAAAGACAGATGACATAAAACCTCATAATATGATAAACATCTATCTCAATGAGCTAGTTGTGACAAACCACTATTATGGGTAATTATTTTTTACTAGTGGGAAAGGGGAATAGTCTTTTCAAAAGTATCCAGCTTCCAGAGTCTATAATCTCAGCAATTCCTTACAAAAGAAGCAAATATCATTAACGGTTATTCTTCTTGCAAAAGGAGGGCTTAATTGGAGCGTGTTTATTTTAAGAAGTAAATCCTGTTAAAAAGACACATGAACTTTAGAATGTTCAATAATTTGCGTGCAAGACCATGTTAAATGTGATTCAGACTGGATGTAGAAAAAAAATTGCATCACCATTTTAAATTACTCACTCATGACATCTTTTTTTTTTCTCCAAACTTTTTGTTTGTGTAGATGGGGAAACCTGCTCATTTTCGCTTTTTATCTCTTCAAAAAATATCACACAAACAGCCATATAACATTGAATACTAGTTGAATTTTACTGCAAATAGTTTATCTAAAAGCAGACAGAGAAGAGATAACATAATCTTAAATTATGCTGATATATCAATCATAGCATGCCACCCGGTTCTCTAAGGGAACAGAAGTTTAAGCCTAAGATTATTAGCCTTCTAAATGTATGATTCATATTCTTGCCATCATATGCATATGTTACTGTAAAATGTAAAAGTCATGTTTTTACCTTTTGGTCTTCATAAAAAGCTGATCAAGTAAGTATTATTAGGAATTGCAGTGCTGCATCAGACCAGTGGTCTTTCCACTGCTGTGTCCTTCCTTTGATCTGGGTTGTTTCACAATTTGTATAGCACTTTCTTAACTCCTTACTACTCAGTGAAAGCATACCAGTAATTTCTGTACAAAACCAAGTAAACTGTGTAAAACCAAAAATAAATATTAAGATACCTAACAGCAACAGCGTTGGGCAATGATTGACTTGGATGTATGAGATGTTTGCTGTCACCCAGCAAAAAGCATACTCAAAGTTTCTGATTCAGGAGACCTGTTTCAGCTCACACTGTGCTGATTTGAAACTGATGAAAGGCTATTGTCTTTCAAGAAGGCTGGGCTCATTTATGCCAGCAAAAGAACTGAATAATACTTGTAATGTCTGTGTGGGATGAAACTCATGGAAGAGAAAAGTAATCTGACAATAGGAAGTTTCTCTGAATCAAGAAAAATCTGTAATCGTAGTTAGAAACTACGCAAACAGAATTCATTTATGTGAAAATACACTTTGGATACTGCAAAAACAGAATACTGTTGGGACCTCCCTGGATTATTTGATATATGCCTTTCAGGAAATTACTTAGCAAGGTATTCCAGACACTTCTTAGTAACATTCTAGATTCCAGGATCCCAAAATAATGGAAAAAATAATGTAAGTTGAGAACAAAATCCAAAATAATTTGGATTTTTTTTTTTTTTTTTATTTAGCAGGACCATCATAATGCCTGGGAATAGTAAAGTTACTAACTTTATCTGACAACATATTGTTCAACTTGCAAATATTTTGCTTTTTTATGCTTGTGAGAACTTAATGAAGTAAGTTTATCAAGTTTTTTTTTCTGACAAATATATTAGCTCATAGCTTAGAAAATTAGAAATTCTTACAAAAGTAATTCCATTTTTGAAGTTGAATATTTAACAACCACAAACAGAATAAGTATGCACAGATCAAACACAGGTAATAACAAAGTGTTCTCTCTCTTTCTTCTTTTTTTTATTCTTGTTTTTCGATAAATTGTAACCTTTAGGTAAGATAAATCTTACCTTTCTCTGCCACTGAGAAAAAAAAAATTGGTTCTCTGATTGTATTATCAAACTAATTGATTTTTACAAAGATGCTAAGGCTATTAAAAGTATCTTATCAAAACACAAAATGCACTTTATGGAAGGCATTAGCATTCATGACTGATAATGCAAATGTGAATTATGTCACGGTACACTCAATATACCATCTGCTGCAGACATCGAAACATCTGTTGGTAAATGTAAACTGTGGAGCTTATGTGGTGTGCAATATGTTCAGATACTGTATGGAATAAATAAATTGGATGTTGACAATCTATTGTGTTAGAAGCATTCAACTACTTTCTTACATTGAAAAGAGGAAGTGCTCAGCTGCAAGTATTTTTGAGATGGTGAAGGAAACTATTGTGTCATGTCCCATCCAGATGGCCTTTGCTGAAGCCAGTCACTGACAGGCTGCTGCAGTCATCATCTGCAGTTACAAGATGCTTTAGTACAGCATGGACATAGATGAATGTGCTCCTCTGTAATAGAAGTTTCTGTGTTTGAATTTTCATGATGGTGATGACACTGCAATTTGTGATATTGTTGGAATTGGCTGTATTTTCTGGCTTACAGGATGGAAATTATGATTATGAAACATGTATATTCATATGTATGAATGATAAAGAAGACTTGCATCTTGAATAATGATAAATAGAACATCAACACATGAATATAATTGTATATTTTCAATGTGCTGCACTAATATAAAAATGGAAGATAGGCAGTAGACTTCTAAGAGCCATGCTAGCCCTTGTAAAATCTAATCTAATCATATAAAATCTAAGATATAGCCCTCGTACAATCTAATGTCTTTTTTTTTTTCTTATTTGAAGTATTCTGTTTTCAGATTCATTTGTTCGATTGATTTTAAGTGCTTAGACAAAAAAAAAAAAATTGTTGGTTTGGTTTTTTTGTTGTTGGTTTGGTTTTTGGTTTTTTTTACAACTGATTGGGACAGCTGAGACAGTGTTGAAAGTCACAGAATACCGCTGTTCTGCATCCATATGCTGTCGTAGAAAAGGGTAGCACCAACAGTGCTTCGGAAAGTTCCTTGACAGCTCTTCATCCATTCCTTATCAGCTCATGGAAAGCACAAAGAGTTTTAAACTTATTTAACAAACTGTTAAATGTGCAGAAATGCATATTTCAACATATATCTTAAAAAGGCAGAAAACTTAAAAAATATAAGGATTTTTCTTTCAGTTCTTTTTTTTCCCCTCCACATCGCGAGAAGGAATTTATCATAATCTGTTGTTAAACAAGTCAAACTAATATTTGTGCTAGGTTTGAAGGTTCTGCTTGCTTAAGCTAAAGTTTATTTGATAGGGAATAAAAGCTATTCTGTGATATGCACAACACTGGTGTTACTCCATTGTGGAGTAATCCAAAAGTTTGGAAACCCTCGCTCAAGAAGGAGATTTGGGCTTCTGTAATTCTTCTCTGCAAGAACCCTTAGTCTGCAAGAACCTGTCAGTCCCCATATTGCTTTCAAACAGCTCTTAAGCTTTTTAGTCCAGTGTTGTCCTTGCATGTCACTGTTTCTTTTCTTCAGTTTTCAAACACATCCACATTCATTTTCAGGCCATTGATAGAAATGGAAGGATGCTGCAGACAAAATATGTTTAAACTATTTGTTTGGCTTAAACTCATCAGTCTGCTATTCTTCGTGGTACTACTAATACCCGTGGTACTCCTGACCCCATGTATGTGTTATCTGAGAGACCTTTTTATCCTTAAGAGTGTCAGCTGAAGCCACTCTCACAAATATTAGTTAGCCCATTTAGTCACTTGGAACAGAACTGACTGGCCAAACACACGATGATAAATCTTTGCAAAAATAAACACTAAAAAAAAGGGTAGATGTAGTATTTCTTAAAAAAAATGTATGAGAAATTGTTTCCAAATATTGCTGCAGTGCAAGAAGTATGTTATGTGGATTGATAGTCAAAGTACTAAAAGGGGTCAATGTGTGAACTAAATTCGTTGCTAGATATGGTTTCCCCAGCTGTACTACCAGTCCTCTAGCAAGAGTACCTACTTCTAACCCATGAACTGTAACATAAGTGAACCAAACATCTTGTCTCAGTAGATCTATGTTCAAGTTTTGCTTCTGTCAATCTTTCCTGGGACTTGTGGTTTATTCTTTACTCTCTTTTTAAAAACTGGGGTGGAGATATGTTTTTCAGGTCTCCTCTGTACAAACAGAGATAACTGTACTGTTGAACATAAATGGTTTAGACAATTCCAGAGAAGGGACGGGCAACACTGTTTTTTATAAGCTCCAGGTTGTCAAAAAATAGGTTTGGAAATATGGTCAGATTCACAGCTATCTTGCCGTGAGAAATAAAAGCACTGCCCAACATATCAATACCCAGATAATAAGAGTGGTCTGTCTTTCTTAGTTGAAATAAAGATAAGTTAATATAATGGACATAAGGCTTAAATATCAATCATGAGACTAGCAGCTCTCTTCTCTTTTTCATATTTGGACTGAATGTTGTATTTGGGAATGGCTCTGTACTAAAGAGAAAAATAGCAGCTAAACAGCCTTTGCCTGCAAGAATAACCTGTGCTTTTTTTTTTTGGTTGAATTTAGATGGAAAATGTTACAGCACATCCAGTAGTGAAGATCAGACAAATTATGTAAGAACAATAAAAATGCCCGAGGGACAGAATGTGTTGAAGAAAGATATAGTCGAGTATCACCATCCATGCAGGGGCACACGAACATTGCCAAAGGATGTGCCAACGTACAGATTAGGAACAGAGCTAGGCCGAGAATGGAATGCTCTGAGGGACATGAGAGCTGAGCTTATGCTCTGGCGGAAATCAAAATTCCCACAACAGCCCAAGGTCAGAAACTGACCACTGGTCTGCAAATTACAGCTAGACAAGACTAAAATAGGCAGTGTAGGAAAAAAGATAGGTATTTAAATCTCCTCATTAGAGTCCTATGGTGTACTGATGACTAAAAGAACACAAAGTCCATTAAAAATTGAAGTATTTAAAAATGTTAATATTTTCTCAGTCATATAATTATGAAATAATTCATACCAGATTTAAAGGAGAAATGGCCTTTGGATGCCAAAGACAACTATTTGAAAGCTTACACAATATAGGAGATTTCTTAGTTCAGTGATCGTCCTAACAGCAAATTAAAGCAAAACAGCAGTCAAAAACATTTGACAAAAATTTAGAAGGCATAAAAAAACCTGTCAGCAATAAAGTTTATAAATTATTACTGCAGTATTTCACCTTGAAGAAACAAAAATAAAACTGTAGCTATAAGATGAGTAGCTTTTTAAACTACTTAATATAAGTCCCACTCTGTGAATCTGGGGATGTTCTTAAACAGGTGTTTACACTCGGCAGGAAACATGAAGTGTGTGTTGAACAGTAGGTGTTTGTGATTGCTGTGGAGATGCAAAATACAACTTGATCATTGTGAATCTGTACAGCATGTCAGAAATCTTGTTTGACAGTCTTTAAAATGAAGGAGGAAAGTCTGAGAAAACAGACAACGGAGTGAAATCCAAGAAGCAAAGGGGATGTGGGGAGTGAGGCAGTAATTGAATTCACAAGAAGCTGCTCTCTCCTGGGAGAGAGTGAAGGTCCTGGCAGTTGACAGGCCAAGATGAAGGGCTATCTTATATGTCAGACAATGGTAGAAAATGAACATGGAAGAGCTGGAGGAATAAAAGTTTTTAAAATGCTTTAGTAAATAAGGCCTGAAGAGGGCAAGTTGCTATAAAGCTAAATAGAAATAAAAGTGTGAAGTAAATGAAAGGCTTGTAAAGAATCAAAGCAATGGATGTGATTCTTCAGATCTCAGTTCACCAAGTCATTTTTGCAGGGCTGCAACATACAGGACAGTGGGGCAGTTCTCTTCAAGTACAGGATGAGATTTAGGTATGGCACGGATTGCTGTGTCTCCTACTACGTGATCACAAAAATCCTTCTCTTTTCTCAATCTATCTTAAGATAAAAATATCACATTACAAAGTGCAAATATGTGAATCAGTGGTTGAACTGGGATTAAAGAAATTAATAAGCATTACGCAATTTACCTCTAGTTATGGAGGAGGATTTTCTGTAGCTTTCACGTTAGTTACATTCTGCACTTGAAAATGCTGCATTATTTATTGTATGCATAAAACTTGATTCTCTAAGGTCTGTGAAGAGATTTTTTATTAAAAAGAAGTGGCAGCATGTTCTATTTCTTGGTATCACACCAATAGCAAACAGTAAAGTAATGAGTGCTGCTACGTCCCTTGATTTGTATCAAGAGTGTATTTAAAATTTCCTTTTTTTTTTTTTTTCAGAGGATTATGGTTCTAGCAGACTGTTGGATATTTGAAATGTGAAAGATGACAGGTTGATTAGTTTTTGTTTGTACAACTTTTACAGCTAAGAATGTAACATAAATAATACAGTATGTTATTTTCAACTGGTGAAGAAACAGAACAGCAGTTACCTCAGAACATCAATTCCTGTTTACCAAGATATTTTGGAGAAACTGTGCTACTGTGGTGAGAATATTACAGACATATTCAAACTCTGCATTATTATACCCAATAGTTAAATTTAGATTATTATGAGCTATTTGGCACGGGAAATACTATGGTTTCTGGCTTTATTAGAAATACAGTCCATTTAACTATTAAAGAGAGATCTTGCAGTACGGTAAACTATCATTTTCTGTCGGTATCCACAACATACAGTTTTAGCCCTGCTATATCTTACATGTCTGCTCTTGTTTCCTGTTTACGTTCTGATTCTTTCTACTCATCTATCAATTACACACATTTTCAGGTCACTGTCATTTCCCTTTTTAAAACATTATAATTTTCAAAGAAGCACTGAAATATGAATGTAATATGAATATATAATGTGTGCTATGAAACATCTGTTTGGTTTCTATATTGCTAGAATTCAGTGTCAGCCAGCTCATGGATTAGATGCTGGTTATAATTCCCCTCCGTATCTTAGAAATCTGCAAACTATTTTCTAGTTCCATATGCACTGGTGGTCCGAGGGTGGGTCTCATGCAGGAAGGAGAACTGGAAGCTGTGATAGTGCAGTTCCCAGTGAGATGAAAGAGCCTGCCTGAAAACAGCTGAAGCATAGTTCTGGAAAGAGGAATGAGAGACCTTAAAATGAGGGGAGATTAAAATAGGAAGCTGAGAGAAAGAGGGGTGACTTTGCAAAATGTGCTGTTTCTCTTCTTCTGTTTATCTTCTCTATACTAGTCCTAATAGTGTTGTTTTCATTGCCTCTTTAGTGGCTCCCTAATAACCTCTGTGGTCTGATCAACCATTACATCTTTTCTAACAGTTTACACTAAACAGCTTCTTGCTCTGTGTTGCCAGTCCGTGTTCCCTTGTTTGAAGACTTTACTATTGTGATAGTTTTGTCTTCCTAATTGTTCGAGTGCTTGCTTCTTCTACACTACACAATTTTTTTCATCTTATTTCCTACCTTTTTGGCCCCTGAACCCACTGTTAGAAGCTTCCTGTTTCTTCTGTGCCAGTAACCCTCATCCTCCACCATTCAATCCTCTCATCCATCAGAGTTTATTGGTCCATCAGTTACACACATTTCATAATAATCTGACCAAATTAAGATTCTTATTGACATCTGCTCTTGAGGTTAAGTGTTGTGTACTACTTATTTGTAGTAACACCTGAAACTTTTAGATGACATTTGAGTTGTCAGAACTCAACTGATTAAACACGTGAACTGTTCTCCACAGCATTAAAAGATAACAGATGACATTTAATAGCTGACTAATACTTAAAATCTCTTTACAGTGTAGACTGGAAGCATTATTTTCATTACATACATTAAGAAATTGAGACACACAGAATCATACAGTAGTTTGGGTTGGAAGGGACCATTAAAGGTCCTTCAAGGTACTTAGCAGGAAAGTATGGAGAAGGTCTTGAAATTTAATACTGTCTTTGACACATTAGGCCACATTGAGAAAACACTTGTTCTAACTGGACTAAGTCTTTTTTATCTGAAACATACTACTAAGACTATCAGGATAGCTACTACTTTGAAAATGTCTGAAATTATGTTGAAAAGGATTACTATTTCCTTGTGGGCAGGAATCCCAAATAGAATCATGCTGACAAGTTTGCCATTGTGCTAATAATGCCCTGCTTGTTCTCAATGTTTACATTATTTTCTAAAACTACTGAAAGAGCAATCACTTAAATCAAAGGAACAAAAACAATTAATTTTCTCCTTTTAAAAATAATCACACGGTTTCAAAAGCGTATGAAGCAGAGAGCTGTGATCCTTGTCCCAAAGGAAATGACCTTTATTCTTCCTGTGCTTGTGCTCTCCAGTTATTTTCTGCTGCTTTTCTTCTGTACCTTATGTACTTGAAAATTATTCCTGAAATTATCTTTCCTATAAACAATATGCCAGCTCCATTGCACTCAATCTGCATTAATAGGTAAATGTATGAGGTACCTATCTGGAGTCCATCTCTTTCAAGCCAAAGTGTGGTGAGTAGGAATAATCAGGAAATTTGCTCAAAAAATTCATTCTGAAGCTGGACTAAAACAGTAGTGTAGGTGCACCCAAGCGCTCAAATGCCAACCCTCTCTATCTCTTCCTCCACCTAAAAAAAAAAAAAGACAACCCAAAAAACCTCAAAACCAAAACAAAATACCCCAAAGAAAACATAGTTCAAAAAGTCTGCAAAAAAAAAAAGTCTATTCACTCTCTAAGTTTTTGGTGGTGGTTCTGCTAGTCTGCCTTTCATCTTGTTAGGAAAAGTGACTCTTGGTCACTGATGATGTAAGTACAAATTGAAGTTTTCTCTGGAACAAATATTCTAGTTTTTCCCTCTCAAAAATACTTTTGACACTCAGACAACAAAGATACCCAAGTGGTGAAGACAACTTCAACCATGCTGTGTGTTCTCAGCTCATGAATCTATATCTGCTGGGATGAGGACTGATGTACAAAAAATCTGAGAAGCTTCAAACAACTGACACAATGTTCTTTAAAGCATTCCACTGTAATGCTCCTCCGTTACCTCCTCCTACAAAAAATTGGGCTTGTTCACTGAAGGAACAGTGACTGTTCAGACTTGAATTAGTTTTAAGATCTGAGACAACTTTGAAGGCTAAAAGCTTGTGGACTATCAGGGTTAGAAATGGATGACTGTAAGACTCCTAGAAATCTCTCATTATGGGTGGTAACCAGCTTTTTTTTTTCTCTCTCTAATCCACAGCAAGGTTTTGAATAAAATATGAAAATGGTTTCAGAGGGATTAAAGGATTTTGTGAACTTTAACATATCATTTATTGTTTTTATTCATGAGGCCTTTATGTTCGGACTTACAGAATAAACAGTACACAGGTTTTGCAGGTGAAGAGACTGGAAAAAAAATGGAATGAGTCTTTGAACAATGGTTTAAAAATAGTTTTCAAAAGTTTGTGCAACAGTTCTAAGAACAGTTTGTTCCAAATAAATGCCCAAGTTTGATTATTTCAGATTTATTCTTGTTTTGCAGTTCTATAACTTTTTGCTCCAGAGGCCTGTTTGTTCAATATATTGTTATACGTATCACTTAAATTTGGAGTTTCCCACATAATATTGAAAAATGGTATTTTTAGTTGATTTCTTGGCATGTAGATGATCCACTGATCTTTAATTCTTACTTGAGTCAGGAATACAAAGGATACTAATACTTTGATGTACGCAGTAAGTGTAAAAGGAAAAGGGAGGATCCTATCAAGTTTGAAGAGTTCTTGAATAATTCTGTGATTTCCTGCAGCATTCGCTCATCCTGTACATACTTGCCACAGATGGAACTTCATCTCCTCCTGCAATTGCTGTCTGGGCTTCCTGAAGTAAATTTTCCTATTGCTGGAGATAACTTAGTTCAACAATTTCAAAGGGGTTTTAATTGATTGTTGGTTTTTTGTTTTTTTTTTTTAATTAACTATCTAGATTTCTAGTAATGAGATAGGGAATTATTTATAATCCATTAATGTGCAGCTTTTTTTTTCACGATATTCTGGTAATACAATATAGAACAGCTACCAGCTGCATGAGTGCAACATGCCCGACTAGAAAGTAACTGCCAATAAGAATATTTTACTTGATGATTGTTAGTATTTTAAACCTTTATAAAAAGAACATTGTTTTTCAAGAATACCTGGTACATGTGTCATTTCAGCATTGCTATGATATGAGAAATATGACTATGAGAAACATGTTGGGGGCATGGCATCAAGATATATGCTAGACTGTTCACTTGGCAGGTTGTGTAAGACGTACAGGAAAAGTTACAGGCTGGAAAGATCTTGGATTATTAGGCTATGAAACTTCTGGGCTGTTAATGAATAACCATTACACTGTAGTTTCAAGCAATTAATAAATAGCAGGGCTAGGGCTAGTTATTTATTAGTCTTTTCATAGACTATACTTAGATATATTGAGGACCATTTAAATGAATGATTCATCAATATGATCCTACAAATAACAAAATGACAGAATGGGCATCTGCTGTTTTTTGGTTTGAGGTTTTTTTTTTTGTTTCTTTTTTCTTTGCTACGGTACAAAACAGCAAAAAGCAAATAGCTGCCAACTGTATAAATATATAAGAAGATATATATTTGTAAATATTTAAATAATTGTTAAAATAACCTTCCTAGTTTTGTACAATAAGTAGTGCAAACAAGCAAGTATTATGGTTCCAAACATGCTACTTTCTCAGTTCTGTAATCAATGCAAAGAGATTATGGGCTTTATTTTAAAAGAGGATTCACCCAAATGTATTGTGTTTGTTTTCATGGTTTTGTAAAACATCAGTTGAATGCTTGCTAAAGCATTTGAAAGGAAAAGTATCATTTTTTGCAGATGTGCCACTGGGATGTCATGCAAAAACTTTTGTATATTTTTTGGCTAAGTAGCTAATATTTCTTCTTGAAAATCAACACATTTCATACCTCGGCCCCCTGCCACCTTTCTCTTACACCGACACATTGATCAAGTAATCAGCATCTGCAATGATGGCTGTCCTTTCCAAGTATGGTTGCATCTTTGCCAAGGTTACAAACCACCATGCTGACCTAGAAGAAATCCAATTACTAAATCACCGTTTACTACTTTTTTCTGCTCCAGTAAGATATGAGGTATGTCCATTAGTGTTGCACTGCTGTGGCAATGGGAAAGAGACTGTGCCTCCTCCATGATGTTGCTAGCCTGTGCCAAGCAGCCAGGAGTTGTCCTAGGCATTCTGTACATGAGGAAATATCCCATACAGCTATTTTTCATGAGTTCATTGTTGGACCCACTTACTACCTATAAAGAATGTATCTTTCTTTAACCTGCTTTGGAAGGGCATTACACTCAAACACAAAGAGATAAACATATGGAAGCACATGTTTTCTTTCAAATGAAGCTAGTGAGAAAGAGCTGTTATACTTTAAACTACCACCAAGCTTGTTTTACAAATGCTTTCTGATATAAACAAGTACTAAAACTAAAGCTTTCGGGAGCATGAATGCAATATAAACTAGTGAAGAACAGTTGATGAGAGGAAATAAACTAAATAACATCATTTGATACTTCTGTTTTAACAAAAATGTACAAAGTGGAAAAAAGTTCACATAAAGAAGTGTGAGAATATTGTTTTACTTTAAGAATGTATTTTATATCTTGAGATTCATGTTTTACACCAGAGGTAAGATGTGCTGTACAGTGATGAGAGAAGTAAATATGAGCAGGGTGATATATAGTAAGACGGGCTGGCATTACATTCTGTCCTTAGTTATTCCAGTCCCTAATTAGACAGGCATATTTCTCCCTTTTTTAGTACTTTCCTTTTGCTCCATTCTGATAAATGTCCATATGTGAGCATGGAACATGTCTAAACCATTAATATTTACATATTAGGATATCATTTTCCTTTCTCTGAAAGCAGCGCTGGCTTCTCAGAGATGATCCTTTTGATATTCAGAGTGATGAGCCCTTAGAGTACACTTAAATGAGAGATGACAGTGTACCTTAGAGCCACCCCCAATCTTCCACTCCATGTTCTCATTCCATTACGATGAACTCTGGTAGAGCAGGACCCTGGAGAGTAATGTTTTCACAGTCTTATTACTATCTAGTGTATTAGACCATGGCAAAAACATAGCTTAATGAAAAATACATCCTGTTACAGTGAATGATCACTTGGCAGCAATAGTTATTTTAAAACTTTATCTAAGGCCTTTAAAGTAAGCTTTCACCATCTGTTCTATCTTCTAATTATACACGCAAAAAGAACATAATTCACAAGCATATCATAAAAGTGGATAATGTAATTGATTAAATGATATCACTGCGTGCACGTCTGTTTGGTTATTCAGTGCCTCTGTTTTGCTTTTTAGCTCATAAATCACTCTGAATACATTGTCCAGTGACTTTTTCTTGGCAAACAGACAAGTGATGTACTTTCTCAGATTTGTGGGGAGGCAATGAACTGATGAAAATGATGGATGGAAAGGGAATACCAGAAAGGTATAAATACTGTCAAACATCAAGTATGCATGGTCCAGTGCTTTAAAGGAGTTGGACTAGCTTGTGCTCTTGAAGTACTTTAGAACATGAGGACCTGTTTGGCAATTGTCTTATGTTAAATAAAGAGCAAGGAAGAAATTGCTTGCTCAAACAGCGTCTGACAGTCTGTATAAAACCTTTTGCATGACATTCTAATAACTGTGCATTGATATGAATGGAAATCTTGAAACTTTGTTTTGTAAGTCATCCAGCTGCTGATATTACTTTTGACAATAGTACAGTGAATTCAATTTCTATTACATGTAAGATTAAGTTCAACTTGTCTAGGGCCTTAGGGAGAAAAAAAAAAAAAAGCCTGTATGTTAAAACAGCTAGGGAAAAAAGGAAGAGCCACAATAAAAGGAAAGAAAAATCACTTGTGATTTGCTACCACAAACAGGAAATTAACTGAGTTCACAGATTTCAAATAATAGTAAAACCTGAAGAATAGTGTAGCCTTTACAGTACTTAATTTCCTTAAAACGAGCAGATTTTAGTGAATCTACAGAAAACTGTTTAGGAACTGATAGCTCAGCTTAAGGTCTATTTTGAGGAGAGCATGTTTAGGCAAGATGAAGTAGAAATTCGGAGTACCTTCTACAAAGCTCTGATAAAACTGTAGACTCCCTTCAGATTCATCTGTTTGAAGACGTACTTAGTACTAACTGTTTCATTTTCAGTGTTTCCACAGTAATTTTTCGACAGTAATGTACTTCAAGTATGTCTTGCTACACATGGTGCGTCCTAAGTGTGTACATAAAACATATTGCACAACAATGCATTTCTTTGAATGAAAGACAGTACTTATTATGAAATCTGTTTTGAAATAAGCTTAAAACTAAGCAGAAGAATATGTCATCCTTAAATTTTTAGCATTGTATCCATTTAGCAGTCTATCCATTTATGCTGTAGATCCTGTGATTCCCAATAGGTTTTAACTGACTTCCTCCCAAACAGCTCTTCTGTATTTTTGCCTTTGTTCCCTGATTTAAGCAGATAAGAGAGAGAGTTCTTTGTGACATTATTGTATATTTAATCCAGATCATTACTTCGGTAGTTTGGCCTCAATCTTCTTCCAAGGACTATAGTACACACTCCAGTCATGTCCTTTCATGTCTCTTGCTCTTTCTCTAATGTCTCCTTCTCTCATTCTGACAGCTAATTTAGAAAGCCTGCCACATATCTTTCCTGCATCTGATTCCACTGGATGTGAATGGATTGAACGATGGAATGTAGTGGAATAAAACAATCTGTAGCACGTTTGAGTATTTTACTAAATATTTAAAAATATTTGTATTGACTTCACAAGGATTTGCTAAGTATTAGCAATGCAGTCCAGACAGAGCACTGCCTTGATTTTGCCAGGAAATAACACATGTTATTTCCTTAAAAGATTTTTTAAAATATTAATAAATAATAAACTTTCCTCTCGTGCTACTACATAAAAAAGAAATTTATGCTTAATATATGTTTGCTTGAAGGTAAAATAAACGTATTATGGAGTGTTAAAAAGCAAACATGAAAGGTTAGGGAAGATTAAAACCGCTGCTAAATCCCTAGATGAGTACATAACACACTCAGCCATAATCTGCAATGAGGTACTGCTCAGAAGAGCAGCCAAACGGGCAGATGTCAAGCTCAGCACCTATATAAATCAGTAAGCCCCATAAATTAGGAAATGATACTTCATCTAAAAACGTACGGATGTTTGCAAACTGTCATTTACTCCACGGGGCTGAGCTAGGGCATAATGCAAGGAAAAGGGAGGTCCACGCACAGATCATAAATGATAGGATTAGAGCTTTAAGGACTGGAGCCAAAGTCATTCAAATCAGTGGGATGACTTATGCTGATTTACAGCAGACTGCTAACTGACTTATTTATTCTGAAACCTGAACAGATATCTCTTAATTCATCCAACCCATTGCTCATTAATATAATTTTTGCAGCTAGACAGTCATCTGCCATTGGTACACTGCCACTTTTTGTCAAAATCAACTTCACAAAAAAAAAAACTACTGTCTGAAACTAGAAAAATACCTAGTTATACCAAGTTCAGAGCAGGTTGCTATTTTGGGGGTTCATTAAAGTAACTCAAGTTGATGAACCATTTACTTTTGTTGCTAAAACAGTCACACTCTTCTAGAAGTCAACAGCAAGTGAGCAGTTTTCTAACAAAAGAAAGAAATTATAGCATTCCAGATGCAGACAAATACCTCCAATCTACAGCTGTATATGCAAGACCTAATTTTATCTTCTTTTCCCCACTTTCCGAACCACCATTGTCCTTTCATGTGCTCTGTATTCTGCTGATCTACTACTGTCTACTACTGCTTCCGTCTATTTTTTTAAACATTTATTTTATGTTGGATTTTCCTTCCTTTATGTTTTCCTTTTATTAATTTCTTTTTTAAACTTCAGTGGAATGTAATTCTTATACTAGAATCAGAGTTTAACTTTCAAAAATACATTTTCCTCTTAAGTTTGAAACCAGGAAAAGGAAAAATAAAATCCTTATTACACTCAATTTTAAAAAACTGCAGGAGAGCGGTTGGTAATCTCCAAAGGTTCAGTATTTTTAAAAAGAGATTAATTCTTTATCTAAAGCAATGATTTAATATGGCAGATCTTTTAAGTTTTTCTGTAACCATGGATCAGGTTTTTTTTACTTTCCAGTAACGAACCACTGCAGAGATAGTGACTCAGCTTGACAATGTTTATAGTAGATGTTATTTAAACTATAATATAAATTATTTTTAGATATGAAGTCGGATGCAGAAAGGGTCTAAGAGGCTCTCTGATCAGTGACAAGAAATTGTTTGCTGGATAACTGAATTCATATGGAGATCTGCAGAGCAGAGCTATTTTGGCCAGCTGCCTGAGTTCACTTCATCACATGCTCAAGTTTAATTAGACTTTTTGTCTGATGGATTATAAAGCCAAAAGAGGCTATTGGGATCATCCATGCTGACCTCCTTTGCAGCACGGGCCGAAGACCTTTGCTGAACAAATCCCCATTCCAAGAACAGAAGTCTTTTCAGCCAGGTATCCACTTTTGTTGTAAAAACTCTGGTGATAAGTTGTAACCCTTAGTACCATTGACCCACTGTTTCCTAACTACCCTTGTTCAAATATCTTTCCTATCTGAAGCTTTTTACCAGCTAAAATCAGCCCCTGAGCTCATTCTGCTGCCAGGGGCCTGGCGAGGCGCCTGCTTTCAAGTGTCTGCCCGCAGGACAGGATGGTCTCCCACGGGAGCGGCTTGGCCGTGTGCGGGCTGTTTCCAGGCCCGGCTGGCAGGCTCGGCTGGCCATGGGTGGGATGGGGCCTGTCCTGCCCTTCTGTGTTCTCCACTGTGAAAGAATGGCTCCCTGTGCTTTGGTGGCTGCCTCACAGTCTGCTACCACATCTACGTGCCAGGATGGGAGCAGCCTAGGCAGAAGGTACTTTTTTTCTTTTTTTTTTTTTTTTCTTTTCCCCCCAGCCTCAGAAATAAGGATTTTAAAATTGATCTTTCTGCCCTGCAGTGCAGGGGCAGGGCTGGCACCTTTACAACTTTTAGCAGTGTGGCCCTGGGGTGGAGGTGCCATTGCTGAGACTGAATTCCTGTCAGACCTTGGCCTGGACTGGCTCTTCCTGGGGGACCAGCTGCTCTCTCAGTCCTTTCAGCAAAACTATGCCAGTGTGTGGGAGGCAAGTGGCTCCACATGGCACCAAAACAGGTCTCCCTTAAACAAGGTCCCCTACTTGGGGATGTCATGGTCTGGTTGGAGGTCAGGAAGGTAGTGGGCTGTTGGAGCTGGATTTTAAGACTTCTGAGTTGCCTTTAATTAGTCATCAACTTACCAAAGTGTGTCCTCAAATGGGGAATGTAAGTCTACTTTATAAGTGAGATTGCCAGTTAAATTCAAATTAGTATGTCAGGTATGCAAGGGTAGAAAGAGATTCCATATAATAGACTGACTGCTGATAGTCATGCTTTCCACAGAAACCAAAAGGAAGTATCAAATAACTATTAATAAATGGCTAACTTTCAATGGCAACCCATGCAGATATTTGGAAATCTAATGGTATGCACTTCAGGTGATACAATAAGCATGCTGATAGCTCCCTTTCTGGCTCACCGAACTTAAAATTAAGACTGTATTCTCTACCCCTTGATCCTGCATTTGGAACTATATATGCTCATAATTAATTCTATTTATTTTTATGCAGAAATATTCTGTAAAAACTGTATTAACTGACTTATAAAAGAAGTGAACAAGAAAAACAGTTCTCAGTTGAAGTGAGAGTATTTCTGTTTTGGTGGGTTGTTTTTTTTTTTTCTCCTCAATGTAAGAAGTGAGTAATAGCACGGAGTGCTTTGCGTGCTTGTACTTTCCAAAGTTGTAACATTCAGTCTTAAAACGACCATGACTACAAGACCTACTTGAGCCTGATTAGCATTTATACTCTGCAGCTGATGACAACAAAACTCAGCTGTAGCTTAAAGTTCCACTAGGGTCATGCTGACCACTTTCTGGGTTTAACAATATATGAATAACCTTCTTAGACTAATAGTAATTAACTTTGTACAGTTTCTGCTGTAAATTATTTTCTGAGCCACTTAGGATTGGTCTCAGCCAATTGCATACATGGCAAAAGGTTAATTGTTTGTGAAAGACAAAGAAAAGGGCACCTCTGTGACTCCCAGTAGAAATTAAGAAAATAATGAAATCTTTCAATGGGAATTCATCTACTTGATGTGTGATGTACCAACTGCAAAGCTTCTGTAATAATTGAATACAGATTTTCAAGAACAGTGTTTCACAAAAATAGAGGATACATTTATATAAAACAGTGGCATAGATTTCTACTTTGTTCAGAAACCTGACTAGCAACAGATGTGATAATTTAAGCTTGTCTGTTTTGAGCAGAATTGTATCATGGATATACATAAAATGCGTGTATTTCCTATGCCAATCAAGGCATGCTGGGTTGTTCGAGTTAGCCTACAGAGTGCACAAAAATTGTACTTATATACATGGCAACCACTATCAGGCAAACAGGAATTGCATAATTATTGTGGCATGAAGTATTTATGTAGCATAGCATTACCAGAAGAGATGTGAATTGCCAATTGCAGCCAACAAATGACAAAAGAAACTGCATGTGACACCACACAATGATGTAGTTTTTTAGAGCTTATTTAGAGCTTATTTATAATGCAGAGTTTATAGAAACCTCTTAATTAATTTTCTTCTAAAGACATTTGTAATATATTGTGTCTTTTGTTTCTTTCTGACTTCCTTATGAAGAAATTAATCTACAGAGGTGTTGGTTGAAGAATTCTGAAAATAAAATAAACATTATTTTCAAAATGTGTAAAAGAAGCTTTTTAAAGTAAAGAGATAACGTGACCTTGTCAGGAAATTATTTCTTCATTCTTCACCCAAATTACTTTCCTTCTGCTCAAGGAAAAGTTGTTTTTTTCTCTCTCATGCTACTGTTTGGGCTTATACTTCCTACTCTGCTTGGTCTTCTAGAGCTGATTGTGTAAGTAAAGCTGAGATGAGTCAGCTTTGATAAGTCTTGTTTGTGTAAAGATCTCACATGTGGCAAAATAAGGCAGGTTTTTGCGATTCAGAATTGTAGAGCATCATAGTTTTTAGTTTTGTGTACTTACACAATATATAGTAGAAAAAAAATATTTCAGAAAATGGAAAGAAATAGGGAAACAAAATAAAGTTTGAAAGTTAGTGTACGGGAAACCTGATGGTGGAAGTAAGGTACAGGCAAAAACCTGTGTCTTTGGTGCTAAAAGTTTTGCTGATGTTGCATAGCTGAAATGTTTAAGAGGGTTAAAACCTGAGAAGCAAACTGATTATAATAGAAAACTCCTCTTGCTTTCTTCACAATTACCATTTCCAGCTGCTGCAGGTTCTCTGAATTGGCAGACATGGTATTTCATTGTAGGATAGGCCATTTTTTTTTTCTTTTCTTAACAGCAGCAGTAGAATCAAGCAGCACTGATGACTAGCAGAACTTCTATTCCCTCTGAAGCTTCTTTATATGTGAGTATCATTTGAGTACGTGTTATTATCCATGTGTACAAATAAAGACAATTAAGTATAGGGCAATGTACTATATTTTTTAAAAAAGTTTTTTTTTTCACACAGAACTATTAAACAGTTCTTATTTGGTTGGAAAGAAAAAACTAATAATTGTAACGAACTAGAGGTAGCATAGATTTTTACTGAAATGATTTTTACTGAAAATTTGAGAGGAGTCATGTCATACTAGTCTGAACTGACAAAGATATTAGTTTCTGGATAAAGTTTCATTTCCAAAACTAATTTAAGATGATTTGAAAGAATGAAATGTAGAGAACCTTCAGGAACTAAAATGGGGTGGCTTATTTTCTGGCTTTAACTTATACAAGCACTAGTCTGAAAAAAAGTTTTACACCTTTAGCTTACTGATATTTTTTTCTCTTCTCTATGGAGCTCGATAAATGAAGATTTGATTACTAGATATTCTGTTTCTGACTGTATGGGAAAGGATAATCTCTTTAGAAATGATCTGAGTATCACCACTTGAATAGTTAGAATTCTAACAGAAGAAGCTAGGGGATATTCACTTCTTATGGAAATGATGTATACCAGCTCACTGGAGATGAAGGTTGGAGTCTTTTGCAACTGGGATCTGTGAAGTCATGCTGTAGAGAGGACAGTGATTTAAGTTGGTTTTGCTCCCATATAAATAGAAAGGAAATTAAATAGTTGTTGCAGTCAGTAGACATGATTGAAGTATGTTTCTTTTGTAATTAAAGTTGTATACAGGAGAGAAAAAAAAAGATGGTGACTTGTTTTCACACTGGCTTCAGATTTTCTCACAGCCTTCTATGGAAGCATTCAGGTTACACTAAAACAATGAATCTGGCAAACTAGCAATACTTGGCTTTTTGGCAACTGGTATCGGTCATACAGTTGTTTTCCTGCCTTCTGCAGACAGGTCTGACTGAGGACGTACTACATTGGTTCATGTACCGGTGTCTGAAATTTGATATGTGAAAAATACTAAGCTTTAGAGTAGAATACAAACTATATGATGATACAGTATTTTCATTTTTGGCATGCAAATATCTACAATTTGGCAGTGGCTATAATTGAAGAAAGGGAAGAAGGTTCCCGTAAACTCTCTAGAGGAACAAGGCCTGTAAAAATCTGTGAACCTGATATGTGGCAACTTCTACAGTGAAGATAATTTCAGCAGAAATCAAAGAAAAATTAAAAAGTGACAATAAGGAATTACAGTATCCAACAATTACTACACTAAAATATTAAACAAATATGTTATTAAGAATGCCTGTTTCATTTAGGTTTTTTATTTTTCTTGTTGATGAGTTGCTGACATATTAAACACGTCAGCACTTTGCTTCATATTTAGCTCACACAACTCCGAATAAATGAGATACGTGAAGCTCAAAAAACTTGTCTTTTAGAACATGTTTTGGTTTGGGTTGTTAGGCTGCTCAAAGAGGGCAAATTTTCTGCGCCTATTTAGATACTGTTTTGTTCTTGGTTTTTGGGTTGGTTTTTTGTTGTTTGTTTGTTTTTAAATCAAATTCTAGTACAATATGTATTCATTGAGTCTGGAAATTTTAAATCTTATCACAGTTTTGGTAATGTATATCTACTGACTATCAGATATTTGTTTACTGTATGGAAGGATTAATTGTTATACTTCATTGTCCTAGAAATACTCCTTGCTTTTTCTACTATTAGTAAATAGAAATAAGAGTGCATGAACTGCTTTCTTTAATACTACTTACTTTCCTTTGTGACAATATTTCACAAAACTTTCCTTGTTCTGTCTCTTTATTACGACACGTTTTGGAGGCTTCTATAGCTCCACCCTTTTTTCTCATCCAGAGATAAAAATGAGCTATTACAGTGATATCCAGCCTGTTTGCAACTGCTAGCAGGGGCTCTATAGTCTGTCACATCTTTCATAATTTTTGAAAATTCATTGCATCTCTACAGCATATCTTTCCAATGTTGTCAACTTTACTAAGAAATTATTTCAACATACTGAGAATGGAATAAGCATTCAGAATTTAGAGTCATAAGCTTTTCCATCTCACCATTTTAGCTTTTTTTTTTTTCAAAGAGAAAATTAGGCTTAGAGAAATCTTTATAGATAGGTAGTCTTGAATCTTCTTGTTTTCTGTATTTTCCCATGTTAATTTCCATTGTATGGTCCCTTTTCAAAAAGCTGACACTCTGTAACAATCTCCTCGAGAGGTGGCCTAGGAGGTGAGGGGAAAGTTTGTGATAACAGTGACAAACAGGAACTATTTGGCTAAAAAAAATAACTCCATTGGAAGCTTCCAGACATGACAGAGCTGTGATCGTTTAATCTGGATAAGGAGATGGACTTTCCAGTTACAGGTCTGTGTGAATTTTGTTCAGTGCCACTTGTGTATAGGAAGGATAATAAGTAATCCCTCATCAGCTCACTCAGGCACTCCTCTTCAGTGGCCTAACATGTTTTACTGTCTACAAGCAATCAAAAAAATGTTTGAGGAAATTGTTCTGTAGGTGTTTATAAAGAAATTCACAGGTTTCAACAATGTTTTGTGGTCTAAGGAATAATTTCTTTAGTTGTGTTCTCGAATCCACTATAAATATGATATTCTTCTTTTGTTACAGAAATTACGTGTACTGTAAATCAGTACCCCTGGTTCTGCTTGTCCATCAAATCAGTTTTACTTCACTCCTTTAAAAATAAGACTTCTTTTAAAAGATAATCTAATTTTCTATGTGAGCTTTCCACGAGCTTTCTGCTCTTAAGATTGGGGGAGGTGTGTGGAATAGGTATTTGTCCATAGCTAATTACATTTAAGTGTGTGAAAAAGACTATTTGTATCTATGAAGCAAGTAGAAGATACTCTGGGTCCGCCTTTGAAACTTAGTACGTGGTAGAAAGACAGGCAGTAACATAAGTACTCCTTGATCATTTCAGGATGCTAGAAGAGGTTTCATTTACTGTCAAAAAGAACTAGGATGGTGACAATGTCAATCCTATAACTAACGTTCTGTTAGAATTAAAATTAGGCATTGGAATACTACTTATATTTGAATTATTACAAAGTTGATTTATCACCTTGAAGATAAATGTGACAGGAAAGCATTGAACAAAACACATACCTTTAGTGATAGAATTTAACTTCTACTGAAAATGTTCAAATATTTTCTTGTGAATGTTGTAGCCCAACTGTCTTTCATGTTTGGAGACTAGGTTGGATTTTACAGAGACTGGATGAATGTGCATGGTTACAATTTGAATGTCTTAGTATTAGTATTAGCAAAAAATACTATTTTACAGAGGAAAATAAATTCATTGTTGTAGTAAAAAGAATATTTAATAGCAATGTATGGTGTACAGATTCCATTTTTCGCTATCAAGGCCAGCTAGGAAAGACTTGTTGCTTGTTGGAAGTTGTGTGACATGATTTATGCATGCATGCTTCTGAAATGCCTGGGCAATAATAAATATGATAATGCATTTATCTTTACCTTTGAATACTCAACCTTAATGTTTAATTCATAAACAGGAATTTTGTTCTAAAAGTAAAAGCACCCCAAAATGGTATCAGCAGGTACTTAATATACAGATTTCCTCTGTATATATGTGGAAATGCCCTATGTGAAGATTATTTATAACCAATCTTCACAGTTAGATGCAGGATTACAAACAAGTTTGTTTGGGTACAGTGGAGGTTACTATGTTTCTCAAGATAGGACAGGTTCTATATTTTTGGTAAATTGTTCATCTTACAAACCTCTAAGTACTTCTACTGTTGGCTGAAGCAGATGGGAGGGTTTAATTAGACATATTTTATTACTTGAAATTTGCAGATATAAAAGCCACATTATTAAAAACTTTGAAGGATTTAGACTTCTAGAAATGGCAAATATAATGGCAGAAATCACTTGTACTTGGACGAATGTCTCCAAGTTTGCTTATTGTTAGTATTTTTAGTATTCTTTCTGTAATACCATAGAAATCAAAGTGTTACTAGCTTTATTAGTTTCAAACCAGAACAATTTGCTACTGAATGTGCTGAGAAAATCACAGCTTTGATCACGAAAGCTGAAAAGACAAATGCTGCAATTCTCAGTAACACATTTATAGTTTGTATGTGGCTAGAGATTTTCCTGCATTACTGCTTTACAGTGCTTCACATGGTTCTGACACATTTTTGTTAGTGTTCCATGTTTTAATCTTAACGTAAAGAGGATAATCCTAAATAGGAGTGATTGTGTGCATATAAGAACATAGCTACTTCTCTTATATTCTGCATATCACTGAATATTATATATATATATATATGTCCTTGTATATAATTCTGTATCACAGTATATTAAATCACATGCAAAATACTAATCTCACCTATTTTCTTTATAATCCCATGGCTCTTATATGGAAGTTAAAACAGTAAGGTTGGCAATTGTAAGTGTTACACTTCACAGTCCACATCAGCTTCATACTCAATGGGTTAAGATAGATTTGAGTTCAGAACCATATTTGGGCATCTGAACTGCTCGGGTAGCTCTTTTATTTCTAATGGCAGAAATCAGTTGTCACCTAATTTTAGGCTGTGCTCAAAATAAAGCTGAATACTAGATTCTTAGTTCTGACTCTCATGTAGAACCACATGACAAAAGTAAGCTTTGATCTGCAGAACTGAATTTTTATGTGGTTCCATCTTTATGATCTCTGTGATTCACAATGCATTTCTCTGACTTACACTTTTAAAATTTATCTGTTGCTACAGACTGTTATGAAGAAAGCAAGCAAGAACAACTCTGACATAGGCTCTAGGGCCTCTGCTACTGTGATATGTGCTAGAGAAACTGCTTATTTACTCCAAGAATAGGTGATTAGTTGATTGGTTGCAACTAGAGAAGCCTAATGAGTACAGTTTCTATAATACATCTGCCAGGAGAAAGTTTATAGTAATAAACAGACCTGGAAAACTGAAAAGGCTAGGGAAAATAGACCGTATCTGGGGAGAAAAAAAAAAAAAACAAAACATCTTCCTGGCTGATCAAAGGCAGAAAGTAAGGTGTGGGTTTTTTTTGTTTGGGGTTGTTGTTGGTTGGTTGTTTGGTTGTTTCAGTTTGTTTTTTTTAAACTCTGGCTCCTTGGGACATCCTATGCCTTTTCTTCTGGATCACTAATTACCACTACCACCACCACCTCTAGTTTGATTTTGTAACAATGAAGTAAGTAGTTGACAGTGCAAGTCTAAGTTATGTATATAAAAGTAGTTTTAAGTAATCAAACATATTTAAACACATATATAAAAATATATTTTATATACTATTATATATTTAGATGTAAGATATATTTCTATTTTTATTCATATACTCAGTGATCCTTTTTGTCTGTATCATTTACCTAGAGCCATTACTACAGTGAAATCTCAATGAATAGAAAAGTTTATGTTTACATAGGGTTTAAACATAATCATATCTGTTAAACATTCATTCCTTTCTGCCCTCTGAAACAATTGTAAAATAGGGGGTTGAGTTTTGGTTTTTTGTTTTTTTTTTTTTAGAAATAATATTACACTCACTGAGAATGTCAGCTATGATTTGTAAACAAACTTGATCTTTCAAAGAATCATTCTTACAGTCTCTTTTATCATTTTACGCATACAATCAATTTAGTCAGGCCACTGAAAAATTATTATTCAGTTCACCCAAGCTAGGATCAGAAGCTACTGGTGTGTGGCACCATTTTAAAAAAACCAGAAACAAAAACAATTGGGAGATTTTATTTTCAAGTTCAAGATATTTCAAGTAATGCTCTTTGTGTGCTTTGTCTGAATCATTTTATGGTGGAGAGCGTATTTTCCCTATATAAAGGTAGAAACTGCTTATCTCAGTGGTGAGGAAAGTCTGTGCCTCCAATAAAAATGAGTAAGTAAACTGACTTCTGAAAAATGCTTCCCTGTACTTGTAGTGAAGCTGAGTTCTTGGAGGAATACTGTCATTTACTCAAGGCTTGTGAAGCGTGGTGTTCTAAAACCTTTTTTTTTTTTTTTCTTCGTTTACAGTGCAGATGGTGCAAACAGAATATATTGTTAAAACAGTCTAGACAGGCTATGATCAAGAGACCACAATTGGGAACAATTTGGTTTTGAAAACTTTTTATCTGATTACAGGGATAATGACTTGAAAATCAACCTGGCAATTTTGCATGATTAGAAAAGTGATATTCATGTTGATTTCTCATCATGTTTCCAAATGGAAACAGATTTCTGCCATATATTACGTATCATTTATCTCATAGATGACTCAGTGCGTCTCAGTTTCAATCTCTCAACAGTATCAGCTACTCCATGTATGGAGCTGTTCTGTTGTTTTGACAGGCAAAGGCATATCAAAATAATGTATTAGCCACTTTTCCATGCCTCTGAGTCTGTCTGAAGAGCCTGGGAAAATAAAACCAGGGAATGATATTTAATATTTAAAGGTTTTGGGTTACATCAAGTCTGCCGTTTAGGCAAAAATAGACTATTTAGAGAACACACTTATATTGAAATAAAAATTTGTATTTATTTTATTCAACTGAATGATTGTCTGATTTCAGATCCTTCATTTCCACATTGTGCAAGCGCATTTGAACTCATAGGTGTGCTTCTGGCCCAAGACACTTTTGTTGAAAGGAAATAAGCAGAAACAGTGCAGCTGATCTATTTTTGTGTTGCTGGATGCCTTTCTTACAAAGCACTGAGTCACAAAGTTTAATGTGGTATGGTATAAGTAAAAACTTTTTCACTTTTTTTTTTTTCTTTTTCTACAGTCTCTGTAATCCACTTTATGCAGTTCTCAACATGTTTAGTTAAAGCATTATAGTGTAAAGCAAGTGGGGCTTATGGACATCTAGGTCTGTTCTGTGAGTGAATTTCAGTCATTGACTTGTCTCCGTAATACTTCTTTCCATCTTGGCCTGAAGATGCAGAGTCAGTACAAGGATCCTGCCTTTTCCCATGTAGCATAAGCTACATGTTCAGAAGACAACGACAGGCTCAGTAAGTTGTTTGTTGAAAATAAGAATGAACCCAAAACTGAGAATCAGCATTTGATGACAAAGCTGTCTCAAGTTAGACACGGTGACTCTGAAATTTTTATTTTTTTTTTTCCGTTCACAAGCTGTAGCTTGGGCTTCAGTCAGAATACATCTGAAAATTCACTTGCAGGGTATAAATTACTGAGACTATGTCACTGGAGATGTTTTGACAGTGGAGGCAGGTCACTAGGAGAAACCTGCGAAGGTTTGTGCCAGGGCCAGTGCTCTTCAAAAGTATTCACAAATAACTTTATGAAATGGCATCAACAGTGAGGTGAAAAGATTTTGATGGCTTTATTAGTCTATTGGTTATCCAGAGTATTAAAGAAAAAAGTGAACTATTGAGTAATTTCAGAAGGATATAGCAAGATATAAGACTGAATAATAAAAAGACAAAATCCAATTCAGGTAAATGCAAAATCATGCAAGAAAGCGAAAAGTCCTAATATCACATTCAAAACAATTCGCTCTGAGCTAGCCATTACTACTCAGGAGTGAGAATTTGGGATTATGGTAGGTCCATGAATATGTTAGTTCAATATTGACCAAAAAGTGTTTTGAATGACTAGAATAGAAGTAGAGAAGAAAACAAAAAAAAGATTATAATACTAGACTATACATCCATGCTTTATCTCAGTAATTGCGGACTGTTCTGCTTCTATTTCAAAAACAATATAGCCGAGCTGGAAAAGGTTCTCAGAAAGATAGGTAGGATGATCAAAGTGATGGAACAACTTCCATACAGGTAAACTTAAAGAACTTAGAAAAGGGCAGACTTAGAAATTCAGAACTGGAAAATCCTCTTACTTGCTGTCCCTTACACTTTGATTGTTCTTCATGGTATAAAGCTAATGTATTTCCTATGGCGTTGATTAGTGTTATTGCAAGAGGTTATCATAACTTCCTCTGGAATACTATTTATCTCATTGGATTTCATTGTCGGATATGCACAACCTTCAAATATTTGAGGAAGGATATAATTCTTTCTTGCTGTTATTTAGTTAAGGCTATATACTTACTTGTTTTATTTTCATTATATATTTCTGCTGCTTATAGTTTTCCTCATTGTGTTACTTTACTATGTGGAAATGAAAGGAAAAAAAACTCAGAAAAGAAAGCCTGGAGCTGCTGGAGTTACCACTGCTTAACAGGAGGTAATATTGTTGTGGAACTGAAGGATGTTGAAGCAGTGTACAAAAACCCCATAAATTAGGAGGAAAATGGAGTTCAAGCAAATAACATTTATCAAATCAAGATGGAGGAGAATTCAAGTGAATACAAACAATAAATTGACTCATTGACGTTATTTTTAGCTCTGAGTTCTCCCTAGTACTGAACTCTCCTGCTTCTGTGTTCTTTGTGCCTATAAATTTGTTGATCGCCAGTGTGTAATGCTGCCTGTTCTGACCACTGCCTGAACTCGTCTTTCACAAGAATCTATAACTCATGTTTTCCTCTTGCTTCAGTTACATTCACATTCAAAGCTTGTTACTCTCATCATCTTGATCTTGCTCTCCTGATATCAGAAAACTGTTCAATTTTTTTTTTTTTTTTTAAATAAATCTATGATGTGCCAGTCTCTGCCTAAACACTGTGATTTGTTCTCCACTTAGGGTCATTTTATCTACAATCTTGTTATAATGCCATAGAAGTCAGAAGGACCCATTCAATAATTTAGTACAGTATATCACAAAACTATATAATTTACCCACCTATTCTTATTTTAAATCTCATAATTTGAACTAGTCTGTATTTGCAGTTTGAAAACTGAATTGTTCCATGCCCAAGGAAAAATAATAGGAGAGGATAGAGAGGCGCAAATGACTAAGGTATTTTAGGGAGGTATATATAGCCAACATCATAGATGAAAGCAAAACTTGCAAATTCCTTACTGTTCTCACATGAAAACAATTTTGTTACAGTGCAGATCTGAGGAGCACTTCCTAGCTTTGTTAGTACCTTTAAATTAGCTATGTGGGACTCTATGTCTCTACAGGGGGGGAGGGGGCGGAAGTTTGGGATGGTTCAAATTGATAACAGCTGAAAAATATTCCTAAATTTAAATTCACAAGATTATTTCAATAGGAAAAAATCAGTCTCTTTTTCCTTGAACTTTTTTATGTTTAAAAAATAATTACATAGCTTTTGGCTGCCTATATTGTGTTGAGAATGAAGTGAAAAGCCTCTGTATTCTTTTTCTATCTTCTGAAAAATGATAATTTTCCAGTTGTTGGAATCCATCTTCTTTCCAAGATATAATGACATGTTTTCCTGTTATCTATCCTTAAAACATTAAATCTTTTATATGAATTGGTTGACAGTTTTTGAAGGATAACCTTTTCAACATCATAAAATAAATGAAAGTGGTGAAGGTTTTAGATTTAAAATGCTTTACCAGTGCACTAATAATTTGATGAGCACTGCTATCATTTTTCTAAAATGGCATTAGATTAAATCTTATTCATCCAGCAAATTCTTTTGAAGAGGCTCACCTTTAAAAGTTGATGACACAAACCAGCTTGAAAATGTGATTGTGGTATTTGAAATGCCCTGTCTCTGGAGTCAATTATTTATGATGCGTGATGAAGATTTTGTACGTTTTTTTACTTGCTACCTTAGTATTATTATTTTAAAAACTAGAGTTACAAGGACACAAAACAGTTCCCTCTCCATAGTAAGATCTTGTCTGTAGCACATTTTTTTCCAGGCATTCATGTCAGCAGCACGCGACCATGATGTGAAAGGAAATTGCTTCCAACGCCTCTAAAATTGCTTGCTTGGCTTGAATTAATCTTAATCGAATTTCTGTCCGAGATGTTTAAAAACCTTACAGAATCTCATCCTTTGAGCACAGCTTTGCTAATTTGATTCTACATTCCAAAGTGATGACAAATTTTCAGGCCCTGCAGGGCTGCTGTTGCTGATAATATTTCTATGCGGGTGGCATGAACCACACTGTTCATTAATGTGACATACTTTAATATGAGGACATTCATTATAATAGTTAGGGATGCAAGTTCATTGTTTTCCCATTTAACTGTGTTACCCCTTTGTCTAAGGGACCAAATGTGCGTTCAGTCTTGGGAAAGAAAAACTAAGAAAAATACAGGGTTTTTATCTTCAGATATTTAAATTGGGAAGAAAGCCAAATTACCTTATAAATGTGGTTATTTTTTAATCAAGATAATCCAAAACCTAGAGATTTACCACAATAGAGAAAAAACAGAAAGGGCAGAAAGATCTGTATGATATCAGCAAATGATTTAGAAATGACTGAATCTGTAACACTTTGTTTCACATACTTGATGAATTGAACTGTTTCTTTCTAAATAAGGAACCAGATCCAAGCTTCCAGTTTCTGAATTGTGTGTAATTAATTCTCTTGGGTATTTCTAAACTTAAAATGTTATTTAATTGTACAACTTTTTTTTTTTAACTTAATGTCCGAGATATTCCTGACGGTACTTTTAAAAAAACTTAACTTCTGTAAGAAAAACTGTTCCTATTGATATCAAATTGGTCAGTGAGCTCCAAACAGTGGATGTCCTTTTTTGCAGTAAAAATCAATCAAGGTTAAAAATATTAATTTGCCTTATTAGAGTTTGAGAAAAATCTCACTGAAATAGTATTGTGTTAAAATAAGAGTAGCCTAAGTGTGCTGTCTAGTAATAAAGCATATAGAATAATTCATAAAGAAACAGTCTATATACTGAGAAATGAGGTACCAGGTTTCAGTTTGGATTTTTTTTCCTACACTGATTGCTCATTCAAAGAGGTGTGGATATTCTGTAGTGTTCTTCCTGTATAACAGATTCTACTTGCTATGATATCTAACACTGGACAGAGTGGACAGCAGTAAGCAATGTATTTCCCTTGGCTTTGCCTCACATTTTGTCACCTGTTGTATATCCCATCATAGATTAACATGATGTAGTGTAAGCATCCTAAAGTAGCAAGGAAAGCCAAATGTGCATTTGTAGTGCACACTCTAAGTGATTCTTACCTAGCTCTTTGGAACTACGTATGTATAATTGATGAACTTTGCATCTTTGTGAGTAGAATTAAACTTTGACATACTGTTTTAGCAGCAAAAATACGTGTATATTTGAGATTTATTTTTTTTTTAATCCAAATGTCAGACTTGCATGTAACATTATTCCTCAATGTGTTTATATAATTTTGATGGGTATGATTACCAGTAATTAATATTTTCATTCAGATAGTTACTGGGAGAACAGGCTTTTTAAATAATGCAATTACCTTGCACACACATCCATATACAGATACGTATTTTAAAATACCGGAAGAAAGCTGTGCTATTTAAAGGAAGACTTACTCTATAATGCATGTTTTCTTACTGTAATCAATGAAAAGCCTTGCTGATTTCAACAGCAATATAGGGGTGGCTAACTCCTGAAGTTAATTCTGACACTTAACTCTTCCTGTTTTCTCCAGTATGCTGCGTTCTTTCACATGAAGCAACCAGCTTTCCATCTAGCATTTAATACTATATTATGTTCTACACCACATATCATTGCAATGAGATTTTTTTTTTAAAAAAAAAATCAACATCTAGTCTCTCCTTATGTGCTCCACAGGGATTTCCTTAATTCTGACGAGCCCGTTATTTTGCTGTTTTCTTCATTTGTTCAGTATGCTACTAAGCTAGCAGTTCCTCTGAGTGGGTTAGAAAAATGCTGCTTATGTTTTATGACTTTTATTACTTCTTATGTAATCTGTTCTACAGAATTTCTTTTTTAACTTTATTCCTGTTGACCCTGCAAAGATAGATTTAGCACCACACAGTTTGAAGACTGAAGTACTGTCTGGTAGTTTTTCAGCAAGCTAGTTATTCTGTAGCCTGCGTTGACTTTTGTAACCTGCTTTGACCCCAGTATTTGCAGAGAATGAATTGAGAAAACTCACTGTGAGAAAATCTCCACTTGGCTTATCATACTCACTTCTCAGACTTGAGAAGGTGTTTTTAAGCACTGTGAAGTGATGTCTTGAGAAGAGGTGACCTTTGACGGCTGGAAAGCAAAAGGTAAGGAAAATGAGTATGGGGTTTGGCTGTTGTTTTTTGGGAGTTTTTTTTTTTTGTCCTTCTCTTTATCCTATAGAACAAGAGGGAATTTGTGCTGATACATGCATTAAGGTGGTACTAACTCCTGAGATAAACTCTTTTGTGCTTTAAAACCCTATTAAAAGAATTGGGAGAAGGCAGTGGTGGCTGTCAGCTATGTAGTCTTGCTGCTTTTGTGAATTACAGGGCATTGCTTGTGTGTGGAGGACCTCAAAAGAGCTGCAGATTCTGCAAGCTGTGGCTGTTAAAATATTTTGGGGGAAAAAAACCTCATTTTCTGTTCCTTTGTGAGCTTTAGTGCATTGGGAAATGTTCTGGGTCTCTCTTCAGCATCTTGAAGAACAAATGTTAACCATGAGAGAAAAAAAATATTATTTTGTTTTGAATTGAAATATTGTAATTGTTTACATAAGTGATCTTGTTATCCTTTATTAAACTACCTACTGAGACAGAATGATCTAAATTAGAAGAAACCTAAACTATAAGTCAGATGTAGATGTCCTTAGATTTCTTAGTGAAATAAACCTATCTGATAAAGGTTCTTCTAAAAGACCTAGCCCATCATATGCTACAGTACCAAAAAGGGCCGAGTATTTCTGTAAGTCCTCAGTTACCACATTATCTGAGGTGAATGCAGAGGGGTGACTGTAAAGCTTGTTTATAACGGCATTTGAAATCACTATTAAATCATTATTGCTAGTTTAGCTTGGTGCTTCTTGGTACACAGATTGGCCAGATGTATTTCCTTATTTGTAATTCCCTGCTGTGTTTGGCAGCAGTGACAAAGTAACTTCAGACATTGGCTAACACAGGAAGTCTCTCTCTATGCCACAAAACAAATGTACAAAATACCTCATAAAACTGAGAAGAGAGGAGTGGATTGTAGTTCTCAATTTCATATTTGTCTACTCTAGTAGAACTGCCTATGGTCAGTAGCAGAAGTGCTCTCCCAGTTAAACATTTGCAGGAATGGCTCCCTATTCTGTGGCTTGTAAGGCCAGTTTCCAGCCTGGATAAATTAAAATATACTTTTATTCAATTCTGAAAAGCTTCTGTGGTTTTAAGTTGAATGAGAATCTCTGACTTGGCCAAAACTTCCTGAAGATGACCTGCCAACATCATTAGAGTAGGTCTACAGTAGAGTAATTCTAGAGTTTTTAGTCCCACTGACCCCTATGTGGCTCTACCTTTTTAAGCTTATTTGTAAATAGCAAGGACTAATCAGAGGATTGCATTGTCTGCAACAGGACGTTAATTTCACTTTTACGGATTGCTCTGAATGCCAGAATGTGGTGGGTGGCCCTAGAAACAGTGTGTGAAATAAATCTTATCTTGGAATCGCAGTTTCAGTGCTGGTTGCCTTTTGCTCAAGGTAGTGTGGGTTACAGGCTCATCTAGCCTATTCTCTGAAGGAGATAGATTACCATTTTAAAAACTGTTGTCTTGTGATGCACGCAGATGTAGTAGCTCTTTGACCTAAGCAACTGATTGTGTTCAGGAACAGAAGGTGAAAGACACCTTTTTGCAGAACTCTGAGCTGTGAACCAACTGGAGCTATTTGGTTTTTGGCTGCGCGTGCTCCTCAAACAGCAGCCATTGCTATCTCCTTCCAGGCAACGATGGCGGCGGGCCAGAGGGCATCATCTCGGGGACTGGCAGGGCACTTCCACTTCAGTTGTAATGAGATATGCCGTTCATTTTCATTTAGCAGTTGTGTTTTATTGCATTTCTGTGTGCGTGACATCGGTCTTATGTTATTCACTTGGCAGCTCCTGTAGCGTGGTACAGGGAGTGAAAAGAGTGGATTTTGTTTCTTTGTTCTCCTCTATGCAGGTAATTAGGAGCTGTGATGAGATGAGACTGCTGCTTCTAAGTTTATTTGCAATACATAAACAAACATTTGCAGCATTGAAAATTTGAGTAGTATTGTCTATTATTTTAAATAGAGGAAAAAACATTTCTTTAAACCTGCTACTAATGTTTTTAAAGTTGCAAACTTTGTAAGCAGAAATATAATATAATGAAAAGCTGTTTGGATTGCACACTGCTGAAAAGTCAGTGCAGTAAAGTTCAGCCCAATTACTGGATTTCTACTGCTTGCCATACAAATTTATAAGTTGAGGCATATATAAATATAAATTTTACATTTATAGTACTCAATAACACAAGAAAAAACAGTCTGAGTAGATGAGATTCATTTAGATTTTTCTTTAATTTGCCAAAATTGTAGAAAAGTATTTATGACTTGTTTGCACCCTGTTAAAATTTTCAAAGACTTGCAGGGATGCTCTGCTCTAGGTTGATAACTTGTTTTCCTAACAAGTGCTGTGTTAACCCAGCAGCACTAGCTCACTTGTCTTTGAAAATTGCTGTTATTGCTTGCTATGATGCGGTGGCTGGTTGGACCATGACAAATGGGCTTGCTTCCCACTGTTGTAAATGAGTGCTTTGAAGTTCCTTATGGCCTTTTAAAGCTGACAGACCTGATTTTTTTTTTTTTTTTTTTTTTTTTTTTTTTTTTTTTTTTTTTTTTTTTAAATTCATTATCTCTTACTGCCAGAAGTTAGCTGAAACCTCTTCCTGTTTGCCTGTTTACGTAAAGACTAATACTTTGAATGCTCTAAGAGTAGTACCAACAGTCACGCAGTAAATTTCTACTGACCGCTAACCTTCTGAGTTTGGCCTGTAAGCTTATGGTGATAAGTGTTGTCTTGCATATATATATAATTTTATGGAGGCCAGTTGTCCATCCAGTTTCTCATATTCCTCAGGGGTGTAATTAAATTATTTAGATCGCAATAGTAGTCCTGTGTGCAAGTTGGAAAAGGAGCAGGTTCATAACAGCCTTTTCTTCTCCAGACTATAAAAACTCAGTTCTCCAAACCTCTCCATACTAACCCTTTTTGATTCCTTTTGTCCATTCACTTATGAAAAGTGTAGTCAGAAAAATGAACCAGTCTGTATTTGATCTCGTGCGATAGTTATGCAACTCTGCTGGATTTTTTTTTTATTTTTTTTTTCTTATTTTGAGTGTATGTGAGGTACAAAGCTATAAGATGAGTCATGACTTACCTGAGGATAAAGCTAGGCTTCTAGCTACTGACTGAAGTGTTCTGACAGATGAGCTATGAGTGTAGGTTTTCATGACAAGTTAACCATTATGTGGAAATTTTCCTTTTTAAAAAATTTTGCAGCAGGGATTTATCATTAAACTTGAGCAGCAGTGTCATTCTTGCCTTTGGGTATCTGGCCTGAAGAGTCTCAGAACTACAAAGCTCTGAATCTGTCATCTTCTACCCCACTAGTTGTGGGGTAGCCACAGTACTCTACTTCTGCCTTTATGAAAGAAAGGAGCATAATTTGTTGAAAAGAAAAAGGGAATAATTGTGGTACTTCCTCCAAACTGCTCTTCAAACTGTAAGCAAGTTATTTTTTTTTTTTTCCTATTGTGAAGCCAGTCTTATTTTCCGGGGTTCTCCAGTTCTATCCTGAGAAAACTTTTGAATTATTCACTGGTTGTACTCCAAATGTGATTTTGATAGTTGCGCATCATTGCTCTTTTGTAGGATCTAAGAATAATGTAGGACTAGGTACCATTGTACTAGGCACCATACATTCCATTGATGATTTCCTTCTCACTTTTTTCTGAATGTTCTTCCTCATTTTCGTGGGTTTTGCTTGGTGTTAACTGGGAAACAATCACTTTTTGACTGATGGGAAGGTTTACCTGTATCAGATCTTAACTTCAGATAAGTGATGTATATGAGCTCTTTCGTTCTTTATATTGATTTTAATGTCTCATAGTAGTTTCACTGTGCAATGGCTTCTGTCTCTAAGAATTCACTCTTTACAGGTTAGTTCTTGCAGGTAAGCTTCCACTTCTACCCTTGCACTCAACTAAAAGACTCAGCTAATTTCATTTTGATTTTGAAACCTTTGTACTGGTAATTTTTTATTATATTTTCTTTTTCACTCTCCCATTATCCATTAATAGCTAAATGTATGTAGTACAGAGAGTGTAGAAAGAAAACAATATACTAAAAGTGTGTATTTCTAAAATTCACTCTAGTCATTCAAGTATTTTAGCTAAAAATGTGCAATAAACTGAATTGTTCAGTTATATTAAATGTCCTAATCTAACTGCCTAATAATATGTCATTTAGACACTCTTAAACAGACAATTTTTATTTCCTTAGATTACCTTTTATTTTTCAGTAAGTTTATTCTGCAGGATGACAGCAATATAGGAAATCAGAAAAATTAATTTGAATTATGAATTTTTGATTCACATTTCAAGTTTCTGGAGTTCTTTCTCAGATCTACCCATTTTGTAAAATCTCACAATTACTATCCACATGACTGACATAATGCAAGTTTCCTTACTATGATAATGTAAATTAATCAGCAGCTTGTCAATGTCAGTGTTGTTCAGAAAATTCATTGCAGGATAAGTACTAAAAGTTCTTCTTTTACTTTAAAGCCTATAGCAATTTGATAGCAGTTTTTTCATTACTATACATATTTTAAACTGAAAGAGACAACATCAAGTACACACTTGTCTTCAGTCTCTGCATGTATGTGTTGTTTGTTTGTTTGGGTTTTTTTTTGTGTACCCAGCAAGTGCCCTACATTCATTGCTATTTTCTAAGAATGATGGGAACTTTTAAATCAAGTTCTACTTCATGTTAACTCGAATAACCTGGCCCTCACTTACCCTCAGATTTCTATGTATATGCTGTAGCTTGATCACCAAAAGGTTCTCTATGGAAGCATTGTTTTAATTCTTATTTATTATATTTCTTGCGGTCTATGTTTTCGTGAAATTTGAAAGACTATGATCATGAAAGATCATAGACTGTGAATGCTGAGGGGGAGAAAATGATATTTCACAAGAATTAATACTTTTGTGTTGTCACTATTAATGTTAATTATGTCTAAAATTCATAATAATCTTTTGCCAGCAGAATGTGTGAGGTAGAAGATAATCAGTTTAATGTAGATTTTGATTCTTTTGCAATAAGGCAAACTATATTTGTGATTTTTATATATATATATTTAGATATATTTATTTTTTAATATTTATTTATTTATTCATATTGTGTATATATATAACTTTTAGTTGGCATTCCAGTTCACTTGCTTTAAGCAAAACCAAAATGTTTTCTTAAAAACTTGGTAACAATAGCTTAGGGAGAATTAACTAGGAATACGAGGGAAAACTTGCCATACATATTGAAAGTTCAGAATAAATGTTTAACTTTAAAAATCTGTTATTTATGACAGCACCAAAAATCCCGTGTGAGTGACAGTGGCTAATGAATATGGATTCTGAGGGATGCTAGGACTGATCTTGCCTAACGGTAGCTTTCTAAAAGTCATGAGGTACTTAATCAGAATACCTCTTTTCTCAGAGACAAAGGTAGGCATCCCAAAGAGTAATTCATCCCACCTATTTGAGACACCTGATTTCACATGAAATGCATCTGGAGGTGCTTATGTCTTACACTGACTATAAAGGGAATCCAGTAATTAACTTCTACTAGATGTGTACCTTTCATGCAGCTAACTGTAAATGCATTGATGACATACAGCTAAGGAAAACTGCATTATGAGTCTGTTGTTATTAGAATGTTTGTGTAGGACCTTTAAAGCTGGGAAAATACAGATGGCAATCTAGTATTAGTAGACAAACTGCTAGTGTAATTTGTGTGAAATCCATCGCATTTAAGGGCCATTTTTCCTTTAATTCCTGATAGCGAATTTGCTTTTCTCAGATTGTGACCAAAAGTGCTGTTGTCATAGCAGCAAGTTTCTGCTTTTGAAGAAAAAAAAGGGTGGCATAACACATACAAAAATAAGCATAAACTTTTTGGGCGGGGAGAATGTACAAAAGGTAAAGTCCTTACATAAAGTATGTTTATTGATGAATTTGCCCTGTGTCATTCACCTTGTGCCAAAGATGACTGTAACAGCATTGAGAGTGGGCTTTCTACTTGGGTGGGGCAAGGACAACCTTGATTTCTTGTATAGAAGGTGGTGTAAAAGATGTGGCTCATCTATATCTACTGAAAATAAAGTTTAGCATGAATTAGAATTAGATCAGCACAGCAGAATAAATGTTAAAATTTGACTACATTCTTTACTATCCCATGGCTTGTCCCTGGTATTAGTATGCCTGTTCACCCTCTCCTATACTCTCATTTTCATACCATCTTTCTCTTGCACTATATGACAGACACAGAGGCTTAAGTGTCTGAGTATTTGACAGGTATTGTGGAAAGGACATGGGGAACTGGAGGATCTATTCTTGATCTCGAAGAAATCTATTTTAGAATATTTGGGTTTTATGGGAAAAGTGAGTTTTCTTAAAAGGACAATTCCAAGTAAAAAGTTGGAAATGAAGAATGGAATATGTTGTGGAAATAAAGGAGCCAGGTTGCCATAGTAAACTCTTGGCAGCTGGTAACACTTGAAGTTCAGGTTATAGTTAAACAGTCACTACACCTATTACTGCATATGGGTGTTAGTCTGATATGACCTGTCCTGTACTTATTTGCTGGTGTGTCCATATGTTGCAGTGATCCTCAATCTTGTTGTAAAATTACAGTAGATAAGAACAACACTAAAATAAATTCTGAGAATAACATAACATGTCCTCAAAATCTAGAAGCCATTCAAAACATTTTGTTCTTTTGCACTTGTTACTGCAACTACCTGTTAGCTCATATGGTGATGTTGATTTTGAAGCATTTATTTCTGAGCTGGTTTCATCAATTATACTTCAATATCTTCTCAATATACACTTACTTTGTTACTCCATAATCTGTTTCATCCAAAGTGAAACTTAAAGAAAAACCAGTAAGAAAAAGTAGATCAAAGAAACATATCATTAGCAAGGTGAACTATACTAGCAAGTGCTAGTGTATTACTTTGCTTATTTCAGTGCCCAAACTATAACCTGGCCTATGCCCAACTCCTACAAAATATTCAGGCACCCAGGTCTTACTTAGTCTCCTACAGTTTATGAGAACAGAGCACATGCACAAATCAGTCTTGATTCTGTTCCCATGCCCTATCTTGGCAACACTTACATATGCTTAAGACCAGTTATAATATGTTGCCTGTCCAGTTGTGCGGAATATTGCTGTGAGGTCCTTGGTGTCTTCACAGTTGTTACCTTTTTCACCCATGATTCCCCTTTAGCATCTGTTAAATTTACAGAGAATTACAGAGACTAGTAGTCCCATATTACTAATTCCAGTCATTGTCTGCTTTTCCTTAAAATCTTACGAGTCTTCTTAGTAGACAAGTAATCACTGTGTTCATGTGAAAGTGAACTCTTGTCTTATCTACTTTACCCAAGGGAGCATGGGATGACTTGAATCAGTGTGTACAGTGAGGCTGAACTGAAGCAGATGTTGCTTGAGAAAATAGTGAGTCCCTCTTTCTGAGAAGCCTGGCATTTTAGAAAAGGTTTGTGTTGTGAAAGTAGTTAAGATGTCCTTTGTAAACAACCTGGAACTCTCCATTGTGGTCTCCTAAAAAGTGATACAAGCTCAATAGAGTGTATGAAGAACCTATACAGTATGCATATGTGGGTTTTGAACAAATCTAAGCAGCACACTTTTTTCGCAGTCTTTTTATTGGATTCTTGATTATGCCGTCCTGCAGGACTCGCTGTGTGATGTGGATGCTACTGCATCAGTCGACCATCGTCACAGGCATTGTAACTTCAGACCTATGCCACCTTAACTGACAATGGGACTTCCATTGGATCAATTCTGCTTTCCGTTATACGGCTGTCTTCTACATACAGGCTGCTTGATATTGTAGGTTCAAGGCCAGCTCTTTAAAATTCCTCTTTTCTTAATTTCATGGCCTGTTTCTCATCATGTAAGCTTTGGCAATCATTGTCCTATTAATAAAGGATATTTCTCAGTTTATCGTGGGTCAAAAGCATTTCTTTTGGTTAAAAGTAATGAATAGGTGACATTTTCCAGGAGACTTGTGCATATAAACATCCTTCAATGATTAACATGATTATTTCATTATTTGTGGGTTTAATTTTAGGTTGCCTGCAAGATAGAGATTGCACCAGATACCTGGTTGGGTTTTTTGTGTGTGTGCGTTTAGATATTCTTCTAGAAAAATGTTGATTTTTGCAAACTACAAGATCTATTTAGTCATCTTAGTTTTTGATAATCTTCATTTTCTCAGAAATAAATGAATTTCAGACTTTAACCACTTCTCCCAGAATTTCCATATGTTCCTGAGATGGCTTTCCACAAGCTAGTGCTTCAGAAGATCTGCCAGGATTTTGTGTTAAAGATCTAGCAAATAATAAAGCTAAGAACCAGTAAGGGTTTTTTGACTGGATTTGAACAGAACAAATTTTGTACAATGACACCAGTTGTCAGTTGTCTACAGTATTGCTTTTGAACAAATGTATTATTTCAGTCACAATGAGTTCAGGGGTTTGTGGTTTTTGTTGTTGTTCTTATTTGGTTATTCTGCTATTGGGGGCTTTTATGGTCTGGTGGTGTGTTTGAAACGGGGGTGGTGGTTTGTTTTGCTGGGGTTTGTTTTGTTTTGTTTTTAACTTACTAATGTTTGTACACTAGTTTCTGTGGGAGAGTGACTGATTGCCACTCTGCTTCTGCTCTCTATCACCTTATAGTGTTTCCTTTTATATAATTAAAATAATCCTATAGTTTTCAGACACAATAAGCTTTCTGTCTTGTGAAATTTATTCTGCTACTCAGCGGAAATCTTTGCAAGTTGAATCTGATTGCAGCAAACAGACTTAGGTACATTTGTGCAGATCTATAAATTGCCTTCTCACCATAATGTGGTTTAGTTAATATCATTTATTTTTCCTACTGTGCTGGTTAGCATTCATTTAGAAAAAGCAAAAGAGAAAATATATTAATTAAATGTGTGTAAACTTAACAGCAACAAAAAAGTTATTGTCTTAAGAAGATTTTTTTTTTTTTCCTCCTGAGGCATATCTGAAAAGTAGGCAAGTGGAAAGGTCTGCCTTTTCTGCAGTAATTTTCAGATAACTATATGGGTAACAATTTTTCTCATGTAATGAAACCTATTATTTTCTTTATCAGTGCCACGCAGAAATCAAAATGACTAAATGACACTTAAATTCAGTTCTGCAAAATACAAATATGACGGTTAAATAGCAGATAAATGGTCAATAACCTAAAATGAAAGTGTAATGTAATTTGATTTATACTTAGTGCAGTATGTACCTTTCAGAAGAAACTGTAGAAGTTTTTTGAACAGCTAATAACCTCATTTTTTTAAACTGCAAAAATAAGATCTCCATAAAAAAAAAAAATCATAGCTTTTGATACTCTCTCCTAGCATGCTTCCTGAGGGCAATTAGAAATAGTGGATGATTAAATTTGAATTACATTTCAAATTGATTGGACAGGAACAAGAATATCTAACAATAAATTCATTTTGGCCTGTTCCCAGTTGATTTAAATAAAGCAGCATTTCAGTTAGTTGGCTGAAACTGAATAGCAGTAAGAGAATGGGAGAAAACATAGGTCACAAGGAGGACTTTCCTGGTCATTCTTTACTTATAATGTTTTACATTGCTCAATTATTTGCATTGATTTGTTTTCTCCTGTGTATACTGTTTAGGGGCTAGGACATATTCAGTTACTTAAACTCGTGCCAAGTCATACCAATCAAAAAGCATTTTGAGCTAATTATCATATGTGTGTCTTCTACCATCTAGGAATTTTTAAAATATTTTGCAGGATAATATTATTTTAGGCTAAAAATGTTCACTCTGAAATAACTTTAATTTTATTACAGGAATATTTTCAAACTCACAATAAAAATATGCTAAATTGAAAAGTATTATTAGGATTTCAAACAGTGTATTTCACATCTGCTGGAAGTATGAAGTATAGTCTGAAGCTATTCTTTTGAATTTTCTACAATAACAGTTTATCATCTCTTCTTTAGCATAAAATCTTGTATTATTCCTGAGAAACTGAACTACAGCTCTAAGAACCTTGCTGTCTATAAGATGGAGAATATAATACCTCTCTCTTGTGATTTTCCACTTTACATTGCTGCAAAGCATGACATTAAACATTCAAGGCCAGGTTGGATGGGGCTCTCGGCAACCTGATCTAGTGGAAGATGTCCCTCCTCACTGCAGGAGGGTTGGACTAGGTGATCTTTAAAGGTCCCTTCCAACCCAAGCTATTCTATGATCGCTGATTTCCAGTTCAGAGCCAACACCTGCAGAGAGCATCTGAATCTCTGTGAGGTTATTTCAGTTCACAGGCCACTTAAATCAGCCATTCAGGAGTAAAAAAACATATTTGAAGATGTAGTTAACAAACTTATATCTAAGTGTCTAAATATTATTAATTTATGCATTGATAATGCAATATTTTTGGCAGTAACTTTACATATTTGAAAGCCCTGCCTTTTATGAGTCCTCCTAACTAGGTGTTTTCACTGAACTGAAATAAATGCTGTGTGTATAGTTACTAGATATAGCAAGAATATTCAGTTTGTTGTCCACAAACTCATGTGGGACAGTAGGCTAATTCTAAGGAATTCAGAGAAGTAAATAAAAATAATCTTAGATATGCCTAATATCGATCTATATAGGAAATAATCTATAAATGGGAAAACAATTGGGGACGTGGAAAAGGGAAGGTGCTACACATTTAAGTAATAAAAAGACTGTTAAAAGCACTGCATTTACCTGATGTATCATGCAACTTGTTCCTTCTGGTGCCAAGAATCCTAAACTTCTAGGAGTCTGCTTGAGATCCAAAAGGCTCAGAATAATTCCCATGTGCCATGTCAAATTTCTGCTGTTTTTTGGTTGGTTGGTTGGTTTGTTGGGGTTTTTTTGTTGTTTTTTTTTTTTTAAATAAAATTTTAAGAAACACCTTCTCTTACTTAGAATCACAGAATAGTTTGGGTTGGAAAGGACCTATAAAGGTCATCTATTCCAACCCCCCTACAAAGAGCAGGGACGTCTTCAACCAGAGGAGGTTGCTCAGGGTCCCGTCCAACCTGACCTTGAATCCTTCCAGGGATGGGGCATCCACCATCTCTCTGGGCAACCTTTAGATACTGGAAGACTGCTATAAGGTCTCCCCAGAGCCTTCTCTTCTCCAGGCTGAACAGCCCCAACTCTCTCAGCCTGTCCTCATAGGAGAGGTGCCCCAGCCCTCTGATCATTTTTGTGGCTCTCTTCTGGACTTGCTCCAACAGGTCCACATCCTTCTTATGTTGGGATGGTGCTCCAGGTGGTGTCTCACCAGAGCAGAGTAGAGGGGCAGAATCACCTCCTTTGACCTGCTGGCCATGCTTCTTTTGCTGCAGCCCAGGATGCCATTGGCTTTCTGGGCTGCAAGAGCACATTGCCAGCTCATGTTGAGCTTCCCATCTACCAGATCTCCCAAGTCCTTCTCCTCAGGGCTGCTCTCAACCCATTCTCTGCCCAGCCTGTGTTTGTGCTTGGGATTGCCTCGACCCATGCGCAGGATCTTGCACTTGGCTTTGTTGAACTTTGTTCCTTTGGATGGCACCCCTTCCCTCCAGCACGTTGACTGCACCACACAGCTTGGTGTCATACACAAACTTGCTGAGGGTGCACTCTATCCCGCTGTCCATGTTGCCGACAGATGTGAAACAGGGCTGGTCCCAAAACTGACTCCTGAGGAATGCCACTCATCACCAGGCTCCACTTGGATATCAAGCCTCCACTTTTTTGAGTGCGACTATCCAGCCAATTTCTTATCCATTGAGTGGTCTGTCCGTCAAATCCATGTGTCTCAAATTTAGAGCCAAGGATGTCGTGTGGGACAGTGTCAAGTGCTTTGTGTAAGTCCAGGTAGATGACATCCGTTGGTTGTCCCTTATCCACCCATGCTCTAACTCCATCACAGAAGGCCACCAAATTGGTCAGTCATGATTTCCCCCTAGTTGAAACTGTGCTGGCTGTCACCAATTACCTCCTTATTTTCAATGTGCCTTAGCATGGTTTCCAGGAGGATCTGCTCTGTGACCTTGTCAGGCACAGAGGTGAGGCTAACTGACCTGTAGTTCCCCAGGTTTTCCTTGATTCCCTTTTTAAAAATGGAGATTATGTTTTCCCTTTTATCCTTACTGGGAACCTCACCAGTCTGCCACGACTTCTCAAATGTGAGGGACAGCAGCTTGGCAACTTCATCTGCCACTTCCCTCAGGACCTGCAGCTACATCTCATCTGGTCCTGTGGACTTGTGCACCTTCAGGTTCCTTAGATGGTGTCAAACCTGCTCTTCTCCTACAGTGCGCAGTTCTTCATTCTCCCAGTCCCTGTTTTTGCATTCTACAACTTAGGCAATATGGCTAGAGCCCTAGCTGGTGAAGACTGAAGCAAAAACACACTTAAATGCATTAAGATAATGCTTGAATGCTGATAATGATGCTTTACTGAATTTTACTGTTAGAAACAGTAGCCATGTAAAGGGATGTGAACTACATAAGCTTTCACTATTTATTTATTAATTTAAACATAGTTTGAGTACTCCAGAAAAACAGTTGTAGCTTGGCAGAGCAGCTGGCATCTGTTTTTACAATTGTTTTATTCATAGTTGCATTAGTTGTACTGAGGTTACCAAGTGTTTTCTTTCTTGTTCCACCACAATGACAAAGTGCTTTTTGTAGCGTGTGGTTTCTTCCCTTCCTTAGCAGGGACTCCTATCTTCCTTTATTTCGCTTGGAGACAAACTGCTTGGGTGAAAAATCACTTCATGGTGGTGCAGGAGTCTTATGTAGATAAAAGCAGGAGTTAATTCATAAAATTTCCCAATTAAACTGTGTTTCTAGATGTTATATTCCTGGCCAGTTTACTCATCGGTTCAACATGTCTATGAACAGCATGCTTGGATGAGGCTTCTTTTTAAACATCCAGTGGATGTTTACCTACAGAAAGATACAGTAAACTCATGCATTTACCTAAACAAAAAAGTAGTGGCCTATTGAAAAAGTAGTTACTTATGACAAACTGTTTTGCAATATGCAGATGGACTATTTGTGTGTGGTTTTTATTTTGTCCATTTATTACTGGTTTACATCACCATCGAGTTATTACATGCTGGCTAAATGTAAAGAATATTCCCCCTTTCACCATATAAATTAAATACCCCAAATTTTCGGGTGCCTCAATAACACGTTCTTAGAGGGATCCTCTGAAAAAGGTGACATGGTTGCCATATAAAAACTTCATTGAAAAGTTTTCAGTTCCTGCTGAACATCCTTGTTTCATTTTTCTCTTTTCTCTCCTAGCTAGCGAGAACCTATTCATCATCATAGACAAAGAATGACATCTTCCCAAATACTTGGTATAACTAGGAAAAAATTACACTTTTGCTTTATTGAGTATGTCATAAAAAGTTTGTCCTTTTACTGTAAAGCACTTATAATGCTATTTTTTCTTCTTCCTCAAGATGCTGTTGCATGGTTCACTGATGCCAGAAATCTGTGTGTGTAGGCTAGCTTTCTTCGTGTGGTGTCTGAATGTATTTCTAAGATTTTGTTCATGCTTTGACTTTGAGTACTCAGCTGAATCATACCGTGTATTTGGTGAATGTTTTTTAGGTAGTTTTTAATAACTTGTAATTTCAACGTTCTCAATGAGTAGTATATTTTATTAGAGATGTGCCTGGTATAGCATATTCATTCGTATTTTTTTCTCTTAATATTTTATTATATTCTGTGCACTACCATGTATTTAAAGACACTTTAGATCTACAGGATATTAATTTTTATGGTATTTGGGGATTTTTAAAAATAACTTTTAAATTTTGCATTGCACAAGTACTTAATAATTATTTCTCCATGCCTTAAAAAAAAAAAAAATCTGAGGTTTATTTCAGACTTTGTGCTTAATTAGACAATCCACAACCCTGTTGCAAAATGATTTTATTTTCTAGTTCACTTTGTCCCAGATGCTGATTGCCCAGTCAGAGTAACTGAGGCAAATAAAATGTATTTATAAATACCATAAATTTTGTAAAAGTAATCCTTTTAGTCTATTAAGTATTCTTTTATTTATGTAACTGACTGTGGTCTGGTACAACATCTATTCAGCAATTAACAGCAGTAGGGTTGAACAGCTTTCAGACACTGACTGTTTGGATATTCACTTTGAATGTTTATAATGTGTTGTGGTTCACTTACATACTATGTTTTTTGTCCATGAATGAAAGTTTTTGAACAGAGAGGCAACAAAGAATGAGTAGTGAATAGCGTATGCTTATTTACTACCCTTGCTTCAAAAACACTTTACAAAGAGTTTTTGCTGAAGTGAGCATTGACACTGTCTAATGTCAGGCATTTAACTGTAATATCTGTGTTATGAACTGTTCTTGATATTATCAGATAAGATAGCGAAGCAGAAGGGTTTGTAATTATCTTCTGGACTTTTAATTGGAACTATTAAACACTTATACTAAGCACAGAAGAGGAGAAAATGCAGAGATTGTACAATGGCCTTGAAGAGAAATGTTGGGTAAACTACCCAATTTAACAAGCTGGATCAAACCCCTTTGCAGTGTATAAAGCACTCAAGAAATTTCAGACTGCTTATAAGCTTTTCTCACCTCCTCTGCTTCAGAAGTCATTGGCTTTTTAACAAGATTTTAATCAATCTCAGCAGTGCTTTAGAACATTCAGAATAGAAACAATTAACTAAAAAAAACATCTACCTGACACTAGGATACAAAATATAATTACTTTTATTGCATTTTATAGTTCTAATGTTGACTGACATGGCACAGATTTTTTGGTAAGCATAGCTAATCAGTGTTTTGAATTAATTGTTGTTGTAGTAATATGTAATGCGTCCAGTAGTGCACTGGCCCCATTTTAATTGGTTAATACTATATTACCATCTTGGGCACCTTTTGAACTGCCATCAACTGTCCTTACAACACGCAGAATTTCCTTCAGTAAATCTCCTTTGGGTCTTGATTATATCTAGTTTTGTTTAGATAAACTCTCAATGAGACCACAATTTGAGATGCTTTAGCTGTTAGAAGATTCTCCTGAAAAGCAAAAGGTGAGTAGGAATTTTGAAGAAAATAGCAAAATTAATTAAAAGGTCAGAAATATGAGTGAACTTTGCTGTATGTGCCAATAATGGTTTGGTGGGGAGGCTGACAGGATAGATCTGCATCAAGAATGCAGAGCTGCTGCTAGAACAGTTCATGTAACCTGTATCTGGCCATGTTCCTACCCCATGGCCTTTAGATGAGGCCAGGAATCAATTAGGAATTTCTTGATCAGGGAGAGTGAGTTGTCCTTAGCATGACCATTGAATGTGATTTGAGAAAGTGTTGCACATGATGTTACACTTTGTGTATACAGTAGGTGTGGTGTCTGGAGGAAGGGCTGTAGTGTGTGGCCCTTGAGTGCTAGCAGAAAAAGCAATGAGAGCTGCAAGGGCAGGAAAATAGGTGGCCATCACTGGGAAGAGTAAAGATATTGACATACTTGCTGTAACTTCTTTTCACACTTTGAAGGCTCATATTTGAGGTTGAAAGATGGATCTGCAGGCTCTCTACTCAATTATAGAAACTACAAATTGAAATGTGATTTCAAATTTCAGATGCCTGACTTTTTATGAGCTTCTGTCACGGGCATCAAGCAATCGCCTTGTAATTTTGCCACTAAGGTACTGTCTAGTTAACTTGGAGGATGTGCATTACGTTTTTTTGCAAAGGCTATGCATCTCTGGTTAAAAGATATTAAGACAATATAGTGATAATGAACTAAGATTAAAAGGTTCAGAACTCATTGTAATACTGAGTTTTTCAGTGCCTAGAAAAGTTCATTTGAATTTATTTTAACACAAAAACCTACCTCTATTATAATTATTTCATGGACACTCTTTGGAGAGAAGCACATGGGTAATGTACTAGAGCCTCATAAATAACAAATTCTCTTCGTAGTGGCATCAATACATCAAGTAATTTATAATCTTTTTTTCTTTCAAGCTCTCTCTCTCTCTTTTTTTTTTTTTTTTTTTTTTTTTTTTTTTTTTTTTTTTTTTTTTTCTTTCTTTTTTTAAATTCTGGAAGGTTATTTGAAGCACTTCATCAAAAACCTAGTATGGTTGTAGGAGGTCTGCATACTTTTTTAAAGTTATACTTCATTCCCTGGACCATAATTGTCAACATTCATGATTAATTTTATAACAGCTAAAAAACTTTGAATTATTTTTGAAGTGTTTTTAATCTGCCCTATCTTATATCCTGCCATATCTTAGATCCTATTTGTAACTTAGACCAGCTGACTTAAAAAAATTGATGGTCCTGCACTTCTCTATTAATCAATTGTTAATGCATTATTGATAATTTTTTTTTTTTACTCTGTCACATGGTTGCTGCTTTAAATAATACAGTAACATTTTTGCGTAAATGGAGCTTCCTAACTGTACTTGAAGAAACCAATTTCACTAAGCCTGTTTTCTTTCATTTACCTGAGCAGAAGATATTGACGTTCATTGACCTCTGCCCTCTAAATGTCCTGTTCTCAGCTATGTTTGGGGGCACTACATCTGGACCAGGGTGAAAGGAGTGTTGTTTCATGTAACTGTGATTTGAGAAGAGAGATTGAAAAGAAAAGGTCTCCCAGAGTACAGAGGAGCTGTGGGAAGAGGGGTGGTTTGCAGCAGAGCTGGAGCAAAAATCCAGTGCCAAAGAAGGTTTTGCAGCAGGTCTTCCCTGGGCTGTGAAGGGGCAGTGGCAGGCAGGATGTCTGTTGCAGTGGAAAGCAGGGTTCCTTGACTCTGTACCTGGGCTACGTGAGTAAGGGAAGGCTCTGCTGGCTTCATGTGCTCACTGGGTCCACTTGGGGCTGTCCAGTTATGCCCAACAAGCAGAAGCCTTGTTAGGGAGAGGAAGCCAGGGTGGAGGCAAGAGCCATGATGCATTCAGCATTTGCATTTGCTGTCTCCTCCCTAGTGAGGCATGCTTTTCCTGCTGAAGTTCCTGATTTATAGCAAGTTAATGCAAGTCATAGTTAATGACTGTGTCAATACCTGAAGTTCTCCCTCAGTATTCACAAGGGCAGAAAACTTGCATAGTAAGAGTAAAAACTGTGCAAAGACTGAATCTCAGATTGCCTTATGAATTTACAAGCCAATACAGTAGAAAAATACTGAGTTTATTCTCATGAGTATCAGGAAATAGTCCGTACAGGTTTTCGGGTTGCATATAATGGAATATAGGCTTTCCCACGTTCATGCTTCAAAGAGAGGAATGAGGAGGGGCCTGTGAGAATTGTCTGCATGTATATATATTTTGCACTGTGCTCCATACCTTGGGGGTATACCACCTTTGGAACTTGAGGTAGTATTAGCCTGGCATCCCAAGGGCGTGGAAAGGTCCAAAGGGAATGCATAGACTTATCCATCTGGGTTAGATCCCTGTTGGATTTCAGTATGAGATCATTCTCCTCCTGCTTATCCCTTCAGGTCTGCCACTAAGTATTTTAATAGGCAAGAATTTTTAGGTACAAAAGCTTTACAGTACTTCAAGTCAGCCGGCTCCTGGGTTTATTCTGAGATTTATAAATATACCTACAAACTTTTCAAACTTTTTTCCATCAGTTTCATAAGTGATAACTGATTCATTTCAAAAGAGGATTAACCCTTTCAAAGTTGGTGGTTTGTTTGTTTTTCACCAGCTACCAATTGGAAAGATGTGTTTCTCCATTCTTGGCAGCTCTCTTCCATATTTTAACAGTGATTACTATTATTACCTAGTAATCAGTGCATAACTTTTTTGTATAGACAGCATCCCACTTTCCAAACGATGTTCAGTCTTCCAATTAAAATCTCTGTCAAGGGCAATACTCTGTTATTTTACGCCTCCATAACACGTGTGCAATGAACATTATTCAAAAAGTAGAAAAGGGATCAAATGATTCTTCTTTCTCCAGTATCCACAAAAAACTGCATTATATATGAATATATGAAAATATGAGAATCGCAGCTTTGGCCACACTTAAACTTCCTGTAATATTTTATGTATTCAACTTCCCAGTTAAAACATTTATCAGATGGAAGATCCTGGTAAATCTGCAAACTGTTCTAGTAGTCACTTTTCAAAGAAATAATGGGGGAAAATGTATTTTGTTATAGTTTACTAGATCTTCTTTTAAAATTATCCACAACATAACAGTTATAATTTTCTTTTACATACAGTTGATTGTATTTAGTAACAACCTTTAAAAGTTCTCATCACAGTACATTTTAGTCACTGTTTCTAATCCTGTAGGGAAAAAAAAGTGAAAAATATCTGGCTAAAAAAACACGTAATAATATTATAAGTAACAAGAAATATAATTTTGCGCTTTTTCAAAGGTCTTAACTTGTGGGGCCACGAGCTGCATGTGGTATTACTGTTTAGGAACTCCAGACTTTGACAGAGTCCTTGAGGAAAATGAAGGAAATAGAGAGCTGATATTTCTGGCAGTCGAAATTTAGGAGAACTTGGACAGAATATATTGCTTCTAAAAGGCTTCAGCTCTTTATCTTTGTCAGAGAAGAGCAATAAAGAATAAATGGTTCCCCTTTTTTTCCCTACTTATATGCCTATTAATATTATGTTATCTGAAATACAATAATAGATAGACTAGAGAGACATAGTTTGTTCAGAAATATTCTTCTTAATTATGGTAAGAAGAACATTTTAGCTTATTTTATTAATTAGAGGTAATCGAACTATTAATATGAGTAGCTAATATTCTTCATATTTTTCAGTTGTAGGCTCCCAATTTGGCTCTCTGTTCCACTTTAAAGTGCAGTTGTTTTATCAACTCAAGTGTCATCTAGACAACAGAGGGGGTCAGACTCAACTAGGTCAAAGCAGCTTGACACAACATCTCTTCTAACTCAGCTTATGTTTGAAAAGAAAAATATTTCAAGACCCCTATTTTGAATCTGTATGGATGATGCTTGGTAGGGTATCAGCCCAGTGCTATCTTGTAGACAAAAATCCAGAAATAATAGCTGAGAAAGATGTCTCAGGGAACAGTATGAGTAATGGTCATTATTTAACAACTAAGTTTAAGTTCTCTATTTTCCATTTTAAAAAGATCCAGGTTTTGCAGTCTGCTGTTGATGATATCATGGTAACAGAAGAAATACGCAAAATTATCTGTGTTTTAGTGAAAGATAGCTGTGTATCAAAAGTTCTTAGACAAAAGATTTTTATTTATTTTTTTTAGTAAGATCTGATTTAGATCTGATTTATGTTTGATCATCTGAAGATGTTTGGTGGGGCTTTTTTTCAGATTGAAGTTACAGAAGCACAATTAGAAGTAAACTGGTAGGAACAGTAGTACCATATAATAGAACAATATGGCTAGCAATAAAAGGAAGTAGATCTAGGAAGCGTCTTGAGGATAGGACGAAATTGGCATTAATGATAGGAGAGGAAATAAGCAGCAATGAAAAGATTAATGGGCAAAATGTTCTAAAAAATATTCTTATGTTGGATATTGTCTCTAGTATGCAGCAGCCTTGTTTTTGAAAAATCATCCAGAGCTGAGAGTCAGGAAATGGAGGGGAGTAGGGGTAAGGGGGAAGGTTACAAGAGGGATATGTGTAGCTCTTGATATCTTACAAATCGGACCATACAACCTAATTGGATGGATAATCAAGTTATCTGTTAGTGAAAGCAAAATTATATGTCTGATACTGCTGCTAGTGAAGTTAAGTGATAAGACTCTATTGGTTTCAGTTTAATAAGGAAGATTTGATGCTATACTTGATTTTAACAAATGTTTTATTTGCGAAATGTGATTGAATTCTATCTTAATAAGGCTTCTCTGAACATTCACAACAAAATTATTGCCTGTCTTGAGGAAGCTGGGAAATAGTCTTGAGTCAAGATCATAACTGGGTGCTATAGATGTAGTTCTCACCTGCTTAGGTGAAAAGTGCTGTCAATGTCTGTAACTCCCTATGACCTCAGAAAAACAAAACATTATTTTAAATGCTGTAACTAATGCCTAGGATAATATGTAGTTGATGTTTGTTGTGAATGTCTGGTTCCCCTTCCTTTTCACTCACTCCCTGAAAACTCTGAACATTCCCTTTCTTTCATCCTGTGCATGTTTTTTGGGTTGTTTGTGTTTTTCTTATCCTGTTGTAGTAAACAGCATAGATGGGATGTCCTATATCATTTTGTATGGTACAGTTTGATGGCATGAGAACGCAAATCCTTTTGGATAGGAATACTGTTTTCAAAGGCTACAACACAATGTGAAATCAGCAACAGTCAGCTCCAATGTTCCCAAAGAGCATGTGGAATGTTTGGATCTTTTTACTCCTCATCCAGTTGTCAGGCAATAATAGGATATGAACAGATAATGCATGTTCCCCAAGTGGAAAAATGCAGCCACTCTCCAGGTGATCAAAGTGCTATTTCCTTTAAGTAAAAAAATTGGTAGATTGGAAGCATGGAACACGTGACCTCAAATAAAACCAAGTCTGAATGATGTAATAAGGTTTAAAATTCTTATTTCAAACTGCAGGCTGAATTTAGGCTAGGAATGAATGACGCAACTGTCACTCCCCCTCCCCTTTTTTTTACAGGCTGGCATTTAGACCTCAGGATCATATGATCTGCTGTTTCTTGATTGGAACTAGTTTTTAGTCTTTAGTTATTCACCGGTAATGACAAACCGATTTCTACTAAAGAAAACTCTCAAATTGTCCTTCACAAGTTTTTACTGTAATTTCTTTTTTGGCCTTGGGCTTTGAGAACCATACGCCAAAATGACTGTAAATCAGCTCTAGAGAAAGGAACAAAATCTTACACTGAGATATGACCCTGCAATAATTAACAAGGTGCCCCAGAGGGTTCCGTGTATTGTGATACTCTTTCCTCTTCAGGCCAATTAGTGGTCCTGGTGATTCCTTGTAGATTCCAGTGTTGTTTTTATGCAGATGACCTTGCAATCTGCATTAGTGGACCATCTGTCACAGACCTTCCAGTTGAAGCCCAATGTAATTTGAGCCTTGTGCAATTGATTTCCTAAAAAATAGATTTAACAAGCTGTTCCCATTTCATCCTAACTTTGAATTCTGGAATAATCTTAGCAAAATACGCTATTTGAACATAGTCCTCTTTTGAAAATAGCTTTTTGGTTTTGTTGTTTGTTTTTTTTTTTCCTTCTATACATTATTTTTTAGCTTTTTATGAATTTACTTTATTACTTTATCAATGACTATTGAATAAAATAAGATTATTTCTCTACATTAGTAAGAGATGATGTTCTTCTAAAAGACACGGGGTTAATTTTTTGTTTTTCATAGCTACAAATTAATTCCAGTGATCGTAACTGGAATAAATTCAAGGAAGTTCTCCTATCTCTGTGATGCAGAAGAACAATCTCTGATTGCAATAATCCTTTCTCTGCTAAATTTTTATGATGAAATGTTATTAAGCTATTGTTCCAGAAAATTCTTCAAGAATGAAGTATTTTTTTGACATCTAATATAGACATACTTAATCTGTGAAGTTTAAAAATTGCTGATTTATTAGTCTTCAGTATTTCATGATTTTCATCTTTCCAGGCTTCATTTGAGAATATCCTGGGTTAAAACTTTTTTTTTTTTTTTAAACTCCTTTTAACTGTTATTTTATTGGAATTATCTAAAAGGTTTTCATTGAGTAATTCTTTTAAAAGGCTCTAATTTATACTAAATACAATATAAAATGCTTGTCTCTAGTATATTCCTGATGACACTGCTCTGATGATTTATTACTATGATCTATTATCACAGCCACCGTTCTTTGATAATGTGCAGAACTGGAACAATAAATCTCTAGCATAACATCTGAAAAACTGACACATTCTATGAATTTAATTTAGCAGCGTGTGAAGGTTTGCGTGTTGTGGTGGGGTTAGGAATTTAGTGATCTGTAGTCAATGAAGAAACAGACATTTTCAGAGGACAACTCAGATTATGGATGGCCCAGCTTACACAGGGAAGGTGTCTCACAACAGGCTTTAGGAGTCCTGGGTGACAAGTGTCACGACTTTGAATTGTGAACAACAATGATTCAAGGTCAGGAAACCTGACTTGGAATGAAAGACAAGAAGCTCTATCTAGTCATTTTACTCAAGAAAAAAAATGAGAAGCAATTTAATATATCTCTTGGTATTCCCAGGAAGATAAAATTTCTGATGGTACAGGGCTCTTTAATCTATCTGCTAAAGACATAAGATCTCGTAGCTGGAATCTGAAGCTAGAAAAAAAGCAGATTAGGTACTTTATGCATATTTCACAAGGGAAATTTGGGAAAGCAAAACAGTAGGTGCATTTTTCACTGCTTTGAATATTTAAAACTGGAGACTTTTAAAATGTCTTGGGTTTGTTTGTTTTGAATAAATTACAGTAAATTCAAAAAGATATAGAGTTGATTATGGACATGTTTGTGTGAAACTGTATGCTATGTGATGCAGGTGATAGATGACAGTAATCCTCCTTTCTTACTATAGAATCCATGACTGGTTTTTTTATTTTTTTTTTTTTTTTTTTTTTTTTTTTTTTTTTTTTTTTGTTCCTGTGTGACTTGTGATAGCATTTAGAGAAGTCAAACTTAGATTTCTGGGTATTATCCTGTGTTGTGGTTTTGCTTAGTGAGGTGGGGGGGACGAGGGGGCCGGTAAGGTAGTAGGGGTATCCAAAGGGTGTTCAAAATTCTCAAAAGCTGTTGAAATCAGCTTGGTGAAGTGGGGAAAGCTGTTTAGTGAGAAACTGTGTGGTGATCCCGGCTAAACCACCACATCCTGTTAAACATGTACATATTGAACACTGCTCTGGTTCTAGAGAATGCCGAATCCAAATGATTAGTGATGAACAAGCTCTTTGCTTCAGTCAAATAGGGTAACTCTCACATATGTTTGGAAGTGTTACCTGTAGAGAATGAGAGATGAGTTTCCTCATCTGTAGCAAGAGTAGTTGTAGCAAAAATGCAGAGTGCTTGCAAGAAGGTAAAGTCTGTTCTTGCATAAAAACGCAGCAGTTGAACTGACTCTGAACTGCTTTTTTCTTCACTCAGATTAATTCAACAGTTATCTCTCTAAGTAGTCTTGTAGATCATAGAATGGTTAGGGTTGGAAGGGACCTTCAAAGGTCATCTAGTCTAACCACTCTACCAGAAACAGGGAGATCTCCAGGAGAATCAGGTTGCTCAGAGTCTCATCCAACCAGCCCTTGTATGTTTCCACGGATGGGGCATCTACCACACCTGCCTGGGCAACCTGTTCCATTGTCCCACCACCCTCATTGTAAAAACTTTTTCCTTCTATCCAGTCTGTATCTACCTCCTATATCATTGCACCTTGTCCTATCACAACAGGACCTGCTAAAGAGTTTTGCCCTGTCTTTCCTATAAGCCCCCTTTAGATACTGGAAGATCGCTATAAGGTCTTCCCAGAGTCTTCTGTTCTTCAGGCTGAACAGCCCCGACTCTCTCAGCCTGTCCTCATAGGAGAGGTGCTCTAGTCCTCTCATCATCTTCATGGCCCTCCTCTGGACTTGCTCCAACAGGCTCATGCCCTCCTCATGTTGGGGTCTGCAGAGCTGGATGCAGTACTCCAGGTGGGGTCTCACCAGGGCAGAGTAGAGGGGCAGAATCACCTGTCCCGACCTGCTGGCCACACTTCTTTTGCTGCAACCCAGGACGCCGTTGGCTTTCTGGGCTGCAAGTGCACATTGCCAGTTCATGTTGAGCTTCCCATCCACCAGCTCTCCCAAGTGCTCCTCAGGGCTGCTTTCAACTCATTCTCTGCCCAGCCTGTGTTTATGCTTGGGATTGCCCCGACCCATGCGCAGGATCTTACACTTGGCCTGGTTGAACTTCATGAGGTTCACATGGGCCCACCTCTCCAGCCTGTCAAGGTTGGTCTGGATGGCACCCCTTCCCTCCAGCACGTTGACTGCACTACACAGCAGTATGACATGTGTCATACACAAACTTGCTGAGGGTGCACTCTATCCCACTGTCCATGTCACTGAACAAGATGTGAAACAGGGCCGGTCCCAGCACTGACCCCTGGGGAATGCCACTTGTCCCTGGTCTCACCTGAACATTGAGCTGTTGACCACAACTCTTTGAGTGTGACCATCCAGCCAATACCTTATCCACTGAGTGGTCTGTCCATCAAATCCATGTCATGATTGAAATTCTGAGTTACTTAAAGGTTAGTCTAAGGTTTTAAAACTTGGAAATTATTTTCCGTGTTGTTGGCTCTGTCCACAGAAGGAAGATAGAGTATCATATAATGATATTTAATAAATATATACATATCCTAAGATATTTAATTTATGATTTAGAGTATTCCAGCTAATCAAATACTAGGCTACTGATAAACAGGTGTGACTTGCAACTGCTTGCAACTATAGACTGAATTAACAAAATCTGTTACTGTTAAAATCCATAGGCAATTGAAATAGTTTTCTATGAGTGCAAGTATACTAAACTTCTGTGAGCTCTCCCTCACTGTCCAGCTTTAAACTTAGTTGGTTGCTGTAATAGGTGAATGAAGTTCTATAGTTACTTTTAGAAACGGTGAGTTAAGAAACAAAAGACACTTTACCTATTTACATTCAAAAATAAATAGAAAGCCAGGGATTTCATAATGTTCTTAATGAAACAGGTCAAATAGTAATATAAATCACACCGAGTCCTTAGATGATACTTATTAGGCTATAAACCTGCTTAGTTTCTTTTCTGGTTTGTGTTTTTTTCTGGTTTGTGGGGTTTTTTTTGTTTGTTTGGTTGGTTTTTTTTAGTGAATTGAGATGTTACTTTTGCAGACCTTCAAATATTATCTCAGTAGTTTGCAAATTAATATACTATTAGGAGGTAAATTTTTTTTTTTTTCTCTTTTAGAGTGATGATGTCTTATGAATTTGGTAGTGTGAAGAAAGCAGTAAAATTTACCAAGGGTGAAATTCACTCCTGGCAGAAAGCCAGAAGAGGGAATGTGCTCCAGTTATGATGTGCTTGAGAGCTGTTATGACATGGCTTTGTTGAAGAAAACTGTGGGACTAGAATTCTTGAAGAATTAATCTCAAATGATTTCTGGTATGCTGTGCTGATACTGCTGTAATATCAGAACATCTCAGAAAACCAATTAATTTAAAATCTGTAGCACTCATGAGGAACTATTATTTTCCCAGACAGAACTGAGTGAGATTAAAAAGTTTTCCCAAGGTCATACACAAAGTTACTATTGAGGTAGGCACTAACTAGAGCCAAAAGGAAATAAAATTTTTATTCTATTAATTCAGACTCTTCTTTGTGGAATATAGAATAAGAGCAAGTGAGAATTGCTATGAAAAGTTATTGAAAATTCATATGTGGATAAAAGCATTATGCTTTGTTAAATATAAAGTATTTTTCTTTGATATTGAGTTTTTGAACTTGTTTTATATTTAAAAAAAAAAAAACCAACAAATGAAAAGTACTATCCAGAAATAGTAAAATTGATGTTTTGCTAGTGTAGATGAAATGTTTGGGGTTTTTTTCCTAAACCGGGTTTGTACGAAATCATCAAATCTGCAGATATTCCTGTTGAAAAAAGTGCTTTTTTTTTTTTTTTTTAAAACATTTTGGTGCGACACTTCTGTTGAAACAGTTCTGTTTACTGGTTTTTGTTTCACAATCCAGTTCCTTGATTAAAATTTAACTTTTATTTTTTTCAAAGGGCACAGTAAGAGGTGTATGGTTTTAAAAGAAATTAAAGGTATGATTTAAAAGGAAAGACTTGGCAAACTCTAGTTCTCAGTTCATTTTATAGCCATTGTACCTATTCCTTTTTTTAAAATTTTTTTTAATTTTTTTTTTATTTACAACCCAAATTCTAAATATGTTGAAGCTGCAATGATAAGCAATGCTACTGCTCCGGTATATAAGTAGTTTTGCATTTAATTTTAATTCAGATTACCAAAGATGCCTTCTCCATTATGGAAAAGTAGATTCTTCATACAGTTTATGTAAAGTAGAGGTGAAATGACCTATTAGGTTGCCATTTTTCCTAAGAGTGCAAGAGGTTTCCATTTAACTACCACCCAAGGCGTATTTTCTTTATCATTAGAGAGATGTACGTATGCCATGTAATTATTTCAGTCCAGCCCTCTGGGGTTTTATAACATTTTTGATGGAAAAATCTAACAGTGTTTAAGATAGTAACAAGGGGTAGGTTGACTGTCAGATTACAAATCCTTAGAGTTCTGACAATATTAATCTTAAGGACCCTGGATTTTTCTGCTAATGGAATGCTAGAAGATGACAAAGAAAAGAATGCTGTGTAAGTCTTTGCATCTCCTTATGCTCAAATTTCTTCTTTGGAACTGAAGTGTAATTCTATGACAAACTAGGCACAGGTTAATAAACAGAACTAATAAACTTTTGTCCTATTTTGACTCAGTTCTGAATCAGTGAAAGAAGGCAATTTTAATCGTGTTTGAATACGTCATCTATAAGAATCATTTAGAGCTTAGTTCAAGTTTGCAGACCTTGCAAGTTTTTCTGCCAGTTCACCCTGTTATCAGTACAAATTAAATATGTTTGACAGTTGCAGCTGGAATTTGAAATGCATTTATGTCATGCAGTGGAATATAGTTATAATATATTCTGATTTCATATATAATTCTAGATATTTATGAAGCATTGATAAACTACAAAAGATCAAAAGAATAATATATGTCAGGAAAAGTGATATATAAATTTCTCCTGGTTTTGCATCTGTCTGTATATATACTTTTTATTAAAATCTAAATTACATATTCACATTGAAAGCATATGTATTTTTAGAATTGTTTTGCAAATTTTATTTTTCTGTTTTGATTTGGAATAGATTTCTTTCTTTTTGTAGCTATGAATCTGCACTTTATTTAAAATAGAGATTGAGTGTGAAAATAGTCAATGGGGTAGCTAAGTGTTTTATACATTTTGAACTGCTTTCTGCAACAAAATGTTGTCTGGCAAAATTCCAGAAAATACTACAACAGTACTTGATAGGGAGACTGAGAATATCCTAATTCGTTAATACATGCAAACCTCTCTATTTGTCTACCCAAAACTCTCCATTATTCTCAGAAAGAAAACTGAAGTTTTCGCTCCCATCCCATTGCAATCACAAGGGAGGAGGACAGTGGTTTTGATTTAAGCCCCAAGCAACACAGAAGCCTAAAGGAAGCTGCAACCTAAATGCAACTTTGGCCTGTAAAATGAACCTTTGAATTCTAAAGCAATAAATCAATGAGGTAATTACTAGAACTATGGATATTTCCGTGGTTTATTACTCCGTGCCAGTATGTGTGTGTTATCACAGTATGCCAGTATAGGCTGAAAACTGAATACTTGCATAGTGGAAATATTAAATCCACTTAACTGGATAAAGGTTACCTTTTCTGTAACAAAAAGGTTTTGAAGTTGAAAGAAGAAAAAGTATATAGAACAAACATGTAGAAGTTCATAGGACCATGCAGGCAGAGGTGTGGAGGCGGAAGTGCTGATGCAACTGTCCATTCTCTATTAGCTCTAAAATTGTGGCAATTGAGGAAGGTTCCCCATGACTAGAAAAAAGGTAAGTGTCACACCCCACTTTCAAGGTGAAAGAGCAGAATGCGGGGAACTACATACTTGCTTCAGACCACAGGGAAATTCTGTAACAGGTCCTCCTGCAAGCCATTTCAAGGCACACAAAAGACAAGAAAAAGACAGTGAACATTCAGTGTGGGTTTCCCAGAAACAAATCCTGCCTGAACAACTTGATTGCCATCTCGAATGGGATGACTGACTCTGTGGATGGGGGGAGACCATTAGATTAATTTATCTTAACTTTGTCAGGGCTTTTGTCAGAGTCTTCTGTAGAACTCATCTAGCCAGCTAGGAAGATACAAGCTAGCTGAGTGGACTAAAACTTCTAGTAAATAGTGGCCAGCCTGCTAGCTTAAAGAGTAGTAGTCAATAATTTGAATTCTGAGTGGCCTGTTATGAATGACTTTATTCAGGGATCAGTACAGGGGGTGAGGCTGTTTAACATCCTCTGTAGTGGCATGATGTAACAAAGGGCACCATTATAGACCTGTGGATAACACCAGAGTTAGGGGAGCAAATCCTGCACTTGGGAGGGAACAACTGCATGTATCAGTTCAGGCTGGGAATTGTCTGCAGCTCTGCAGAAAAGGCCCTGGGGGTCCTGGTGAACAAATGGAATACAAATTAGCAATGTGACCTCTTAGTAATGGGAGTTGAACTTGACTGCGTTAGCAAGAATGAGGCAGTGGGGTTTGAGAATTGAATGCTCCTTTCTTCAACACTTAGGAGGATATGTCTGGAACACAATGTCCAATTTTGGTCTCACCAATTAAAAACATATTGACAAACTGGAGAGAGTCCACTGCAAGAGTTTTAAGATGCTTAGAGGCCTGGAGGATATGAGGTATGATAAAAGATTGTGGGAAGTGTGTTTGTTTAGTCTGGGGAAAATCTAATGGGAGATCTAATTGCTGTCTTCCACTATGTAAAGGAGGATTATAGAGAAGAAGGAACGATACTCTTCTGAGAGATGCATAGTGGCACAGATGCACAAGAAGCAACAATTGCAAACTACGAGAGAAATTCCAGCTGGATGTAAGGAGGAGGGGGGGGAACAGTGTTTAAGCACTGGAGTAGTTGCCAAGAGAGATTTAAAATCCCCATCCTTGGAGATATTTAAAACTTAACCAGATAAGTGTCTGAGCACATACATTGTGGCTATTTATTATCTGCTTTTAATATCCCTCTACAACCTCTTTTGGTCAAGTGCCAGGTAATTCAATAGAATAAATACTAGCAGTATTTCCTACTGAAAACTTTTTTTATTTTCTTGAAATAATTCCATGGAATTTAGTGTTGCAGACAGCTCATTTTCTAAATTACAGTAAAACCAAATGTTTGATATAAAGAGCTTAGAAAATAAATTGTCAAGAAAAGGTTCCTTTCACGTAAAAATAAAGTAAGATGGATATGACTGTTCATATTCAAAGACAGCATATTGTAATTAGCTTACACTATCTTTCTCATGGGAAAGAAGCTAAAGCACTTAAGTAATATTTCAGATAGATTTCAAATCTTTATGATGAAACTCTATTCAGTTGCTGACGTATAATGGCCAATATTTTTTACACAAGCTTAGCATGCATGGCTGATATTATTAAACAATACTAGGATGCTTAATAACATTAACTTACTCACTTAGTGCATTGGAGTATTGATCTGTCTTTTTAAAAAAATTGCAGTGGAGTTTACTATAAATCACTCTGCATAAAATAATAACTTTCACTTTTCACTGCATATGGTTTTTAATCTGAATAGACTTAGTAAGTAAAGTAGTCTGAAATACAGTAGACTTCCCTCAGTCTTTCGGTGCCTTGACCCACACATTTGGGCTAGAACTTCACTATCTATACCAATGTCACAGACTCCTGTAGCCTTTATTGTTTGAGAAAGACGTCCAATAATATTACTAATTCTGGAGGAATATTACTCAATTAATATTTATTAACAAATTTAAGGATTTTTGAGAGTTTGTAAAAAATCGTTTAGTTTGTCTGTTCTTTCATTTCCTCTATATTCTTCTATAACTTAAAATGAACTTGATAATGCTAGTCAGAAAACAAAATGTAATTATGCCAAAACAGAAAAAAGCTTATTGTCACATATATATGGTAAGTACTGCATCCAGCTCTGTAGTCCTCAGTACAGAAAAGAGATGGACATATTGCAACAGGTCCAGAGGAGGGCCACAAAAATGATCAGAGGGCTGGAACACCTATAAGAAAAGCCTGAGAGAGCTGCAGTTATTCACCCTGGAGAAGATTTGACTCTGAGGGAGACATTATTGCAGCCTTTCAGTACTTTCATAGAATTCATAGAATCACATGGTTGGATGGGACCTATAAGATCATCTAGTCCAACCGTCTTCTCACTACCATTGCTGCCACAGCTACTAAACCATATCTTGTAGCTCCTCATCAAGCCGCCTCTTGAACACTGCCAGGGTCGGCGACTCCACCACCTCCCTGGGCAGGCCATTCCAGTGCCTGACCACTCTTTGGGAGAAAAAGTTGTTCTTAAAGGGGGCTTACTTTTAGTAGGGCCCGTTGCGATTAGGTAATGGCTTTAAAATAAAAGAGGGTAAATTTAGACTAGATAAAAGGAAGAAATCTTTTTTTATGATGAGGGTAGTAAAACACTGGAACAGGTAGCCCAGAGATGTGGTTGATACCCCATCCCTGGAAACATTCAAGGCCAGGTTGTACGGGGCCCCATACAAACCTGATTTAGTTGGAGATGCCCCTGCTTGTTGGACTAAATGACCTCTAAAGGTCTTTTCCAACCCAAGCTATTCTACAGTTCTATGATATGGTTTCTACCTCCCCTAGACCACTCTAGGGACAAATTTGTGTGCTGTCCTCAAGAAACCAAACAAACTGGCTGCTTCAGTGTTCTTGTATTTGTTCAGATTACACACTGAATGCTTTTTGTCAAGAATTATAGAAAAAATTTTCTATTAAAAAAACTTTTAAAAAAAATTTTTAAACTTACAACTTCTTAATGATACTTTTAGAATAGTATTCATACAAAAATTCAAATGGATTCTAAATGTAACTAAATCTAGGACATAAAAAGCAAGTATTTTATATACCTACAACATTAGTGTATCTTTTGTTGGTATAAATAAGTATAACAGTGGAAATTGTACAGATTCTGTGATCAGGTTGTGATTGAGATGAATAATTTCAATTATTCATAATAGTTTAATGCTTGAATTAAATTAATGAATTGTATATGTCTTCATGCAGCTGACAAATGACTATATTGACGTGATATAGAAATGGAATTATAATGTTTTAAATTGATATCAAGTTCTCGATCTTTTTCTCCAGGTCCCCTAAAACCTTGTACTTATATGATATTGATAACTGTGTGGATGCTGTAATTAAAAAAAAATAAATAAATATCTACGAAGCTTTATGACTTTGTACTTCTATAACTGAAGCTTCCTCAAGATATATTAGAGCATTAATACTAAAATCTTAACCGTAAATTTGAGAAGGGTGGACCTGATAAGTTTGGTTTTTTCACCTTTCCTTAATCTGTCCTTAGTCTGTTCTACTATACTCATCATTGCATTGTGAGGGTTCAGTGGTAGGTTTTGGGGTTGTGGGTTTTTTTGTTTGTTTGTTTTTTGGGGGTTTTGTTTTGGTTAGTTGTTTTTTTAAATAGTGTTTTAGAGTGTTAGCAGTTCAGAGTACGTTTCTACTTGAAGAAAATATGGGCTAGATTCTGACCTTAGAAGAGTAAGCCTGTTGCAGCTAAATCCATTATGTTTGGGTCCTCTAATTTGCTGTTCTTAGTGTGTCATCTAATAGATGGCAACATACCACATAAAAATTGCAGTCATCTTCACAGAAATGACAAAACTCTTGTCCCTTTTAAGATAAGTCTTTAGGGGTCCAATCCAACAACCACAGATATGAAGTGAAATTTCTACCAAATCCAGTGAGTGCTGTAGCATTCCTAAATAAGAGATAATACATGTAAGAAAATACAGAATTTAGACAAAAAATTTACAATGTAAAATATAGCCTTAAATGAATCACAAAACTACCAGAAAATTTCAGACTTCTCTTTAACAGTTATCGGAGCTGATGAAACTCTTGAAGTTGTTCGTAATTTGATCAATAAATCCTTGTCTTTTGAAAAGTGTGGTGGTGGTGTGTGTTTGAGCTGACAGAGAGGAAAAAAGCAGAGATTACTGAATCCCAAGAGGGCCCTTTCTCCTTTTTTTTTCCCCTTGATTATGTTGTTCTGGATTTATGCATCTGTGACCCAACAAATCAAATACTTGACTCTGCTTACCAAGCATAGTGAAATTCTCAACAGCATGTTGATATGGATTTTCTGATTATACTTCAGAAGGTGTTTAGCAGTTCTAAGTAAGAGTAAATCACATGCATATTTTACAGTTCTTGAAAGAGAATTTTAATGTATAAGTAAAGATATCAGGATATCTTCAGTTAAATGTTAGATTTATTTTGGAGATGTCAATAACCTTTTACCTGTTATTGAATATGTCCCTTATTTGCAGTGATCACACTCATCTGATAGAGTAGTTAAAAATTCTAATATGAGGAATACCTGTTCCTCCCACCGTTCAACGGGATGTACTGACCCTATTTTTGCTTTTCTTTTAAATATGAGCTGTTTGTTTCTTGTCCTCGTTCCTGCTAACCATCTTTCCTTTGCCTTCATATTTATAGTGATCTTCCTGGAAACTAGAGTAAGGAATTTTAGTTTCAGGGTGCTATTATCCTGTATTTCAAGGGTTTTATTGAGCTGTGCTCTTTTCATCTTCTATCAAAATCCTTTTTCTTCCCTTGTGTTTTTAGGGTTCTGGCTACTTTAATTTTTGGTGCAAACTCAAATTCAGTCTGATTTCTGACAATTCTAATTTCTTCCTCTACATTTTTTGAATTCCGGGATAGTCATGTAGTCCTCTTTGACAATAGTTGTTGGTTTTTTTTCTTCTTTTTTTTTTTTTTTTTTTTTTTTTTTTTTTTTTTTGATGTGTAT
>WHYT01017476.1:628422-651782 GCA_009806455.1 Tetrax tetrax | reverse complement strand
TAATAAACATGCGTGTTTTTTTAAAAAACTACCACCTAGTTTACTTAGTTTGAAAATAACTCTAAGATTCAATGCTACTGTGTACGCAGAGACCCAAGACTTGCAGGATTCTGTAACAGAACATTTTCCTATCCTCCCTTAAAACCCACAACACCTTATAAAACTTGAGAAACTGCAACACTCAGAAAAGAACGGACCACCTCTCCATGTTTTATACAGACCATTTTCTCCTAACATGGATTAGACCTACTTTCTGTTGTCAGTATTGCATAAAATATGAAGAGAACATGAAAAGGAAAATTAGTATTACTAATGCCCCATTTTTAGATATCCTTGGCTACGAAAAGTCAACTTTTTTTTCTTCCCCTCTCTTTAAAGTAAAATATTACTAGTTTTATAAAAACACTTGCTTAAAGAAAAGTCTTGAACTACTCTAATATTCATTTAAAGGAGAACTTTACATTTTACAGACCCTTTTTATTTATTTAAATAAACTAACTAAATAAAAAGCAGTCTGAAGATGAATCAAGCTTTTTAATTCATCCGTGTCTTTATATAAACAGAGGAAGAGGGGAAGAGTTACTATCTGTTTGTTTTAGAAACAACCACACATGTAGCAGTCTAAGGCTGTTCACAGAAGATCATCTGCACATGCAGCGCGTGGAGCCACCTTTGAACCTTGCTAACAGAGTTTTGCATGACAGGCTTAAAAGAATCCTCCAAAGTATCAGCTCATGGCACGTAACTATTTTCAGTTACAGTACATGGGGCATCCAATCAGTTAGACAATGGAAATTTAAGTTCTTACCCTACCAACAAACAAAGCACAGATTCTGCTGTTCTTCCACACAAATTCATCCAATAAAGATCAAGATTTCTGAGTAAAATCACGGATCAAGATCCTATTTGCTAAAAATAGAGCACGACAGTAGTTTGCATCATACTATTACACACTTCTCATGTTCGTATGACAAATGTTGGGTTTTTTCTTATATTTAACTCCCTGTTAACTTTCATAATAGGCTTCTCCCAATGGAGAAAAGATGATACACAAACACATATGGGGCAGGCACGATTAACTTTTGCAGTAGACGTTTCTCAGCTCTGCCAGGTAGCAGTTATAAAAGTCTGGCCAGTTAATTCCCTACTGCCCGATTCCACAGTTTAACTATATTTGGCTTTATTTAAATAAGAATAACTATATTTGGCTTTACTTAAATAAGAAAGCAGAGCTTTTTAATTTCGCGTACTTCTGTAGTCTGAATTTATAGTAACAGTTTAGCTTTACGTCAAATCCAAACTCAAGTTACAGTTTCAGAGGTCTTTATGCATACGACATTTCTCTCTTCAAAAAGCAGATGGAGAAAGACAAAAGCTCTTGAGTGGGAGGAAGCAACAAAGAAAGGGAGGAATGTACCAGCTTGCCAAAAATGTGCCACAGCTTCTACAATACAATGTTAATAATTCTGTCTAATGCAAATGCAATAAAGGTCAGCATTTTATATCCAGAGTCAATACCTTTTCCTATTACTGGACAAAAACCACTACACACTTTTTTTCCACAGAATGACTCATTTTACTATTCCTTTAAATTGAAGGGTGCCATCTGAGGTTTCTAACAACATGTTTCATAAACTGCTTTCAGATGTATGGAATGAAATATTATTTTAAAGACTCTGGTTTGCTGTTTCTGGCTTTATTTCCCAAAGTTTGGACAAATTTTGCACAAAAAAAAAAGTAGCGAAGTATAATAGGTTTTTCAACTTCTTTGGAAAAATGAGTGTAATGCAATACTAAACTCCATCTTCCTGAGAGCCACTTTAAGAGAAGTTCATGTAAACAACTTAAAGTAGACCAATTTGAAGCACATTCTATGCACTATTTGGAGTACATACAAATCAGTTCATATCTGGCAGAGAGGAAAGGATATGTTTTGACTTGCACAATTCAGCCATAACCAGACTGTAGAAATATTTTATTTTACATCCTGGTTTTTCTACTGTAAGTCCTATTATGTTCAGAAAATAAAACACTTTTAGAAGGAACACTCCACAGATTCTAATGTCTGCCTCACATCTCGGGAGCTCCTGCAATGGCCATAGTAGCTGTTCAGCAAATAAAGGAAGTGCTTCTAAGCTCATTTGTAACGCATCATCTCTTACATTACTAACTTGAGAATGAATCAGATCATACAGTAATAGAGTAATAAAATCTTTCTTTTCTCTCTGCTCAGACCTCCATGATACAAGTACCTAATAAAAGTCTCCAGACTTCCATAATACAAGTTTTGAACAAAGAACGAAGTGCAATCTTACTATTTCTCTCCTAAGCTCCAAGCTTCTGCCACAAGCATCACCATAATCGCAAACTAACTTCTATTATCACGATTTCACAGCATTAAATAAAGGCATATAAACCCCATAAAATCTATCTGCATAATCTTAAAGTGGATTAGATGTTTACCTTTGTGATCAATTAATCAAATTAATAGGTAAATAGGAGCCCACCAGGGAAAGACAAATAAAGTGCTTCTATTTGTGTCCAGTAGAGATCAGCATTAATATTGCTTGTACTGTACTTATGCCTAGGAAAAAGGCTATTGAACGGTAAAATCTGCTAACATCAGAAACTGACAAATTCAGAGGTAACAACAAAGGACTAGTTATGGTTACAGACTCCTTCTCACAGTAAATTTATTTCAATATGAATTATGACAAGTTAAACCTAAGATCATGTATACCCAAAAAGGAATATAGACTAAATTTCCATCCAGGGACTATCTTGGATTCCAGTTATGCTAATAAGAAAGTGAGGGCTAGGTGAATACTTGATGCTGCAAGAGACAGAAGAAATTACCTCAGAATGTGTAGGCAGGGACCATCAGCAATCCGCTCACCACATCTCCTTCACATTTATCACTGAAGTATTGCCTACAGTTCAGGTGCTCACATTGTAAGATATGCTTTGTAATATCAGGTCACCATCCCACCCCCGCACACATGAAAAAATTAGTTCTTATACTCAGGTTAATTGACTTCTGAAATATATAACAGAAAATTAAGCAACAATCAGATCATAATTTGAATGACAAAAATTTCAAACTACTTTTCATCCTTTTCTTTTTTCCTGCTAGATCAAGGCTGGCATTTGATATTAGACTAATATTTGCAGCTTACTTTCAGCCACTGGAATAATTTGCCAAGGCATATGAGGAGAATCCAATATTTGAAGTTTAAGAAAAATAAAATACAGAGAGTGTAATTTACAGCATAACTATAGTTCAAACAAAACATGGCTTTGCTGCTTTATGTCTACATTGTGTAAGCTTTTACCACAGACAGTTACCAAAAGAAACTGTATTGCATCTAATTCCTAACTACAAAACAGGCTGACCTAGTAAAAGACTTGCAATTAGACTACACTGGTTTAGTTCAAAATGCTGCCCCTACAAAAGAAAACAAAATGAAGAAAACAGACACTCAACGTAAGCCTTATCTAAACACCAAGAAGTCAGATGTGGAGACAGGAGTGGATGTCTGCATGCCAGAGATGAGCCTGGTTGCATTGTAAAGCTACCACATATCTTCCTTTAAAAAAAAAGGGAGCTGCTGGGGTGGCGAGGACAAGGGGAAACGCAGGCTGAGGTATCAGGTGCCCAGTCCCTAACACCTCTAGGGGGAATGAGCTCACCATTCGGCATGGCAAGCCTTTATATAAGCTAACACACATTATTTAATTATTTTCTTTTCTCTAAGCACTTCTTAAGAAGCATTATTCTCCTGAAACAAGAATTCCAGTACTACCACTGGTCAAGTTCATTAACGACATTTGCCCAAACACACTTGGACCTCCTGGATAAGCCCATATACTCGACAGGGTATTAGAGTTCTGAACCCAGACAAAGAGGGAACTCTGTACCTTATTATCTTGACAGGGAATTTCATAAAGGTCAACACTTGGGGTGCACTCAGCGCAGGCAAAGGGCAAACGTGCAGCTTGCTTAATACCTCTACCCTAACCTGAATCACAAACTATAAGGGAGGGAGTCGATTACATAAAATTTTGACAGAATAATACTCCAGATCCCACAAAACTTTCACTTAAACAGAACTTTGCCTGTGACTCAAACCCTGGATTAAGACACACTTCACTAGAAGGCTAAGCATCTGTCTTTGCTGTTGTTTTCATTTGTTTGTTTTTGAAAAAAGTTCTGGTTACTCAGAGTATGCTATGAATGGATCAATTTCATTGAAGATGTGCTAAAATACATATTCCACACCACTGAGCTTTATAGACCTACGGGAATGAATGCTATGCTCTGCCCTTAAAGAAATACTACTCCTTTTAACTCCATCAGGATGAAGAGGAGATATCACAAGCAAAGTTGGGTTGGTTTTTTTTTTTCTCCAGAGAAAGGAAAAAAAGTTAGAGCAGCTGCATTATCTAACAGTGGACAACTCTAAACTTGGGATCTACTTTCGCACAGCCCACTGTTTGCAGACTGAATCAACAGTCAGAGACAGACTCATTATCTAGGATAAAGGCAGGCTGAGCTACAGTGTACATACTGTCCCTCGAAACAAAGCCTGGGACCCACCCACGTAGAGTCAGCCCAGGTCCACTGCTCAAAGCCAAGGAGCTACAGCCCTGCCTCACAGCCCCCATCTTTCCTGGAGGAGGCAGCCCAGGTGCAGCACCAGTCCCATGCCAGCTGCCCGGCGCTGGAACCACCCTGGGAAATGCAGGGCCAGCAGGGGCTCAGCACGGCTCTCCTCTGAGCAGCCCCTCTCACTTCCCCTCACCCTTGCCACGCAGCAAAAGCGGACTGGGAAGCCCAGTGAAAAGACAAAGCCAGGGCAGCTCTATAAGAGGCAGCATCTCTGAGAGAGACCCAGCACTGCGCGGCAGCTACAGAGGAGCAGAGCAGTGCCGCGGCACATAGGTCTGCTTGGTACAGAACCAGCTGTTGGCAGCAAGCGAAGAGAGCAGCAGCCGTACTGCTTCTCAGCCCAGCTGGGACCTCACAGCACTGCTGCTCTGGATACACAGCAGCAAGCACTAGCCAATAGACCTCGCGGGATACGTGCCTCTATGCATCTATCACTCAGCGATCCAGAGAAAATCCCAAATCAAAAGCAAGTATTGACTATACTCAGGCATTACAACGAGCCAGAAATAAAACAAACAAAAAAAAAAAATCAGTCTTAAAAGCTGGATTTGGACCCTAAGATAACAGTAGGCTATCTCTGATATAAACAGTAAACTTGGAAGTCTGGCAGCCACTAATAGCTCAACATATCAAGACTGAGCTAACAGTTGATCTTTTCAGAAAGTACAGAGGATAACGTACAATCTGCAAGTTCAGGTTTTTACTCCATTTGCACCAACATCATCCCTGGCAAGGTATTGAAAAAAAAAAAAAAAAACAAAAAAACACAACAAAAAAACAAACCCCCCAAAAAACCCAAAACAACCAACCAACCTTGTTTTTTTACAGTTTTTCAGTGTTGACAAATTCTGTTCCACTTGGAACTTCATCATTAACTATAATTAAGGCACTGTAACACGAAGCATTTAGAAGAGGTAAACCGCAATTTTGCCAATGCTAGAAATTGTTTCAGTAGACCTACATAAAATACAGGGTCAAATGCTGAATTAAGTCTGTCTTCACTTCTCTAGTTTGTGACTGTAGTAACACCAATAGTTTTTCCTAATATCAGTAGTTTTTCTACTAAGTAGATTTCAGACTAAATTTAAAACATATTACACCGATTACTATAAACTGCATTTCACAATTTCTCTTGGGCTTTGGCAACATTCGCTCCTAGTTATTAGGTAAACCTTTGAAAGACTTGAACCATTATACGGAGAGTTTCAAAGTAACTGATGTCTGCCTTCATTAAGATAATTAAGGAAGAAGAGCAGGAAAGATTGCTTTAATATGGATTTAAGCGAACACTTGTGCGTATTGGGAACTTGGTACTTTTTCTTGTGTTGTTACCGATTACTAGAGCTTATCTTAAGTCCTGCTTCATTTGAATACGCATTTTTCAAGAATGCGCAGCTTAACAAAGCAAGGGAAACCTGTGAGAAATTCAGCCTTTTCTGTTCTGGACACCTAAATTGCCTTTAAGAGCACAACAGAAGGGATAATGAATAAACACTACTAGTTTTGCACCTTACCAGTGAAGTGTGTCTCAGTTACCTCTACAGATTATCTTCCTGTGAAGAACAGTCTGCCTCCACAACCAGATACTACAGAAGCAAGGAGATCCTCCACTGCAAGTCTGCATGTTTTAGACTCGAATTCTACTGATAAATTGACCTTTTGCAGAATTTCTTTTGGCAACAGCGCTAGATGTAAAGATAGCAAATACCAAATTGCTTTAGTATCACCACATTACCCAATTTCCAGGTATATGTATTCTTTCAACTATTGCTATTATGTTTATTTTAAGATCTATTTTGTGACTACAAGGTTTACAAATAATAGCACAGAAGCCTAAAACAAAGCTTATCTAGAGATGGAGACTTCATCTTTGGTTGGTAGCAGTATGAAGACAAACAATGATCTCTCAAATCATCTTACTCATCAAAAAAGCAAGCCCTTTTCCTAAAAATCGACGTTATCAGTTGTTAGTAGGCTAACTCTTTCTCAATGCTGCTAATAAATACTCTTCTTTTTTGTAAGTATCAGCTTGCATCCAGCCTCCTACAGTCAGAACTAAAAAATTACCACATACCACCATGAGCACTGTAGATTGGCACTTGTGTTTAACACTGCCACAGTCCCAGTAGAGTTGAGGCTCAGGAAAAAAAATGGAAATGGCCATTTTTTGCATCTCTACTGCTACCAACTGACTCAAGATTCCCTTAACAACCAGGCTGAAATTGCTTCAGAGGAAGTATTCCTACAGACAAGGTTTCATACTTTAAGTCTTGTTCGTTGAAAAACGTTACCCATTTTCAGTCATTGTTATTTTCCAGCTCATTCAGTATTTAAGAATCACGTTGCCTGCCTCATTGGATATATTTTCTCTCTCAGCAAAGCCAGTCACAGGAGATTTCTGGGTGTTTAAGTCTCTGTATTTTAACACAAATTTTAATTGATAGATTAATCATGAACACTAGCAAATTTATGAGCCTGGAAAGCTTCAGTCGGCATGACTGAACTAATTGCAATATGAAGTTACAGACTTGAGACTTAGGACCGTGAGATCTTTCCCTCACTTTTGTATCCAGAATTGATTTTAAAAGAATAATGGTAGACCCTGTGGCTCCAGCATTCATAAAGAAAAAACCACACAAGCTTTGCAAGTCACCTCTGTTTAAATAGATAGTCCTCACTGTGTACTTACAACCTCTAATTACTTTATTTCTTGTATTCTTTATTTCTCCTTGAAGTGTCTTTTGAACACATCCTTTTGTCTTCAGGAACTAATTTATTTTTAACCTCTGGAGGAAAAAAAAAAAAAAAAAAAAAAAAAAAAATCAAACTTAAAATAAGACCATGGGAGGAAGAAAAAGTTTGTCTTACACCTGCCTACTCCGGGATCATTGCTTACGTTAACCTAGCATGAGACCTAAGAGCCACAAGGCTGAACATACCTTGAACAGTAAGAGTTTTAAAGCAACACATTCCTCCACTTGTTTTGTCAGGACTTCTTTGATGCAAACACCATTATCTCTGTGCTAGTAAAACAAATCACTTCACTGGAAAACAACCGTGCACCGAGTCCTCCAGTGCTTTTACAGGAAGATCTTCACTTGCACAATTTAGAGGCCTCTATGGCCTGAAGGTCGGCAATCGCTCTGAACCCAGCACCTGATCTTTGACCCACGGCAGCGGCAGGCAGCAGGGCCTCCTGAGAGCACCTGTGGGACTGAGAGGAAGGGTGCTGCTGTAAAGGGACGAGCTAGAAACCATATCCAGGTAAAAGCTTCCTCTTTCTTAAGCTTTGCCTGTTCTGAGCAAGCATGCCTCACTAAGAAAAAAAGCAGGAAATGTTGTTTCATCTACTCAGTATGAAAATGGGCTTTTCCAGGATAAGATCTGCCCTTTCAAGTTTTCTAAAGGTTTCACGCTTTTAAGCTTTCCCACTTGAAGAATAATGGGAAACTGGGTTTGACAAGAAGAAATTTAATTTTATTCATGATCAAGTTTCATGACATGAGTAGAAGAAGGAAAAAAAAAAATAAAACATTCAATATCAACTTTAAAAAGGTGGACTTCATCCAGACTATTTCAGAATCAAACAAAAACTGCTCTCGTAAAGCCTCACACAATGTTTCCACTAGTATGCATTCTCACGTTGAAGACTCTTGGTGTTTTTCCTAGTTTAATTTCTATTAAACGCTTCACTTTGAAACATATCTGTTTACATTCATAGCAAAGAAAAGTCACAGTAGAACAGTTGCAAAGTCAGAATCTGAAACAACTGCTATCAGAATTTAACAAGTTGGATAAACATAGCTGGACTGAAGACAACTCAAAGGCAATTCATTCTCACTATATTTTAAGAAAATTAAATGAGTTACATAAGTAATCATTTCAGGAGGGAGGATGTCAGCAAATAACTTGAATTATCAATTGCTTTCATTACCCTAACACGCCCTTGGTATTATTTTGTGCTCAAAGGCATCCATTATTTATAGTTTTGCTGGGGCTCAGACTCCCCTGCAGCTATCTTCTTAAGGTATATCTGTAGGATTATCTCCATGCCCAAGCACGAGTCTCACACTTCACTTTCAGGGAGCCCACTCTGACACCTACCAGCAGAAGTCCTGTACCTATGTACAAGCTATTTCACAAAGATGAAGGCATCAAGGAACAATGAAAACAAAAAAGAAAAAAAAAATATCAGTTTCACAAAACAATGCAAAAGTTGCTTGCCAAATTCAGAAAGAATTTTAATCTTAGTCTCCCCCAAAACAAGGACGAAATATCTGATTCTGCTTTGCTTAGAATAGATAAAGCCTCTGACTTTAAAAATCTGAATGGCTGTCTATACAGAAAGATTTATAAACTACTAGAACCACTCTTAGAGCTTCTCTAGAAACCCCAGAACACCCACTTTTGAAGACATCATCATACAAATAACCCCCCGTTACTTTAGAGATAAAAATAAGATTTATCCAACACATATATAGAGCTTATTGTATCACCTTCACTACATTAACAGGAGACCTGGGCAACTCCATCCGGCAAAAAGAGCCAAATCACAGCTGTACCACAGCAAATAGGCTGTCCAGTTGGTGTCACAACCCAGAAAGAAGGGGGCAGGGAGAAAAATACACACTCTCATTTCTCAAAACCAACCATTCCTTCTAGAACTCAAGCCTAAATAATAGCCTATCAGTGAATTACTAATACTAACAAATTTGGACACTTTTAAAGTCAAGAGTAGGAATAGATTACAGTGTTTAAATGGCAAAAGCACCTGGACTTTATAACGGTGCACACACAGTTCTGCATTCACAATAAAGCTGAATCTACAACAGTTATGTTGGGAAGTTTTGGGCAAAACCAGACTCCTTTTAATAAAATCAAAGCACACATAATCCCATTAAGATTTTTCTAGACCAGCTGTCCTCATCACACAACTAAAAAAACTGAGAAACTACGTATTTCAAGCTCTGGTTTTTATTGCCTATTTAAAGTCAAAGTTGCATACAGCAATGCTCAAGCAACACTCCTTAAAGAAAAAGAGACTGCAAACTGACAGAGTCAGAAAATTCCGCAGTAATGTTGAGGATAAAGTACTAAGGTACAGTTGAATAAACACAGCAGGCATCTTTACCAGGAAAACAGATCAAAGTGTACTTAATATTCAGTTTCTTCTCCTAAGTTGTATGTAACATGCAAGTTTATTTCAAAATAACTGCATCACAGAGTATTACAGAAGAGTTGGCTGGAACAGACTGAAATTAAACACTTCCTCCTACCCAAACAAATTTGACTGAGTCTGTAATCATAAAGCATTTCTTTCATGGTTAAAATTCTTTAGCTCTTCCATAAATACAAGGTGTTTACCTCACTAATAACTGGTCCATGTGATGAATTTTCAAACTTAACTGAGCTCAGTTGTACTTTAGATTTACTTGCACAGGTTGTTTCAAGTAAACAATTTTTTTTTTCCCAGAAATTCTGTACTCTTGGCAGACTTTGTTTGGGGACTAACAGCCCAATACTCGGCTACAACATCACCAGTCCAGATGCCGGTACCTGGCACTGCTACACTCTTTTGCTAGAAAGGTAAGTGGTAGTTAATATTAAAGGCATTGACTTGATGCTTCAGTAACAGAGAACACAGTAACAGAGTGACCATGTCACAGCTATAGTCTGTAACAAGTCAGATACAGTGAACAGCTGGTTCAACATCTTTAACCAGTAAAACACAGACTTTTACACATCGTACTGAACAGTGAGAGCAAGTGGCTGCGCCTGCACTCCCTGGTGCCTCAGGGTTTCAAGCACAGAAATACCAACTCCGTTGTGTTTGATGCACACTTTCTGAAAACAAGAGTTGATTAAATGAAGAAGTTTCAGAAAATAACACATGAATGCTTGTTTCCATTAGAGCATCTGTCTCAAAAAAAAAATCAATGCTTGGAGCTCTCTGTATTGTAAGAGGTGGCTCCTGATATAACGAAGGTTTCCTAAGCAGGCTACGCAGACAAGAGGCTCCTCCTCCTTCCCCTGAGAGGCAGACAAAAGAGCAGTCAGTGACAGGGTGAGATGAAAACAGACATTAAGGACCTACAAGCAATAACCTCCTTCCTCTCACAAACTCTAAGTTTGCTATTGCTCAAGCTTTTGCACAAGCAAAGCTCTCTAACAGAACCGTTCTCATGCCCACCTGGCACTTGCTCCCTCTGGTCATGGCTACACAGCTCAGCACCCGACAGATCTCAAAGCTGGAACTTCCCCACGACAACCCACCTAACACTAACCTACCTGCCATTTGACCAAGCAGCCCTCGTTGAAAGCAAAAACACACACATACCAAGTAAAAGTGTTACATTCATACACTGACGAGGAAAAAAAAAAGGGCCCCACAGCAACTTCCACCATCCTATCCTCCTTCAGAAGGAGGCCGTGACAATTAGGCTTGAAGGCCCTAAGGCCATGCTTGCCCTTGGCCCACCTCTCTAGTCCAGTGCATCTTTTATTACTTTTTTCAGAATGAGGAACATCTTCAGAGTGATGACATAAAACACTTTCCCCTCATAAAAAGTTGAAACACTGTACTTTTTCAAGGACAGCTCCTTGTCTGTTTACTACTTTGCACAACTTCCTCCCTCAAAATACATAAACAACTTTTTTGCTCTCCTAGTGTCTCCAAAATCACCAGCATGCCACTTCCACGTGGAAATGTGAGGTAGGTGTAACTAGCTGCAAATTGTCTTCTCTATTCCCTGCACTGGAGAACCTAAACCGATGTCAACGACGATCCCTTCACATTTAAGACCAGGTTGCAGGAGGTGGTTGTACCAATCCAACTGCCCATTGCTCCCCCTAGTTCCCTTTCTCCCTTATATCGGCATTTGCCAGACTACTTGGAGAGAATTCAGCTCACAGCAGTAGAAAATATCCAATTTTTGCTGGTTTCATTCAATGGTTATGGTTTATGAAAGAGTCAAACACAAAAGACACAGCAGAAGCACACGATGGGCAAGAGACCATTTCTTCCAGTGATAGCAAACAGTCAGGATGAGAATTCATGAGATATGCAGGGCCATCCTTAGACATCCTCAGCAGTGTCACTGCCAGGATCTAAAATACTTGTTAGTGAACAAGACTTGCTTGGGAAATACATTTTTGAGCTTACAGCTCACACCCTTGGCTCCTTCTCTGAATGTTGTAAAACTGCCTAGAGGCACATCTACCACCTCCTTCAGTGGTATTTTAGAAGGAATGACCCGTCAACCACAGAAATGTTTTAAACTTCAAAAGAGGCTTACAACTATAAATCCCAAGGGTTATAAGCATCTTGCAGCTCAGAGTGTGGCACCTGAACCCTACAAAGTAAGAGGACTCTCGTCTCGTCTGTGTGTTTCATTTGCTATATCGAGCAGGAAATACCCTTTCTTTTCAAAGAGATCCTCGCGTTCCTAACTTTCCACCGTGCACCACACAGGAGAACCAAAACATGATTCACAGCCCAGAATCTGGCATGCCAAGAACCTAAACGTTAATGTTGCAAAATTTAAGTCTTCTGGATTTAACCCCAAATAACCTATTAGCAAATAGAACTGTAGAACAAAACAAAAATTACGCCAGATCTCACAAGTTCATCTTTCACTAAAGGAACCTGCACCTTTTGCCTTGAAGTTTCTATGGGAGAAGGTTAAGGAAAATAAGAAGGGAGGAACAGGGGAAAAAAAAAAAAAAAAAAAAAAAAAAAAAAAAAAAAGAGAGAAAAAAAAAGAAAGAGGGAGGAGAGAGAGGACCCATCAACTAGCTTTCCCTTCAACAAATTTGTGCCACTTTACGGAACATTTTCATTTGCAAAATCAGCAAAGAATTAGCAATTTTCTTCAGCATCCTTTACTTTCTGTGTACTACAAGAATTCTATTTTGAATGAGGCCTACACATTGGATTTACTTCACTGATTGAACACAGAATTATACAGTCTGCTACCATCCTGCCTCTCCCCCCTTCCTGTTAACCTCAATTGCTGATATTCAGATGTTTCATTAAAGAAACATCCTGCTACCTGCTTAAAGACTACTCCACAATGATACAGACCCACTACAAAATAAAGGAGAATTTTAAGCATGTTAAACTATTCTGATTGCCTTTCAGATAAGCTGTAAGTGATATTTTTTTCCCCAAAAAGATGAGTCATAAAACCTTAAGTGTATGTGAAGAACTTCCCTAATTTTGCTCTGGACAAGCAAAAGACTGAGACTCAAGACTGAGAGTAATTAAATATGCTACAACCTAAACAGTAACCACCTCATACATTTTCCACGCGTCTGAACTTATATGATCCCAATTCCATTACGAAATTACAACTGTAAGAAAATAATATATATTAATGATAGGTCTCTTGATTTAGTCCTTTACAAATGTTATTGGGGCTAAAGACTTGTGAGGGGGGGTGCGGGGAACATGAATTCCTCTCTTCAGGAAAATAAAACCAACTAAGTTACATGAAAGGAAAGAATTAGCATTAAAACCCAGGAATTTCTGAAGATAATGAAGTTGCCAAAGTAAACACAGAATTATGCAATATCTAATTTAATACAGTAATGCAGCTTGCTTTAGCATCTAAGTATAAATGAGATTGATGTCCATACAGTATGTACCAGGATTACCAGGGGAACATGACTTTTTTTTTTAAACAGCCTATTGAAGCTGAATAAGTGCTCATTAATGACACCTGACATGGGGACTGTTTTAAAATACTAAAACATCTGAGGTGGTGCTTCTGAGTAAAAACTAAAAAAAAAAAAGAAAAAAGATCTGAAACCATCTTTGCGACTCCCCTAAACTAACAATTGTCTTCAATCATTCTGACATGCCTAAAATAAGCAAGAGCTAAGAATTACCAGAATTCGACAAACTACTTTGCTTTAAACATTAAGAGCTATTAAGTCCTGAGTGGAAGGACTATTCAGTTTAATGTAAATAGCTGTCAGGAGAAGCAATTCCCAGTATATTTCGCACTGGCACCATTCCCCACTTTTTGAAAACAGAACATCCCAAGAATTAGGCCTGCAGCTTTATGCGAGTATCATTTAGAGCCCTGCCAGCCATACCTGCCTTACAAATGCTGCACCACATGGTAAACCAAGGAAAGCGCAGTGTAAAGAACACAATTTTCAGCCATGAACTGCTGGTCACATCCACAAACGCCACAAAGTATTTTTGAAAGCAAATCCTGGAAGATGGAATTAACTCTAACCTGAATTTCAAAATACTACAGCTACAGCCATTTTACACCTACCATAGAATCACAGTCCTCAGGCTTTGGGGATGAGGGGATGATATGACGCAGACTGGCAGATGCCAGTCCCTTTCCACTGAAGAAACTAGGACAGCAATTCACAGTACATTGATCTAGTATCTCTGCACAGAACTAGACCGGATGCAATGCCATCTCAAATAGATGAGTCAACAAATCATTAGCTATTTCACGAAGATAAAGGCAAACACAGTTACAACTAATCAGGTTTTTATACGAGCTACATCTCACAGCAGAAAGATGAGCATTAGAAAGTCAAAAGACCATATTTGAAAGTGGAAATGAAGCTTCTGGAGAATTTATCTAGACTAAATATGGAAGCAGTAAACCGAACAATAAGCAATCATTTACATAAAAGTCACATTAGGAAGACTGGAGTAAGCATGTTTGTACATTTTCAGATGTAACTGGAGAAACAATGTGTGAAGGGGAACAAAAACCCAACCCAATAGCCTACCTCCACAAAAGAAATTAAGTTTTCCATTCTTTGTAGGAAATCTGAAGGAAGGAAGATTTTAAGATTATTAGCAAGATAAACTGTATCTTCACAATCACCTCGTTTATCATTTCGGCATTTGTCTACATTTTGCCCACACCAATTGGTTCCATTTCCCACTTGATCAAATCTGTAAAAAACACAACATTAATTCAATTACTACTATTTACTTGTGGTTAGAGGGCTGTACAGCCTTTACTTGCAGAAACCCCTATTTCTAGGGCTATTACGTGAGGGGACAGAGCTAAGTCTGGCCACAGGATTGTGATACAGTACATGGGGAGCAAGGGCTAAGGCAATGACCAGAACCCAGTTGGTTCAGACATCTTGCCATCTAACAGAAGCAGCCAGCAAGACAACCAGGAGATCTACCATCACTGAGGGATTTGAGATGTGTTCTCATCTATGAAAGCTACACCCTACAGCAAGACAATCAGCAGTTGGCTGCTCACACCACCAGAGCTACAGATGCCTCCCTACTGAAAAGGTACAGAGCCACCATTACCTCTGCCACGTTACTGGCAGACTCTCCTATACAGAGGTCACTTATGCATCTAGAAGAAACTGCAGGGAAAGAGCTCCTGAACGCATAATCTTCACCTCAGGTGCCACCTTTTGAGGGCGAGGGAGGCAGGCAGCACCAGTTCCAGGATGTACTAGCTCATAATTTCATTAGCTGTACGCGCTGGATCTATCTCACTTCCTTTTAGCAACAGCGCAGCCCCTCTGCTCTTTCTCCCCCACCCAGAACTCCAATGCTAGCGCTTGCAGAAGTGGAAACAGGGAACTGATCCTGTTGAAAACAAACCTGGAAAAAAATAAGTAATTTTTATCATTTATTCAATTCGAGAAAGGAATATACAATCAACCAGTCCTGGGACGCTAAACTGCAATTCAGAAGTGCAAGAAGCTTAGCTGTCATCAGGCAAGACTGGAGATAAGTCACAATCCAGCATTGCAGACAATTCCAGGATACATCACATTTCCAAAATGTTTCTTACCTCTGAATAAGTTTTGGGTTTGTTTGTTTGGGGTTTTTTTTGTTAAAAGCAGGAGATGAGAGAGAGTAATAAACTATCAAATCAACCGAAGGCAACCCGTTTTGTGGAAAGCTTTTTTCTTCCAACCAAGTGACCATACTCATTCTCAGCAAAGCACTGCAGTACCTTAGTACAAAATAACAACAGGAAATTGAGGAATAAGGAAATTAAGACAGACTGAGATAGACTTTCACTATGGATTTCCTCAAAAATAATTATTCTGATGAATTTCTTTATCATACTTCGGATTTTCAAAATACGAATAACCATTCACACAGTTCACAGGACCTCACTGTATTTGGTGTATCTGTATTTCTACCTCAGCGATGCCTGTCTCAGAAGAAAGGAAAAACTAAATCTACAGTACTAGAACAGCAATTTAACAGTGGTTAAATTAGTATGTATTACAGCTGAATTTTGTGGTGTTTTTTTTTTTTTATTCACTTGAATGATGAGTATTGTTTAGTCTGTAAGATTTGCAGAATTGGGTCCATAGCTTAAAGTCAATAAATACTGTAGGCAGATAAACCGTGTTAACTTTTTCTAGTCCCAGTTTCATTCCTGGTCCATGCACAGGCGAGACACTAAACACTATGTGGGTATGACTACCTTGAGAGAAAACTCTTGCATGCAAAGTAAATGATGTCCAAAGCAAAAGTTGTTTACACAGAATAACAACTGAAAATAAGACTGTACTCTTAACTATGGAACCATGTGTAAAATGTGATGCAATGGACGTTAAACTGTATTATGTCATATATGCCAACAAAGGTGATTTCTGAGGCACAAATTGTTTACTTTTAAGTAAAACTTTCAGACAGAACTATGCATACACCTCTTTAAAGGGGTGTACCCTACCTCGCTAGACAGCAAAGAAATATTTATATATTTGGGCTGTTCAAGTTGGTGTCATGGCAATCTTACAAGCTTTCCTTTGATGTCTTTGAACAATTATGAAGATTTGTATTGCAATATTAAGGAAAAAAGAACAGTGACCTTATCTGGAGAATAATGCTTACAGACTTTGATTACTCCGAGACACAAAGCATTCAGGTTGGTAAAAGACTAAGAGAAAGTCTGAAAGTTATCTTGATGTATCACTGTGCTATTCCTGGAGGCAGCACAGAAATGACTTAACTTAGTTACCACCCCATTCATTACAGACTAGTGGAGGAGTCTCTAGGCCATCTTAAGCTAGCAGGTCAGAATTTGCCCAGACAAAATAAAACCTGAAGAAAAAAAAAAAGCCACATAACACTATTACAGACATTTATATTAAATTATAAAAAAACCACATTCAATATTAGCACGATGCACCTATCCAAAATACACCCAGAGAGTTTGATAAAGCATTCTGTGACTCTCTTCTATTTGCCAGCTGCATACACTTAATACAATATACAGCTTAGAGAAAAAAAAAAAAAAAAAATATATATATAGTCAACTATTAAAAGGTTGATATAAAAACAACTGTTTTATAGAAGCTTTCAGTAAATACCTCGGCAGAACTATACAGGCTGATTGAATTGCAGTCCTTCATCCCCTTGCACGAGGCTGGCTTTCTGTTACCAAGCTAAGAGAAACACACAGGGCTGCCCAGTTGCTCAAAAACTGAGTGGCTTTCTACAGGCTGCTTTCCTTAAATAGGAAAATCCACACATGGCACAGTTGAGAGGCACTTTAAACTAACAAACTGCCTCCGAAAAACAAATTAATGTCATTTAAGAAAAGAGCACATAATCCTAACGTGAAAATAAATATGTCATGACACTCCTTTAAATCCATCCCATGTAAATCCAGTTAAAGAAAGAGCATGTTAGTTACACAGGAGATGCTTTTCACACAGGCACCATAACCTATGCAGAAATATCAAAATGTATAGACATAAGCAAAATTTAACACTTAATATTAAATTAACCTCTGATAAGGCTCAAGGCCTGTTACTATGAGAGAGTGCACAATTAATCCTATTAACTAGACTACTGATAATTCACGGGGGGGGGGAGAAGGAAAGATACCCCAAAAAGCCACTAGATCAGTAAATATCTGCTAAAATCCACTGTCACAACCACTGAATCCTATAGAATCTGGTCTACCTAAGAGCTTAAATCAGACACTAATTCTCATACATGGTATTTTCAGACTGGGTTAGAGAATTTGACGCACAGGTGAGATACGTTTCAACCTGAAAGGCAATGACTCAACATAAACACAGACTCTGAATTGATCAGAACTACAAGGAAGAACGTGCACAAGAACCCTGGCCCAGCACAAAGCGCTAAATCTTGATGAGTACCACCTTAATGATGAGTAAATTCTTCTCAGGCTTTTTAGATCAAATTAAGCCTTGCAGGCTTTTTGGAAACAGCATCATATCTCATTCTTGTAGATGAAAAATAGTCAGTAGAAAGATCACATTAAACAGACTTTGACAATAAAATATCCAGCCTCAAAAAAAAAAGTATATACTTTACAAAGGCATATTAGTAAAGCAGAGGAAAAGGCTGCAAAATTCATCTATCCTGCTGCCAAGAGATGAGCCAGCCACAACCCCCAGAGCACAGCCTATACGGCTCTGTAGCCCTGCAGTTAGAGAACTGTACAAATCAAATGAGTATCAACTGCCTTTTTATGAGGAAAAAGTACCCACTGATTATTTTCCACAGAATTTAGGTTATTACTTTGAGTAAGAAACAAATATTAGAGCACAAAGCCAATATTAAGTTTCAAAGCAATTAAGTTTCACGGGACTACAGTATTTGGCTATGTGCTACACATAAACTGGTCCAGCACTACCAAGTTCCTTGAAAAGAAAAAAAAAATCCAAGAACAAAATTAGAAGATTACTGTTAAACTCATTCAGAAGGAAGGAACACACTTGCTTTTATCTCATACTGCGCATACAAAGTAAAAATACAAATCCAACACTTTTGCCATTCGTTACTAAACAAAAATTAAGACTCGGCCTTATTAATTGTGAACCAAGTTTCTATTTGTGTCATCACTCCCCTTACGGGGAACAAATTCCCATGTTTCCACAGATTTTTACTTCAGTAGTTGATTAATTAATGCCTTTGAAAGGAGACTATCCTCACTCAAAATCTTAAGTCAACACACAAAGATACGAGCTAACTATTAAGACCCAAGCATTTAACAGTCACTAAGCATCCATTTGCACGGCAAACGAGTAACTAGGAGAGCCTGGTAGTTACAGGATTAGTGGTGCCCATCAGCAAACTGCACAGCCTTGGGAAAGCCAAGGTATCTCTAGGTCTGGTGGATTATGGAAAATGCTGAGAGCGGAGCCTCGACACAGGCTTGAATTGCATTAATCAAGTTTAAACAATATTAAAAGGAGAAGGAAAGAGACCCTTAAGGTTTGGGTTGTTTTTTTTTCTCCCCTAGAAAAATAAATTGATTAAACGTGGTTACATCCAGATTAAGAACAGCTGGCATACAGCAAGAGTGGTTCTGGCCAAGTGCACTAGTGTATGTTTTTTCTTAATAGCCTCAGAAGTACCTGTAGGTCCCAGATCTCTGCCCTGTGAAGAAGCCCAGACCAACGACCAAATACATACCTACAGAAAGCAGTTCCGATTAACAAACCTTCTGGGTATACCTAAAGATTAAAGATCACCAGTTACAACCCAATCCATCAGGAAGTTCCAGATTGTTGTTTCATAGAAAAGCAAAGGTAACCAGAAAACAGTCCAAACAGTTTGATCCAAGTGTTAATACACTGGTTTTGAAAGCAGTATTTCACTCAGAAGGCAAATATTTTTGGCTCTGGCTTCAATATCAAAATCCACCAGCAAAATCTCAAAAATCCTACAGATTCAGCACTCAAAGAAGGCAAGAGCTCATTTCTGACCCTGAAACTCTGAAATGAACAGCTTCACATTTTTCCTCAAGAGCACCTTTACATTTTGGCATCCATACTCCTCTTTCAGCCACTTTCTCATGCACAAATCATTTGTCCTGACACACTTGCAGTCCCAACTCTGCAGAAACAGAAGATGTATAAAATACCATCGAGAAACATCTTTAAGCCATCACAGCTGATAAGTGCAGAACACCAGAACTCTACAAAGACCCACTCTACAAAGATAAATGCTGAACAAAGCAATTCAAGTTCTCACGGAGGTATCTTCTACAACAGACTCCAAAGAATTCTGGATGAATGTGTAACTGGAGTTACACATGACATGATGCCATTTATACCTCTAGACTGATGGCAGCCTACTAATGCCTGCAAATCTCAGTCAATAAAAATGAAAAGAAAATAAAAAACCCTTTGCCTCTTGCACAGTGGAATAGTCTTCCTGATCTTCCTTGTTACAAAAGTTTTCTTTCTGATGCAACATCTGCTTTAACTATACACTGTAAAGAACATCAGTTCAAAATGGGTATTCGATGGATCCCACAATTAAGATGAGAAAAATCCTCTTCCAGACACAGCTGTGTCAGCGTGAGGTTACCGAGCTTAGCCCATCCCTAGCTCCTCATCTTCCGGTCGCCACTATTACCACCCACAGCAATGTGCCAGTTGAGAAAAACAGAAAGAACTCTCTCCAGTTTATTTGGGATTTTATCAGCCAAGCCAGCTTAAAACGGTTTACTATAGGTCTTTGTTACCCCAGGTCATGCTGGTGGAAAGGTACGGTTCCAGAAAAGCTCAAGCAAATTTAAACCAGAGCTACTATGGCCCCATCTCCCACCCTCTATCTCTTTCACTTCAACGGGAAGTACCATTCCCACCCCCTGACCTGGATGGTCAGCCAGTTCAGAAACATGATCCAGCTAAAATCCAACAAAACAAAAAAGCAATTCATTACCAGCCTGATTAACACCCTGACTTTGTTTAACTCACAACCAAAACAGCTTCCTTGCCAGCAGGGGAAGATGCACAGTCAAGGAGGCAGGACCACCGCAGCCCCAGTTTAAGCTGCCAAGGTTCTTGACAAGCTTAGGCAAAACTGAAATAGAGCTGTTTCAGAAAAGAGTGGTCACAGCCTCCTCCTCTTCCTCCTGTGCGAGCAATAACATTTGCAGAGCCATTAAGTCAGTCAGTTCAGGCAGCTGATCCAACTGAAGCTCAACGTTTTTCTGTACCACCATTTCCAGCTGGATCAGCAAAGAAAGACTAATAGGGAAAAATAGCTCCTTTTGGTGAAAGCATCACCAGAGAAATCAAAGCTGATCTGGTGGTAATGCTATAGCATTATTATTATTATTAACATGACTGTAGAGGATGTATTAAGTCTTAGCTTGATGGGCTTTATGCTTGGTATTCTGTAGAAAAAGAAAGGCAATATGCTCTAGTGTCATTTATTAAAATTGACACCTCTGGACTGAACAAGTAATCTATAATTCTAACGTATGGTCACTGATCAACATAAACTCCAAAAGCAAGACCAAGGCTATGATTTCACATTAGTTTAAACCAAGCTTGCTTCATAAGATGGCAAAATAAATGATAATATAAACAAACTTTGACACCCCCCCCCCCCCCCCCCCCAAAAAATAACAGTAGAGTGTAGTTAAGTAGGATAGGACCCCAAAGCCAGTAATAACACCAGTTTAGGCGTAGTAACACCAGATGAGAATCTCTTACCTGAGAGATTCTGTAAAACATCTTTTCTAGAGTGCAGAAGATTTCATTTCTACAGCATTAGGGCAATTTAATTTTTTTTTCCCCCAATGTTATGCAGCTCCATCAATATTACTAGTGGAGTAAAAACAGCTATGGGTGGAATTCAAGAATCCCGTACGGTGCTGTAACAAGCTCTTACAAATGTGCAATAAAAAAGTCTGCAACAATATGTTTTCCTGATAGCCTTTATTCCTGAGAAGGCAAGAACTTTTGCAAGGATTTTCACTGTCATTTCAGAAAGTTTTTATCCCACCATGCTCATTATGGTAGGAAAGAAAAGTACTTACAGATCATTCCAACAGCAAGCAGCTATATCAAACTATGAAATTTAATACTTGGAAGTCTTGCAAGTTTTAAGAGCCCAGCATGCCTTGTTGGTTTGGGGTTTTCTTTTCTTCCTAAATGCATAATACCATCAGCTACTAATTCAAAATCAGAGCGTTTCACAATACCAGAGTGAGAACATAAACAAACTTGTCTACTCTAGTTTACATGCATCTTCAGTTTCCAGACATTTAAGAGAAGTAATAAATGCAGGGAAGTAATTCCCCGGCTGAAAAATACATTTTCTGCTAATAAGGATTTAAATGGCTGATTTGAATTGCATTTCGTATGTATGCTCTAGGAAAACAAAATCTTTGATGTGTTATGTTTAGAGTTCTGTAAATCAGAGTTTTCATCGAGGCTTAAAACCAACACCTTATTCAATTACAGATTAAAAAGAGTTTACTGGAGGATAACTCAGGCTATCAAAAGAGTTTAAGCATCACAGGCAAGGATGAACACATTTCAAATTTATTTTTTGGACTTTGCTCACATATTTTTTTATTTCTTCCAAAAGATTTTTTTGCTAAAGGAAAAGAAAAAAAAAAAGCAGCATTTCCACAGGGAATTGCCAAGAGATGAAGAAATGGAAAACATACACTGATGAGCAGGAAAACCAATAATGCTTCTCTATGGTAACTATTAACTTCTGCATAATCACGAAGACCATTTTAGCAATAACCATAGATCAGTAAGACAAATAGAACTGATGAGTCAGAAATCCATTTCAATATTTACAATTTTTGCTACAAGCCATACCTAGAGTAATACTGTAGCCAAACAGGATGACTCTGCCTCCCATTTTATCCACTCTCCTCGTTCAGGAGCCTATCTGGAGAGGCAGGAAGATCAAAAATACAAAACAACAACAAAGCAAAAGAAAACAAAACCCCTCAAACAGTACAATCGGACACAGTTAACAGCTGCATCTCCTACTCTGGACAGCTGAATCAAGAAACATTGACAACAACCTTGAAACCACAACGGCGCACACTAATCAACCCAAAAGCTCCCTTATCATTTCATAAACCACTAATGAGGAGGTTATGTAAATCTACTGGACCGAAGGAGTCGGAGACCGGAGCTGCTGCAAGACACCAGCTCTCCTCTGAGGGGATGCATCATTCCATCCTTGAAGACCATTCCTCTCCGTAGGTGCGATAAAAGGAGCCGAGCGCATTCCGAACAGAGGCTGCCTTTTCACCCTCCGTTACCTGCCGAAAAAGGAGCGCAGGGGCGCTCGCCGGCGGCCAGCGCTCGTCCGGGCACCCGGCCGGCCGCCCCCCGCCCCGCACGCTGTTGCTCACCGCTCCCCACTGCGCGCTGCGGGACGGGCTGAACCCGGCCGCCTGCTCCTTTGTGCAGCCCGGCGGGCGGCTGCACACGCAGGAAAGGGACCGGCGAGGCCACGAACCGGGTGAAAAGGGACGAGTTTCGGCCGCTCACGGGGGCCCTTTCCCCCCCCGCAACTCCCGCTGCCAGACCGGGCCGTCAGCGCCCCCGCCTCGGAGCCCGGTCCCGACACCTCCCAAACTTCACAGCGCCCCAGCCCCAGCGGAGAGGAGGCGGAGGAGGATTTCGGGGAAGCCCAAACTCGCCGGAGCCCCGGCGCCCCCCGCCCGCTGCCGCGGCCGCACGCAGGGCCGGGAGGCGATACAAAGCGCCGCGCACGACGACAGCCGGCCCGGGAGGGGCCGCGCCGGAGGGACCCTCTGACGGAAACCTGGCCGGGATTCAAGGCCTAGGAGAGACCGCAGGCACGGGCGGCCCCGGGAAAGGGAGACCAGGAAGCGGCAGCGTACCGGGGGTCGCTCCCCCGGGCCGGCGGCTCGGTGCTCTCCGCAGGGCTCTCGCCCCCAAGGGCTCCACCTGC
>WHYT01017476.1:584861-605173 GCA_009806455.1 Tetrax tetrax | reverse complement strand
TCCATGTGATCTAAAGCGGTTCAGTCAGAAATGGGCTTCCAAAATGACCTCATGGTGGTGAAGAGGTTCGCAGGTGAGTGGAACTATGAAGCTGTCATGCCCATACCAGGAAGTGGACTTTGTAAATTCACCTGGAATTCCAGCTGAAAACTTCTCATCCAAAGGCTAGCTAAAACTATTCTCAGGCCTTACTGTCAATATTCTTCCACTGAGAGGCAATGGGAAAATTGCAAGAATACACCTGTATTACAAACTAGCTATGGGTGAGACAGCTCTGCTCCTCTAAGTGATCATACATCATCATGTATGGACACTTCCTCTGTGCAGTTTTCCTCTCATTACATCTTGGACCTCACCCCTCATGATAAACCCCCACAGCAATCTGATCAACAGCCTGAGGATGGCTGCCAGAAGGGATGGCTGCCACCTCAGAATCGGTCCCTGATCAGTCAGTCTGTCAGAAACCTGGGTATACCCTTAGTAACCCTAGTGCTAAGTACCAGTACTTAGACCTCCTAGTAAGTGTCTGGATTCACCCTATTCACCACATGCAGGTGATCTCCAGTATATTTTTTTGAACACTCAAAACTGTTGTGGCCAATTCCCCCCATGTATGAATTCAGGTAAAGGGGCAACCTTTTCCAAGGGAAGCCTGCAGCTTGACCGAGTTTGGGAGAGAAGCCCAGGTATGGGGCTGCAGCTATGCCTTTCCTTGCGTCCATTCCTGCTAGGACGATAACCAGCAGGCCTAAAGGTAGATTGCTCCCAAGAACCTTCCCTGTGTTTGCACTTGCCATTTGGAAACTGCCCCCATGGGAGCTGGCCTGACAAGATGGGCAGGTACAGCCTGTGCAGGAGTGGGACACCAGGGCCCAGGGGGGGATTGCTGCCTTTGGAGATGCTCCTGCCATGCCAGGGGCCTGGCTGTGCCGAGCCTGCACTGCCAGGGCTGTTGCAGGGGCTGCAGGCAGCCTTGACGTCTCCCAGCACAGCGAGAGTCCCTCAGTTGCAGTCTCCCTGCCTGTGTGGGGGAGGGTATGGGGAAGGGCCAGCTGCCTTAAGGAGGACTCCCTCCTGTAGCCAGAGCCTGTCTGCCCCGTCAGGCAGCGGGGGGATATGAGGTGCTGCTGCCCCAGCTGCACCTAGCACAAGCTCTCCGTCAACTGTGGTCTGATTGGCCTGGGGAAGTGTCCCATCCTCCAGAGGCCACACCATGGCTAACGGAGGGGAATGTTCCGCGTGCTGTAAAGCAAGGCAAGGCAAGGCTAGCTTGAACTGTATCTTTGGCATATATCCAGGGAATGCCTGCTACACGTGCCTGTTCCTCCAGAAGCACTTGTGCCTGAAGTGCTGGTGTGGAACAATGCGTGACCGGAGGGACAGGGATGTGTATGGAGGTAGCTGAAAGGCTGTGGGTCCCTCTCTTTCCCTTTGAGGCCAGGAGAAGTCTAGATAATGGTCTAGATAGATGAATAAATCTCAGAAGCTGAGGTTAGGTCTGATGAATCCCAGCTTCATACTGGCCCATCTGTATTTGCTATGCAGTGAGTGCACTGGGGACCATTTTCTCTGGGATGCTGTGGTCCAAACAGTAATGAAGTCTGACAACACATTATAATATAAAACTTTGTAGAGGTAGTAGGAAAGATGAGCAACTACACGCCCACATGACAACTCACCCAAGCGTTGATAGGAAACACAGGATTGTAAGCAATGCCTTGACTCCAGTGGACTGTGAGGGACATTTGGTATCTGGGTCACCTGGCAGAAGAGCCAATCATGCAAATACCTTTTGAATGAAGGTAAGAGTCGTGCTACCCCTTGGCTTCAGCAATGGCAGTGTGATTTGAGAGAATCATTCCTAACACTAACAATGTGGGCAGCATCCTACCCACACTGCCAGTGTTGGTCAGGGTGTCAAATGGGACACGGGAGGAGGGGCATGCCTGGAGCTAATGCAGCAGAAACTCAAGTGGCTGCCATCACACCTCTGTACTCTATGCAATCTCTCAGCGTACCTGAATGTCCCCACCAGTTACCTTCAGCTGTAGTCCAGCTAAGAAGCTGTGCTGGCATTTGCCTTAGGTGGTGTCTAGTTCAGCATTAGTTGACTGACTGAGTCTTGAATGCAGCCTTCGAAGTATTGGGAAGACCTCTCTTCTTGACAGGCACTTCCTCTTCATCAGTGGGCAGGCAGATCATTTCTGCAAAGGCAAGTGTTTGGTTAATCAAACCAGAAAAATATTTGCAATCTCAAAGAGAATAAACACTAGACATATTCTCCTCCCTTCCACCCTTCACCAGCAGGAAGGAGTCCATTTTGAACCAGCTGGCCATCTAAGATGAGGGACAAAGCAGTGTAACGCTCATTCAGAGGACCAGGATGATGCTTGGCAAGAGATCTAGGCTTTATTCTACTCCATCAGAAGCCCTACCCAGATGTGAAGGACCTGAGTTGACAGATGCTTTTTCGTTTATTGAATTAATATTGTTCACACCTGCACCAGTATAACCCAGATAACATGGCTTGATATACCTACAGCTGTGAGTAGAATTGGGTTCCCATTTTCTATAATTTCTCTAATCTTTTTTTTTTTTAACAGGCTTTGAGAAAAATAATAGAATTTGAATTGAACTTAATTAAACAGATCATATGCAATATGCTCATTTATCTCCCTGTGAACTGTTAATAAATTTCTGCACTCTCCATATAACTGTGGTGTCCCCATGTGTATACCATCTTCAGCACACCCTTGAAAGCAACCTCCACCAGATGCACCTTTTGGAGCAGAGATTCCACCACATTTACAGTAAATGTCTCATCACAAATGGAGACTGCAGAAATGGCACAAGACAGGGTGTTAGAAAAAGTAGTGTCAGTGGTGTCTCTGGTTAAGAGCTCTCAGGTTGCTGGGAGAAAGATCTTCTCTCTGGAAGAGCTGTGTCTTCTGTGCCTTGCATGCACCTCTCCTCTGGAAGGATGTGCTCTGGCTGGTAACTTTAGCTTCTGGCCCCAGTATGGTCTGGTCATCCAAGGTCTGGTCATTGTTCTGCAATCTTCTCTCAAAGGATGTACACCTACTGCTTTGTGTTTGGATTGCAAAACTTATGTAAGAGATCAGAAGTGATAAAAGAGAATTAGTAGCAAATGAAACTCCCAGGTCCTTCCCTACCCAGGATATTTTGTAATCCATGCTGCCAATCAGCCCAGCCAAAGCTTGTGGGCCTGCCCTCCAGGCGCTCTGTCTGAGTATTGGCAAGAAGAGCAGGTGGCAAAGCAGGAGGGAGGGAGGGACAGGAGCCTTGGGGCAGCCTGTGGCCACACCACCTGCCATCATCTGGTGAGAGATGAAGACTGCAAAGTCCCAGGAGATGCCAGGAGAATAACACTGGGCCCACGGGGCTGTCTCTCCCCTGAGATGTTCCCAGGCCACAGCTCCATGTGCCCACACTAGCACAGGGCCACACCAGCCCCTCTTAGCATGTTTCTGCCGGGCAAGGTGGGCTCCCGTCCTTATGAGCTTCTGCAGAACATCTTTACCCAGGAGGTAGGTGGGACCTGAGCCTTGAACGTGCTCCCTTTCAGCCCCATTTCTCTGGCTTTACCAGAGTTGTTTGCTCTCTGTGCCTTCTTTCCATCTGCCCTTCTGAAGGAAATGCTCTGGCTTGTGGATACTTCTAGTCCCAAGATATCATACAAAAAGCCAGTCTGCTGAATTTACAGCCAGTATGATCTTCTCCCACACACTGTGGAATTTTTTAAGCTTTGTTATTAGGGTGAGAATTGTGATAAAGAGAGACTGAAGTGAAAACCATGGAGTCCGTTGCTGTGCTCTGGTTAGAAGCAAGGATCTTTGCATCCCAACCACTCTCTCATCCCAGGGTGGAAGTTGCAGGAGCTTGCAAGGGCTGCCTGAGGGGCGGGGGGCGGGGGAAGAGACTGGAGAAGATTGACACATAGCCCCCTTACCTTCACTCTTCCACTGCTCTTGGGGCACCAAGTGTGGATGAGAAGCGTTGCTTAAGCCTTCAGGGCCCTTTCCCTTAGCATCTGCTCCAGAATATGGTCAAGCTGGTGATCAAATCACACAGTGTAGGCCAAGAAGTGTTGTTCTCAACAACAGCAGAAGTTGCCACACATTGAGGTCTGGACACCAGACATGCCCAAATGCTAGATGAGAAAGTACCTTACCTGTTTAGGAGAAATGGGGCAATTTCCATGGGGAATGAAAGAATGCTGAGACTTTGTTCAATACCTCTGACCACTTAGTATTTCAAAAGAGGAGAGTGCTGAGGATTCCCACATGTTTCACACCACTAAGTCAGACAGGGGGAGCTCTGAGTGAGAGGAACCTCTGCCTGCATCTCGCAGGAGGAGTCAGTGAGCCTGAGGAAGCAGCTCTCCCTCTGCAGTAAAAGATGCAGCTCTGGGTAAGACGGACTGAAGGGCCTCCTCTTTAAACTGTTGCGCAATCCATTACTGGAAGAGCCAGGCGTTTCCTGACCTGCCTGAAGCGTCTGTGGAAGCTCCCATCCCTCATCCCTCCCGCACGCCTGACCACCATGACCGTCCCTCCCAATTCATCCGGCTGTGCAGGTGCCAGGGCTGGGCAGAGCACGGGGGAGACACAACCCGCCTTGCCCAGGCTTTGGGGCGACCGACGTGGAGGAAGAGGTGGCAAGAAGAGATGAAACAACGCTGCGACGGTGCCGGTTCGGCTTCTTCTGCCCAGCGGGGGAGAGGAGGCAGAGGACGCGGGCAGGCGGGCGGGGCGACGGCCCTGCCCTCCCGCTCCTCCCGGCCGGGGCGTGCCCGCGGCGCTCCCGCACCGCCGGCCCGAGCCCGAGCCGCGGCCCGGCCCCGCCGCGAAACCCGGCCCCAGAGGCGGAAGCGACCCGGGGCCATGGGGCAGGTCACTGCCCGCGCCCTGTGCCAGGCGAGCTCCCGCGGCTGGCGGGTGCAGTTGCCCTGGTCCAGCCCCGCGCCGGCAGCCCCGAGGCACCGCAGCCCCGGGCAGCCCCACGGGACGGCCTCCGCCCGCGGCCTCTCCTCCATGGCCCCCTCCGTCCGCCTCTCGCCCGCCGCCCGCAGCCTCTTCGATGAGCCGCTGGCCATCGCCGTGCAGGGCCTCGGCCCGCAGCAGCAGGTCACGCTGCGCGCGTCCTTGCGGGACGAGACGGGCGACCTCTTCCAGGCCTGCGCCCGCTACCAGGCGGGGGACGACGGGGAGCTGGACCTCGCCCGCTGCCCCGCGCTGCCGGGAGGCAGCTTCTCCGGCCTGGAGCCCATGGGGCTGCTCTGGGCTTTGCAGCCCCAGAAGCCCCTCAGGCGGCTGGTGAAGCGGGACGTGCGGGTCCCCTTCCTCCTGCAGCTGGAGGTGTTGGAGGGCCACGGGGAGGCCCCCGGGCGGCTCCTGGCCCAGGCGCACCACGAGCGGGCGTTCCTGCGGGACGGGGTGCGGAGAGTCCCGGTGCGAGAGGGGAGGATCCGGGCGACGCTTTTCCTGCCCCCCGGTGAGTACCGGCCGTGCCGGGCTCCTTCCCCCGGGTGCTGCCTCTGCTCTCGGCCCTGTGCTGCCAGGCCCGGAGCCAGACCCCCTCCGGGCTCCCCTTGAGGACAAGGGGGAGCTGGGCACTCTTCAAGGAGCGGCCTGATCAACCCGACCAGCTTTGATCTACTGGCCACACTCCTCATGCAGTGCAGCTACATGGGCTAAAACACAGGTGAGACGGTTTTATTGCCCAGTGTTGGACATGAAGGCATTGGTCACAGTACCCTTTTTGTTTTCAATTGCTGTGGAAGGTGATGTCAGCCAGTCTTCACGGTACCTTTCCTCTACCTGGCTGTTTTCCAGGGAATTCTGCTAATAATTCTTAAATTGAAGATTGCTCTCCAAAAGTCTACAGTCCTAAGCTGGTTGCTTCTCCTACCTTCCCAGCCTCTCTGCAGATCCTGAACTTAGTAATGTCATAGTTGCTGCAGCCCAAGCTGCCTTTTGCTGACACATTTGTCCCCAGTTCTTCCCTGTTTGTGAGCAGATCAAGTAAAACATTAGACAGGTTTGCCCTTAGAGTATTTTTGTCAGAAAATAATCACTGACAGGGACTGTAAGGTTTTCAGATTGCCTGACAAATGCTGTGTTGTCTGTTGTCCTCCCAGCAGCTGTCCAGACTTCTGCTAGTTGTCTGTAGGAAGCCTCATCTCTTGCCTCCTCTTGGTTGAGTGGTCTGTAGCAGCCGCCCCACTGCCACATCCCACCATTCCTTCCCACTGTGACCCAGAGACTTTCTCTGAAACCACATGTACTCAAGGAGCACCTCTACATAGCATATGCCTTTCCCTCTCCCCCTTCTTCCCTGCTTGTCCCTGGTAACTCCTCCATGACAGTGCCAAAATCATACATGCTGTCCCAGCCGGTGTCCCAGACTCTGATTGCATTGTAGCCCTGTGGCTAGAGGTGAATTTCCAGTTCTTCTGCTTTGTTGCCCAAGTTCTGTGTATTAGTCTGCAGGCACCTGAGGGAAGCCTCACCCTCCCTTCTGGACAAGAATGGGAATCTCCCTCTTGGCCTCCTCCTTTCCATACTTTTTGATCAGTTTGCAGCAATCGCTCTCAGTTCTGGACTTCAGTCCTTGTCCCTTGATGAACCTAATGTAAAGCTTCCCCTACAGGTGTGTTGGTTTTAGCTGGGACAGAGTTAATTTTCTTCATATCAGTTAGTATAGGGCTTTGTGCTGGAAGCACTGTTGACATTACAGGGATGTTTTAGTTCCTGCTGAGCAGTGCTTACACTGAGTCCAGGCCTTTTCTGCCTCTCACACCACCCCACCAGGGAGGGGGCTGGGGGTGTACAAGAAGTTGGGAGGGGACGCAGCTGGGACAGCTGACCCCAGCTGACCAAAGGGGTATTCCACACCAGATGATGTCATGCTCAGCTTACAAAGCTGGGGAAAGAAGAAGGAGAGGACATTAGGAGTTACAGCATTTTGTCTTCCTAAGTAACTGTTACATGTGATGGAGCCTTGTTTTGCTTTGCTTGCATGCACAGCTTTTGCTTTACCTATTGAACTGTCTTTAACTCAACCCACGAGTTTTCTACTTTTATTCTTCCGATCGATTCTCTCCCCCTTCCCACCAAGGAGGGGAAGGTGAGTGAGCGGCTGTGTGGTGCTTAGTTGCCAGCTGGACTTAAACCACGACAGCAGCTTAGCAAGGCTGGTTGTAAATACTTTCTTCTCTTAATCCCAGATTAAATGGCTACAGTACACTTACAGTGAAACTGAGAAGCTGGAACCATCAGAAGATGAGATTTTTTAAATTGATCTTTTGAGAAATGCACAGGGGAGAAGTCTGCTAGGTATTTTTGAAGCAGAGCTTGATACCTTTGCAGTGAATTTACATTATGTAGAGAACTAGTTGTGACTGTCCAGGGATCCCTTCCCTTCCAGCCACGTGTTCCCTGATGTCATCCAAAACATTAGCAGGTCTGCTATTTTGTGCTGTCTTGTTGAATCTTGAGGCAATGTTGCCTTTTACTGAAAACTGGCACGGTAAGTTAGGACCCTTAATACCATTCTACTGCTCTCTATTTTTTTTTTCCTTTTTTTTTTTTAAAGACGCATTCCCAGGCCTATGAATTTGAATATAAATTAAAAATTGTGGGTTAATGTGTCCCGTTATGTGGTCTCTTGCAGGAAATGGCCCCTTTCCGGGGATTATTGATTTGTATGGAGCTGGAGGAGGACTCCCTGAATACAGAGCATGCCTGCTGGCCAACTATGGCTTTGCTGTACTGGCTCTGGCTTTCTATGGCTATGAAGATCTCCCCAAAGAGATGAAGGAATTCCACTTGGAATATTTTGAAGAAGCCGTAAACTATATGTTGCAGCACACCCAGGTTGGTTTTTTTCATTGACACTCCCTCACCCCAGGGAATTCTCAGTAGTTAGGTTCTGACATATGGCAGATGGGGCAAAGCTGCTGTACGTAAAATAGCATCTCTGTTCAAGTTGGCTGTAATTAATTTGCTTCATACCTTTAACTCCCATTACAATGATTCTCTGACAAATTATTCCAGTTCTTCCTTGTGAACTGGCCGGGTGACACGTGGGTCGCATACTGGTAATTTCTGTGCCATTCAACTCAGTGTCATAACTAGGGTACTAGTTGCTTGGAGGCTTATTGCACTTCCAATGGGGCTTTTACATTTATGCTCTGTAGAATGTCCTTCAGAACTAAATGCTTTTTTCAGCCATAGAGCACGTGATGAGCTTCTGTCATCCAGGTCTCAAAGAAGTCCACCAGTATGCATTCATTGCTGTGTATTGTATAAGCTGTTAAAGTCACTCCAAATGTTGGTATTTGGTGAGTGTGGGTTTTAGTAGCTGGCTGTGAACTTGGGGATCCTTCTTAGTCAGCACCTTTTGGGAGTCATCCCTGCTTGGTTCTGCATCTGCTTCCAAGTAGCTTTGCACAACAATAACAACAGAATTGCACAAGGTAACGCTTGGTCTCTCTGGAGAACTCAAATACCTTCTTCAACCTCAGAAAGATGAGTCATTGCTAAAAGTCTGGGTTACTTTTCAGTCACCCTAACTGCTCATGCCACCTCTCTGCCCAAAAAACCTCTGAAAATCTCTTTTATCCTCCCCTTTTTTTTTCCTTCGGAGTAGCACCACAGCCTCCTGTTAACACCTCCACTGATAGCCACACCATGTTTTTAACATGTTGCAAAGTTGCAGCCATATTTTCTAATTTCCCTCTTTCTAGGCTTCAAAGTCAATGGATTTGGAGCCTATTACACTGCTGATAAGGTACAAAAGGTATTAAATTTTGATGCTGTCTCTGACCTTTTTTACGCCTGAAGGTCTTTGGATATTGGAGCAGTTGTGATTTTAGCTGACTTTCTTCCAATCTCCTTAGAGGATTTCAGCATAAGATAAGATAATTTAACTTTCCTATTCTAGTTAATTTGCCTGTGTAAAAGAAAATGAAGGTAACCTATTCTAGATTGATTCCAGAGGACTGTACAATTAGCTTAGGAAAAATGGTTTTAATAGGTTATTTTTTTAAGATACATTTTAATGAGTAAGCTACCTCAGAATACTTCCTTTTCACTGTATGTTAGACACCAAGCAGAGTAGAGAAATGGGAGAGCAGCTGATGTGGATGTCTGCTACCTCACGTTAGTTTCTTAAAAGGGGAATTGAAGACAGTGAATCAAATATAAGAAATATATTATCATAACTTTTGACAGTATCAGAGTCTTTGCTGACTTTGAGCATTTTGCACTGAAAGAAAGCATTTGTAGAAGAGGCCTCCCTTGCCCCTTCCCTCTTCTTCCCGAACTGCCTTGTAAGTAAAGTGAATCTGGGGCTGCACGTCTGCATGCTCTTTGCAAGCACAGCTGTACCCTCTGCATACGCTTCAGCACTGAGCCTTGTAGCTTTGTTAACATGATGCTGCAGTCTCAGCAGGGCTCATGATCATAATTCAAGCACAGAGTAGTGCCCCAGGGTCCCTCCGACAGGACCTTAGAAGGCTATGCTTGGGGTCCAGATTTAGGAGACACTGCTGGGAACATAGCAATGTTTTAAAGAAGTGGCATGCCATGGTTCATTGCTTGTGGTTTCTCTTCTCTCCATTCCAGGTTAAAGGTCCGGGGATTGGTTTGCTTGGAATCTCAAAGGGGGGTGACCTGTGCATCTCCATGGCCTCCTTCCTAAAAGGCATCGTGGCCACCGCCCTTATCAATGGCTCAGTGGCAAATGTGGGCGCAGTGCTCCGCTACAAGGACATCACCATTCCACCCCTTGGTGTCAATACAAAACGCATCAAGGTCGGCAAGTCTGGGATTGCTGATATTGTCGATGTTCTGAACAACCCGTTAGAAGGGCCTGACCGCCAAAGCTTTATCCCTTTGGAGAAGGCTGAGTGTCGCTTCTTGTTCATTGTTGGCCAGGATGATCGCAACTGGAAAAGTGAATTCTTTGCAGTTGAGGGGAGCAAACGTTTGCAAGCTCATGGGAAGGAAAAGCCTGAGATAGTCTGTTATCCTGGAGCAGGGCACTACATTGAACCCCCCTTTTTCCCAATGTGCGCGGCCTCAATGCACCTGCTAGTTGGCAAGCCTGTGGTGTGGGGAGGGGAGCCCAAGGCACATTGCGAGGCACAGATAGATGCTTGGCAGCAGATCCGAGCCTTCTTCTGCAAACACCTCATGGGCAAGCCATCTGAAACATGCAGTAAGTTGTGATGTGAGTTAGGTTACCTTACAGAGGAAGACGCTGGTGTTTCACGTTTCTTTTGTTAAATGGTTCTGAATGAGAAGGCGGCACATCAGAGAATAAGCTGTTGGGTTTCTTGGAGGATGATAGTGGGTGACAGCATGGGAGTTGCTTCCTTTTGGAGGTCTTGGCCTCCTGTTGTGTAGTATGGGATCACAAGCTATGGAAAAATTATGGTGGTACAGCTGGGCCTGCTTTGAATGTGAATTTAAGTGGAGGGTACTTCATCCGAGCTGAGAACTGGGATGAAAATTTGCCTTGGCTTTCTCAGGGGAAATGTGTTGCATGGCACTGCTCTCACGAGAGCCAGCGTCATGCTCTAGTGTTTTCTGGAAGCAGCTGTTTTCTCTTCCTGCCTCCAGTAATCTTTCTGTTCTCCATGTGCACTTCCCTCTCCGTTGTTGCTCCTTTCTCTTCTCCCTCATCACTGAAATGCATCTGCCTTAATGCTTAATATCTAATATTTCGCTTACCAACAGCAGCAATACTGTGCCTACATCCTCAGATAACGCCTCTCCCATTTTATAGACAACAACAGCCCATAGCCTGATGCAACGTTCTGAGCATGTGCAATAGAAATGAGACATTTGTGTGGTTTTGGAAGGGTGGTAAGTGTGAAGAAACAACAGAATTGGACCCATTGGTAGCTATTCCTGGAAGTGCTCGTGGGCATCTCCTCAGCGGGGCTGCATATCCCTGTGTAGGTCCGCAGCACTGGTGGAGGGCAGTTTCTCCCTGCCTGTACGTTCCCTTAACGCCTCGACACCTGCCTGCTTGTGAGCACTGGAGGCTGCGAAGAAGCTGTCACGGCAGCTCCTCGAGGCTTCTTTGCCCTGCCATGGCGCGCTATGCAGGCAAGGTTGTAGGAGCTGCCGTCGTGTGTGGGGGGGCAGGCTGGACGGGGCGGCGAGGCAGTGGTGTCGCGGCGGTGGGGACTGGTCTCTCTCCCCCTGGGCCCTGCAGGCTGCTGGGCCTCCTTTCTGGCTGTCGGGGAGCGGGGACAGTGGGGTGTGCTCCCACCCTGTGCCTGGGGGTTGTGTTTGGTGCCCACGTATGAGTTGGAAAGAAAAAGCACTGAATATCGCTCATGGGGCGCCAGTTGGTTTGAACTGTTGTATTTAAAAAAAAAAAAAAACCCAACACGTCAGTGCCTTACAAATGCTCACTCAATGGATATAGACTAAGTTGCTGTTCGTGTTTGATGTGAATTCTGTCGGTGTGTTTACGCGTTTTGCCCTCATTGTATTTTTGTAATGGATTAAAATGGACCGTTAAACCTCTCCCAACGGCTCCACGCTTTGATGGTTTGGCGGGAAGCGTGAGGCGGCGCAGAGGCGGGAACGGGCCCGGGGGAGGCGGCCTCCCCCGCCCCGCCCCGCCCCGCCCCGCCGCTGCGCTGTCGCTGCGGCTGCAGCCGGGCGCCGCAGGGGTGGGGGGTGGGGGGCTCTGCTCTCGATTGAGGCTGCCTGGAGGGGGCGGTGGCCGCGTTACCGTTATTGCCGTTGGCGCAGCGGCTGTCGCCCATCTGCGGCTGTCATGTGGAGAGCGGTCACCACTGCCGCCTCGGCGCGGGCCCGGGCCCTGTGCCGCGCCCCGCCGCCGCCCCTGTCGCCGCGCCGGCGGGCTGTAAGCATGGCCGTGTCCCCCGCCGCCGGCATGGCGGACGAGCGGGTGGAGACGCGGGTGGCGGGGCTGGGCCCGGGGCAGCCGGTGACCTTGCGGGCGCTGGCGGCCGATGAGCGCGGCTGCCTCTTCCAGTCGTGCGCGCACTACCGGGCGGACGGCCGCGGCGAGCTGCACCTGGGCACGGACGCCTCGCACGGCGGCGACTACACCGGCGTGGAGCCCATGGGGCTCTTCTGGAGCCTCGCCCCCGCCGGCATGGAGCGGCCGTACCAGCGGCTCGTTCCCCGCAGCACCGGCACCCCCATAAAGGTGGAGATGTTGGTCCACCAGGGCCACAGCCTGTCCAGCGCCATTCCCGGGCCGGTGGTGGCCAAGGCCGAGGTGGAGAGGTGGTTCACGGCCCCCGGCGTGCGGAGGATCCGGCTGAAGGAGGGAGGCGTAAGGGGCTCCCTCTTCCTGCCGCCGGGTGAGTGCCCCTGGCCGGAGACCTTCGCCCTGGGGCCGGCGGGACCCCCTGGCTTCTCTGTCCAGAGCAAAGAGAGTCTCTTTGAAAAGAAAAACATACAAAGGAAATCAGCCGGGAAATCTATATTCCATAATAGAGTTGAACGCTGTCCTGCAGACAGGTGGCCTGTTTTGTGGTTTGTTTTTTTTTCTTGAAATCTGATGGCGATCCTTCCAAAGGCTTGTTGGGACACGGCCCAACTCGCGCAAGGCCACACTGCTTGGTCCTTACCGGCTTGGTCCTTACCGGCAGCACCGGGCAGGGCAGGCAGGGGCAGGTGGCTCTTGTGAGGCAGGCAGAAGCTAAATGAGAACGGGAGTTGCTGAGTTTACCGTGTCACTGCTCTCAGTCTGCGATTTTTCAGTAGTTTTGAAATTTGCTGTGGACTACCAGAATCTGTAATATTCAGAAGAGCTGATAAGCTTCATTGTGTGAGCCTGTGCTAAATCGCCCACGGATTGTACCGTGAGTAGGATTGCACCGAAAAGGCATTTTTCCTCCCTGTGAAACGCATGCCAGTAAGCAGAGCAGTGGAAGAGATTCTAGAAAATATAGGTACTCCACCTCTGTTATACCAGAGCCAAAGCTAAGTTAATAGTTGAATTACTTTAGTTGTTCTGTGGTATAAAGGGAAAATAGATTTCTGAACAACTTCTGCCTGTTCTCCTTGTGGGCTGGCTGTGCTTTATGAGGTGTGATAATCTGATGGACTGCTAGTGGTGTTGGAAAATGAAACCTTACACCGATGATGGTATTTGTACACTTAAGCCATGACTTAAACTTCTTTTATTTCCCTGAGTGGTGTGGTGCTAGAACTGCCCTCCATATTACCTCTACTTTATAATGACTTGGTTCAGCAAATCCTGTAAGTACCACTATAGTTATTAGGGATTTAAGTATTTTCAGTGAATGATTTCCAAACCAATGATCTTTTTATCCATTTAGATACAGATCCAAAGTCCACTGAAGAAAAAACAACATCAGGGATTGAACTTTGAATTTTGGATCAAATGTTTAGTCAGCATTCTGGATTTTCCATCACTGAGACATGGCTGGTTTGATATATCCCGCCTTAGAGGATGAGCTGGATTTCTGCTGAGCTTAGTGGGAATCCAGAAATCTGCAAGATGGAACTGCATTTTTTTCCCTTTAGAAAGTCTGGTGTTCTCATAGTGTGGGAAAGTCTGGAATCATTGCTTAAATGATACTGGCATCCCCCTTGATGGAGGATCCAGTTACAGCATTACCACCACACCTTTCCTTGCTCCAGGGATGGAAAAATGTTAATATTATTAAGATAGGAATCTTAAAGGTGAACTGTTCTTAGTAAAAGTGAGATGACATGAGTGGGCTTATGCTGTAATTTTAATATGAAAGAGATTTCTCAATTCAAGCAGAAGAGTTACAAGTGTGGGGTTTTTTGTTTGTTTGTTTTTAAGCAGTAGTAAGGTTGTCTAGCCCGTTTAATCCTGCTTTTTAGTGAGCTATGCAGAACTGTATACTTGGGTGTGTGTAGGCACTCGGGAAGGCAGCCCAGGATCCTTATGTAAGTTAAAGGTTGTCTTAATGAGAAAGAAACATATTAACGCTTGACTGTGTTCTGACCACCTGTTCCTGCTAGAAAGCTTTCCAGGTATGGGTGATAAATGAATTAATACTTTTTTTTTCTAGCCATCCAGGCTGACTGTTCTTATCTAAAGGTTACTGCTGATCGTGGCATTATGATAAATTTATCCAGACAGATTTTCTCTCAACTACAATATTGAACTTCTATGAATAATTTCAGGAATGAAAGAAAAAGAACCCCAAAGCATGTTTCAGTCCTTTTCTGACTTCCTAATGCTTTAAGTTAGGAGACTTCCACCATCTAGCTTGTCTTGTCCAAAACTTCCTTTTTCAAGCACCTTGAAATGCCAGAGGTCTTTATTGTATATGGGTAATGTCAGAGAGTTAATACACCCTTGTGCAAGCAGGTACTTTTTCTTCTGAGATCGGTGTACTGATCTGGATCCAGGTACCTCAGTGGTGACATCTGGTGGCCAGGGGAGAAAAAAAAAGAAGTAAAAAAAGAAATTCCCTGCCTGGGATCTTTATGGTTCCAAGAGGTAGTATCCTTAGCCCTTTAACCCAAGGTCTGCTGGCATGGCATACAGTAATACTACAAAACGACCCTGGCTGCAAAAGCATGCTCGTTTAAAAATGTGGTTCTGACTGTTTCTGTAGTTTTGTGGGACTGATTGTATGCAGGTACATGCATGTTTATCTGTGTATCAGTGACGCACACATAACTGCACCTATATAGCTCTCAGTGTTACGCTCTGTCTCTTCACATCTGCAGTAGCAGTTCTGCTGCCAAATGTTACAGTGCTGATGTGGAGATTGATCTAGTAAGTCCAGCTGATTTCATCTCTTTGCTGTGCTTTGCTAAACGCACCTTATTCCAGAGTCTGTGTAAGTTTTGTAGAATTTACATCCAGGGCTGAGTGCTCTTGCCTCATTAGTAATGAGTTTGGACTTTGCTAATTAAGATATGACTTCTTTGTGGGAAAAGAGATGATTTAAAGTATGCTTGTTCTAAGGGTAGGAGGCTAAGACCATTGAAAAATACATTTAGAACATTTCTTTTTTTAAAAAATAAGTTTAACTGTTCACATACTTTTACAGGAAGATAAGGACGTATTCTTAGTTTGAAGTAGCTAAAGTGGGATACAGCACTGGTTCCCTTAATCTCTGCTGTGCAAATGGAAAAGTAATGAGTATTAATAGAAAATGTTTTAAGCCTTCTATCCTTTGCTGTTCACTCTTCACCAGAAAGTTTTTTTGTGTCCTGTTTGATAACTTGTACTCTGTACCCCTTCTTTTTAATACAGGAGATGGCCCCTTTCCAGGAGTGATTGACATGTACGGTGATGAAGGAGGTTTGATTGAATTTAGATCCAGTCTCCTCGCTACCCATGGTTTTGCTGCTCTTTCTCTGCCATATTTTGACTTTGAAGATCTGCCAAAAGTCATGAAAGAATTCAAACTCGAGTACTTTGAGGAGGCAGCTAGATTCCTACAGCGTCACCCAAAGGTGAGTGTAATGAGGATTCGGCAGTCGTGCCCAAGTGGTGGCAGTGTTTTTTGGTTGGGTTTTTTTTTTTTTTTTGGAGTTTCTGGTAGGCAGGTTTAGGCCCAATAATGGAAAAAGTGTAGGTCCTGTATAGGTGGCTGCGCATGTGACTGCAAAGACTAAATACTACTTATCTAATCCTTTAATCCTTCAAATGTCATTTGTGAGGTTACTTTATTTGCCTGAGACATAAAGCAATAGACTGTGCTTGAATTTCCTGCTACCTGTTTTGGGAAAAAGATAAAATATTTGCATCAAAATATACAGTAGGGACTAGATGAGATCCAAGTGATGGTAATTTTTGTTCCTATCTGTGTTATTTTGTGGAGTTTGACAGCTCTTGCTATCTCTGAAAAATAAGACACTAAACAGAGGGAGGAGCCTGGGTCCAGGCTGTAGCTTTCCAACAGGTCACATCAATAATTAACCTAACTTTTATTTTTTTTAATAACAAAACTCCAAAGGCACTTAATGACTAATCTCATTATAATGCATACTTCCTTTATTCCTTTCTTCCTCTCTTCCCCACCCCCTATCTTATCTGAAGGTGAAGGGACCAGGAGTTGGAGTGATTGGGACTGGGAAAGGGGCAGAATTAGCACTCTCCATGATCACCTTCCTGTCAGAAGTAGTGGCTGCTGTCTGCATCTCCGGCTGTAGTTCAAACACAGTTGCAGACCTCCATTACGGTGAGATGACTCTGCCTGGGCTGCGTTTTGATATGAATAAGGTCAGTGTTTCTGATGCTGGTGTATTCGACACTTTTGAAGCTCTGGATGACCCAACAAATCCTGCTAATTCTCCTTGCACAATCCCCATTGAAAAAGCAGAAGGTCACTTTCTCTTAGTGGTAGGGGAAGATGATCGTATGTGGAAGAGCTCTTTATATGCTGAGCTCGCAATTGGGCGTCTGCGCCAGCATGGGAAAGAAAACTTTGAACTCTTGAGTTATCCAGGAGCAGGTCACCGAATTGATCCTCCTTCTACTCCATTTTGTCAGGTAGCTATGGATCGTGTTCTGGGAGTGCCTGTTCTGGGGGGTGGAGAGAGCAAAGCACATGCCCATGCACAGGAACACTCCTGGAGAAAGATTCGGGAGTTTCTGCACTTGCATTTGGGATGAACACTTAAGCACCTGCAAACTGTTGCAGAACTGTAGAGGACTGAGCTTGAGCCACCAAAATGACTGGCAAATTGGAGGGACTAACAGAGAAAAGCTTTGAAATATAAAATAACAAAATGATTACTTAGCTACAAGTATGAATCCAAAAAGAAAGGAGTTTATTTGGACTAGCTTAAGTTATTTTAACTAGGTACACAGAGGAGAAGTGAAACAAGGATAAGCAGGCTGCAGTGTAGTACAAATCTGACAGCCTGAATTGGTCATGACATCAAGAAACAAGTATCTGAAAAGAGTAGTAGGTACTTTCTTGCTTGCAGTATTTATGGAGAATTTAACAGCTAGCCTGCACCCTCAGCAGTGACTGTCTGGATCGTACCTGGGGAATGATGGCAACCCATTGATGATGAACTTTCATATCAAAATGATGAATGATTCTGGCTTTGGGTCTTAAGTTACCTCAGCCCAGAACTCTCACATTTACAGCCATCCACACTTTGGAAAAGTTTTCTAATTATATGAAGCTGGGGATATCTATTTGTAATGAGGCTCGTATGCCTTCACCTTAGTGATCTTCTGGTCACACAGTCTGCTTCTTTCCAACAAAAAATACCTGTAGAGTGGGAAAATGAAGAGTACTTTTCCTGTCCCCTGGGAGAGTGGCACACTAGCACTGTCTTGCATTAGGGATGTAACCATCTCTTCCTAGAATGTCTTGGATTGGCATTTGACACTCAGGGTATTACAATTCCGTTAGATACGTTAAAGCATGGCTAAATGCAGTTACGCTATGTGCAAGACTGACTTATCTCTTTGTTGCTTGTTTTAAACTAATAACACCTGCCATTAAGTTAGGGATTAATTATTTGTGGAACTCTTTAGTAGTGATGTCAACAGATGCAGACAGCTGTTCTTGGGGAGGAAGCAGAGTTGAGAGACTAACCTAGCCAGTAGAAGATTGTAAAGACTGACTGTAAAAAGCTGTCAGCATATGGGGGACTAGGGCCTTATTTTTCTCCACTGTTCAGGTAGAAAGAAACAAGTTCTTCCCAAATGAGTTCATGTCTCGAAAGGGTCTTGCTGGAGTGGTGCCAGTGCTGAAGGCCTGTTTAACAAGGGCCTCAATCAATACAATTTCTCCTTCCAAGGTTATTTTGTCAGACCAATTTGAAAGCTGTCCAGGAAGATACACAACCTTCCATTTCGCTTTGCTCAGGGATCTTTTCTCTCCAGTTAACTGTCATTATGCTGCCGCTCAGGTCTCGTTAGCTTTCTGCAACTCTTACTACTCCTCATCATTTGATTGAAGTCACATGTTCTCCACACACCATCACTGCCAATTGAACAATTTATCCATGCACTCCTTACCAGAGAAGCTCCATCCTGTTCACTCCACACAAACTGTCTTCACACCTGGTCTCTCTGAACTCTTTCCCTGGCTGAAGAGGCCTTTGCAGAGTCATATCTGGTGTTTGAACCTCCACTGAAACCGGCAGCTGCAGAAGTCCAGGACCACAGCCGCTGTGAAGTGCATGTTGGTGTCACCCATGCTTAGTATCCTGCTTTTTTTTCCAAACTCACTCCACGTTGCAACTATAGAGGAAAGGGTTGTCTGAAGGTTTCAATGTGTTGGGTCTGCCTCATCATGTGCATCTTCAAGTGGTTGTAGCTGTGTAACTGTGGTAGAGCAGTGCCTCCCCCAGCCCTGCTTTGTTACCCTCCCAGCACTGTGTCTCTGGCATCTCCACGCTGCAGTGCTACCTCAGCATATCCATCGCTACACAAAATTGCAAGCTGGAGGCTCGGGAAGTAAATGTTAAGTTGTAAATAAAGCAAAAACCAGGTAGCTTAGAAGTCCTCAGACTTCGTTTCTAAAGCACAAGCCTTTAAAATAATTCAGTGTTAGATGGTGTCAGATATATGCAATTTGAAAGAGAAGTAAAACAGTCCCTTATTATAAAGCAAGGCTGTGTAGGAATTTGATGTTATATTTTTGTTTCTGAATACTGCATTTGTTTAGAAAGCTGAATTTTATTTTTTTTTTTTTAAACAAAAAAGGGAGGAAAAATAAAAGGAATGTAATTTTACTGTGAAGATCCCTTTGTGAACAGGTCAGGATATTCCTGGATGAAATCATTCACAAAATGATCTCTAGAAAACCAGCCAACTTTTGCACTAGTATTTTGTATATTTATAATTCTACTTGGAGACCAAAGAAACTCTGCAGATAATGTCACTACTTCCTGAAGTATACATTAAACCGAGTGCCTGATATGGCCTTCGTTAAAGCCGCGTTGTTTGCGCTGTTTTGCATTCCTTACCTGGCAGAACTCCCGCAGCGTTCCGGGGGGACTGGTGCTTGGGTGGCTGGACTGGCTTCCCTAGCTAAATCGGGGGGCGGGGGGCTTAGCCCTGGGGCATAGCCAGCCCTGGGCTTTCAGACCACCCCGCGACGGCCGGCCGGCCCTGCCGGGGTCTGACAGAGACCCGGCCGGTCGCTACAGCGCCGAGGCGGCTTCGCAGGGCGCGGGGGCCGGCGGCGAGCGGCTTTGAGCGGGAGCGGGCGGACCCCGCGTTACCGGAGGTGCCTCGTCGGGTCACGCCGCCGGCGGAACGTGCGAGCGTTCGGTGCTGACGCTGCTCGTCATCTGCAAATTGTGTTAACGTTCGTGCGGACGGGCTTCAATAAGGACTGATCGCGCCCGTGGGGCCGGGCCTGCTTTCTTTACCGTTACCATGAGAGCCGGGGGGGGCTCAACGCCCCCCTCCCCGCCGCGTCCCACAATGCGTCGCGGCCCGCCCCCTACGCGACTTCCGGGATGGGACTTTCTCGGTGGCCGCGCATCTCTATGACCGCCAGGTGCGCTTGTCTTCGTGCTCGGCCGCCCTACCCCGACGTGTCAGTGGCGCCGCGCATGCGCGGGAGGCAGCCGTGCCCTAGCAACCGGAGCGTTAACGGTAGCAACGGCAATGGTGGGTCCCTTCGCTGCCGGCGCGGGCGCCTGGCGGGGAGGCCGCCGGGGCTGCAGGGGTGCTGGGGAGGCCGGGGGCTTCGGGAGAGGCCGGGCCAGGGCCTCCCCGGGATCTGGCGGCGGCGGCGGCGGCTGTGGCGGGGGACACGACGACCGGGGCCTGCTCCGGGATGGTGGGGGCTGGTGCCGCTCCCCCGGCACGGCGGGGCGGAAGGGCCCGGGGCTGTGCGAGAGGCGTCCCCTCAGGGCTGCCCCGGAGCAGTCCCCGGGGGCCGGCCGCGGCGCGGTGCTGCGTGAGCGGCTCCGCCGAGCCGAGCCCTTCGCGGCCGGGGCTCCTCCGAGCTGGTCCCTGCCGCCGAGCCGCCGGGCACGGCAAGAGCTGGCCAGAAGGCAGCCCGGTGCGCGGGGCGTTGGCTGAGGCAGGAGAGCTGTGGCCTGTTACTGTGCCTTGGAGAAGGAGGGTTTCAGGGATAGATCGAAGTAGTGGGGAGTCCGAGATGCCGTCGTACAAAAACCTGAGTTAGTTTGTGTTTTTAAGGCAGCGGTATCTGCGATTACTACAGTGATTAGCTTGGGATCTGTTGCTGTGCAATTCTGTTTTCCTCTATTTGACATATAAATAAATGTTTGCAAATGAAGGCAAAGTGTCACTGTTTTACTTTTTCTTGAGGGTCTGAATTTGTACATGGT
>WHYT01017476.1:506834-583741 GCA_009806455.1 Tetrax tetrax | reverse complement strand
GTGCTGACGCTGCTCGTCATCTGCAAATTGTGTTAACGTTCGTGCGGACGGGCTTCAATAAGGACTGATCGCGCCCGTGGGGCCGGGCCTGCTTTCTTTACCGTTACCATGAGAGCCGGGGGGGGCTCAACGCCCCCCTCCCCGCCGCGTCCCACAATGCGTCGCGGCCCGCCCCCTACGCGACTTCCGGGATGGGACTTTCTCGGTGGCCGCGCATCTCTATGACCGCCAGGTGCGCTTGTCTTCGTGCTCGGCCGCCCTACCCCGACGTGTCAGTGGCGCCGCGCATGCGCGGGAGGCAGCCGTGCCCTAGCAACCGGAGCGTTAACGGTAGCAACGGCAATGGTGGGTCCCTTCGCTGCCGGCGCGGGCGCCTGGCGGGGAGGCCGCCGGGGCTGCAGGGGTGCTGGGGAGGCCGGGGGCTTCGGGAGAGGCCGGGCCAGGGCCTCCCCGGGATCTGGCGGCGGCGGCGGCGGCTGTGGCGGGGGACACGACCGGGGCCTGCTCCGGGATGGTGGGGGCTGGTGCCGCTCCCCCGGCACGGCGGGGCGGAAGGGCCCGGGGCTGTGCGAGAGGCGTCCCCTCAGGGCTGCCCCGGAGCAGTCCCCGGGGGCCGGCCGCGGCGCGGTGCTGCGTGAGCGGCTCCGCCGAGCCGAGCCCTTCGCGGCCGGGGCTCCTCCGAGCTGGTCCCTGCCGCCGAGCCGCCGGGCACGGCAAGAGCTGGCCAGAAGGCAGCCCGGTGCGCGGGGCGTTGGCTGAGGCAGGAGAGCTGTGGCCTGTTACTGTGCCTTGGAAAAGGAGGGTTTCAGGGATAGATCGAAGTAGTGGGGAGTCCGAGATGCCGTCATACAAAAACCTGAGTTAGTTTGTGTTTTTAAGGCAGCGGTATCTGCGATTACTACAGCGATTAGCTTGGGATCTGTTGCTGTGCAATTCTGTTTTCCTCTATTTGACATATAAATAAATGTTTGCAAATGAAGGCAAAGTGTCACTGTTTTACTTTTTCTTGAGGGTCTGAATTTGTACATGGTCTGTGTCCAACAGCCGTGTTTTGGGGGGAAAATACTTATTTTGTTACAATTTTTAAATGTATAAGCTTGGGATTTTCTTCCCCTTAAGGTATTATGTTTCTCGTTCCTGCCATGGTGATGGTGACTCGTCAGGATGACAATTTCAGCTATTGATCACTTGGCATTTTGAATATTTTAAGTAATATGACTTGCTTTAGTCTAAATACCTGTAGGAAATTGTTCAATATGCAGGTAGAGGAACTCTGAAAATAGGCTTCTCAGAGAGAGGCTTCCCTTAAGTAACCTCCCTTGGCAGAAGATACTATGAATTATGTACAGAAGTTTCAAGTGCACTTCAAAGAAAATGAAATCCTGATATGTGTTCTCCACATAACCCACTATGCTGATTTTCATGTTTCCACCAAATCAGATATTACAATGGGGGAGACAAGCCAGCAGAGGTCAGGGAAGAAGCCGCTCCTTGTGCTCACATAGATCACAAGCTTTAAATTCCAATCTGGTTTTAGGCATGAGTTTGAAACAGAAACAGGGGTGGTCGTATAAGTCCGTGTCTGTCTTCAACATGAGTGACTGAGATCATGTACCTGAATGCCATCACAATTGGCTGCCATAATTATGGAAAATGCAATGAAGATCCTGTCCAAAAAACCTGATTAACTGGAAGGCAGCTGTTTTTGCTGGCACACTGGTAGCTGTTAATGGGCTTTCAAGAGACCATTGGTGTTGGAACTAGGGGAGTGATGCAGGTGTTTGTCTGCAGCAGACGCCAAGGAGATAAGGCCATGGTACAAGTCTGCCAGGTCACCTGCAGTGGGACCTAGAGCTAGCTATCACGATTAAAATGAATGCCTGTTGGTGGGCAGAAGCAGCTGGAACATCTGAAGATGCTCAGTGATACATGTCTAAATGAAGGTATATATTGATATTTGAGATGCATGCTCAGGCTCCTTGGTGTTGCTGGGTCAACAAGGGAGGTTGTGGTGAGCTGGGGGTCAGCCTTTTCTCTCGTGTAGACAGTGATAGAACTAGAGGCAATGGTTTCAAGCTGCGCCAGGGGAGATTCAGGCTGGACTTTAGGAAATATTACTTCTCGGAAAGGGTAGTCAGGCACTGGAATGCACTGCCCAGGGAGGTGGTGGAGTCACCGACCATGGGGGTGTTCAAGAAACGTTTGGATGTTGTGTTGAGGGATATGATTTAGCTGAGAAGTATTGGTGATGGTTGGACTGGATGATCTTTTAGGTCTTTTCCAATCATGATAATTCTGTGATTCTGTGATTCTGTCTTAGACTGTCGCTGGGTGTTCGGTGGCTGTAGCCATTCTTTTATATGCAGCTGCCTCAACTGTTGTCTTTTACTGTTGGGTCCAGAGTTTCCAGTGGTGTAGAGTAAAGTACCCAACACTGAAGCTCAGTGACCGAGGTGATTGCCTGTAAGATTTGGGGTAGAAGTTAGTTTGTTGGTTTTAACTTTTACAGTCGTTTGTTAGATATCTGATTACCTGAAAGGCTGCTTCTGTCCACATGTGGTAGTGCTACGCTTAAGAGCAATAGAGATGCCCAAACTAGAGTTCTCCAGTTTTTGTAGAAAGGAGGCTGTTGATCAGTGCTTTGTGAAAGATTGGTCTCTGAAGTGGTTTTTAATCTGAGAGACATGTTGGAATATGTTTAATGTTTAGGATATATCAGAGTTTCTCTATATACTGCTGTTTTGGATATCATCATGTGGTTTTGATAAGACTCTGATGTGAGGCAGAAAAGTTGGAGTTAGTTACAACAGAAAGCTGGTCAGTGGATCAGTCCTTAAAAAGCCTTGTACAGCAGCTCTCATATTTTTCCCAACTGAATAATACATGTTTTCACATCACATGATGTGACTTGACATTAAATAGTTGAAGAAAAACAAATATAAACAATCCAGATTGCTCTTGATTTTTGTCAAGATGTATCTTATTTTCCTCAGTGGATCATAAGATGCTGTATCATTCAGAAAGTGTGGGGTTTAAAGAGCATTATATCACATTTTTCACTGCAGGAACTTATATCTTTGAATTGAATTTCACAATCAAAGCTGAAAAGTAGCGTTCCAAACCCATGCTCCTGATGGGACAGAGAGTAAGATCAGGAAGCTAATATCCTCACATTAAGCCAATTGATTGTTTCTGAAAATGGTACCAAGTACCCCAGAAAATAAAATCACGAAACACTGAGGAGTTCCAGCTTCTTAGACTCAGCTGGAGGAAGATAATACCAGAAAGTGGTAGAAGGGGGTAGGCATGCAGGATAGGGAGAGAGAGGGAGAGGAGATAGGTATGCAGTAACAAACCAACTAAAAATTTGCTATGAATATTCATTTAAATTTGTTTCATTTTTAGGCAAAAGCAACAACTATCAAAGAAGCTCTAGCCAAATGGGTAAGTACCAGAACAGTATCTGGCTGCTTTGCAGAACTCCGTGGCATGGGGTTTGACTGTATTCAGCTAAATTTGTCTTTCAACATTGGAAGAAATGTTTGCTTGAAACATCTGCTATAAGAAGTTTCACAAAGTAAGCAATAATAATAATAATAATAATGATAATAATAGTGTAATAGATTCTTTTGGACTTCCTGTATGTTCTTGTTAAATTGATGTGGCTGGTCAAGATGAGACTGTTGTACTCTCCTGCCTTGTTCTTCTGAATATGCATTGATAGAAGGTCTGAGGCTACAAAGAGATTTAAAGTTGGGGATGTCTTACATTTTAATTATGCTCTGTTCATTTTACCTGAGTGTAGTTCTTCCCACAGAATAAACAAGTATGAAATTCTCACTGTACTGAAGTCAGCAAAATGTCTACTGTTGTTCTTTAACATACTGTGCAAAGCTTAACTCTGAATGAGTTTCTTGCTTGTTTTTCTTTGTGAAGTACTGTGTTAATACAGATGGTCATTTGGGGTGGTGACTGATCTGGTCTTGGATGCGGCTGTAATTTCAAATGATGTTGGAGGATGTTTTGGGATCAGGTTCATAGTCCAGTAAAAACAGTGAGAATCTTTCCACAGTCTTGGTGAACTTTAGATTAGGGCACAGAAGTGCTGTTTGGTGTACGTGCACTCTCCTGCTAATCCTTGCTAGAGCAAGAGGTTGTAAGTGTTTCGGTCTCTGCAAGATCTGGATGCGAGGCCGTGTGGGCAAGTACAGTGGAAAGCCAGAAGATCTGTACTATTGGCTCAAGGTACTAGTCTGTAATTGAAGACTACTTCCTTTTTGAATTGTTTAGTACCCTCAGTATTTCTGGGGTTTTTCAGTTATGTTGGTTCACTCCTGCTCTCCTAATAAGAACTGGAATGCAACAACTTGTGGACATTAGTATTACTACGGGTGTGAAATGAGTATTAAAAAAAAAAATCTTTTCCTACCTCAGTCTTTCTACCCTCCAAAACCTCAGCTCCATGTTTCCTATTAAAGATTTATTTTCCATTTGCTCCTCTGCCATATGTCTCTTAGAGATAACAGATCTCTGTCCGTGAGTTTCCATTAATGTTAGGCATAAAGTGCTGAATTTGCTTCTCTGTTCATGTTACTGGGGATGGGTCTGAATCTTCCTTTTACTTCTCCTAATCTGTGTCCACGTGACTTGTAAAATTGGTGGTGTGATGCATTCTGGATTTTCCCTTTGGCATAAGAATTTACCTGTGCCCTACAGTCAGGGTGACATTAGTTGAATCAAAGCCACTTAGCAAACACATAACCTGCTCTTTAAAAAGTGTCTGTTCTACCTGTGGTTTCTCTGTGGCTTACTGTGGTCATTCAGCTGACCTTTCTTCCAGAAGTGCGTGGCAATCAGGATGAATTTTCTTCCTGCAGGTGCTCACTGCTGGCCACAGTCTCTGTGGGAAATTCTCTCCCTTTCATGTTTTTAAGAAAAAATGTATTTTTATTTGTTAGTATAAACTGATAGATTATAAACTGAGTATAAACGCAAATAGTTGTTCTAAGAAAAGAAAATGGAAGTTTCACATGTATATAGTGACTTGGTTTGAACAATTTGGCATATTCTAGCAAAACATCTTGACTTGCTTACTTGCTACATCACTGATTTTGAGTAAAAATACTGTCACACTGAATTTGGACAGAAACTGGAATGTAAGTAAATGCACAAGGCAACATGCCATTTTTTTTCATTAAATTAAGTTGCCTGAAGTATTTTGGGTACATAAGAGAGAAAATAATGTTATCAAAACCTCATCTTGTACTGGGAGTTTCTTAAAGACTTCTGGGATGCAATTCATTTCATTACAAAGTAGCCAAATAAACCAGGCCAGACCTCAGCTATGTCACTTTTCAGCAGCTGTATAAAAATGGAGGAGAAAACAAGAGTCCTTGTTTTGAAAGGGCTGAATAGATTTCTCCTTTGTTAACGGACCTCCCGTTCTCCCACTGAACACTCTGTGAGTTGACAAAATGCTCCCTCTGTGCTGTCAGGGAGGCAGCTGTCAAAACTGGTGGTCCTACCTAAATAGACACTTGTTCCAAGTGTTCAGTCAATAATTACCAGCGCTTCAGAATTTTAAAAGATTTAACAGACTATACTTTTTAATAAACCCAAATGCTGAAGTTACGGGCATTTTTCTAAAGCTCTGAATATAAAGTATTTCATCTAGAAAATTACCAACCTAGGCTGTAAATAGGACATTTGTTTTTTGCTGTATTCGCTAAAGTGTGAAAACTTCCCCCAGTCTTTTTCAATGGCTAATTAGACACTTAGATTTTTTTAGATTCTTCAGTCTGTGAATTTGTTGAGATTCTCCCCTAAAACGCACTCCCCTGTGTTAAGTTTGTGTTGTGAGTTAGGCATGAGCTCTGAGTTTTCTTGATGAAGTAGGAAGGAGATTTTTCTGTCAGAGCTTTTAAGAATATGCTTCTGCTACGGACCGGCCCTAGCTGAGGCTCCTGTGTGTCAGTCTCCACGGAAGTACCTTCATTCAGAATTTGAAACTTCCACCTATTCTCCATTTCTTTACAGCAGAGGACTCCTTAATTAAATTGCTCAAGTGTAACACAACTTTTAAAAAAAGCATATGTAATGTATAAGTTCTTTTGATATCTTGAAGATAAGCCAGTCTTCCCCTTTTTATGCTACTCCAGCAGGAATCTGGATAAACAGTACTCAAAATACTTTCTCTTTTCAGTAATATCTTTTAGTAGTATATTGGAATTACTTCTATAGTAATTACTTTTATAGTCATTTTTTAGTATAGTAATTTTCAGTAATCGCATGTAGCAGTGAGCCTCTTCTTCACCTTCTCTTTTTTTTAGGAAGAAAAAAATGGCCAGAAGGCTTCAGAGGCAAAGGAGGTGAAGCTGTACGGTCAGATTCCTCCTGTAGAGAGGATGGATGAATCTCTCTCCACGCTTGTTAACTGCGAGTAAGCTCAGTCAAAAACAAATTGGAAACCAAATATTCTCTTATCTTTATGTTAATTTTCAGTTTTTCTGCTGTCCACTGTGCAAATATGTATTTATTTACTGTGTTTAAGTGTGGCCTTCAAAGCAGCAGCTTTCTCTTCTTTTTCTCAGCTGAGCTTCTCTTTGCACGCACAGTTCCTCAAAGGTCCCTGTCACTGAACTGAGAAGATGTTAGGGTAGATTCCATATTGATATTTGTCCCCAGAAAAATTATATATTCTTTATCAGTATATAGTTACAGGTCCATGTTCAGAGTCTATCAGCTAAATGGCACGTTTTTGATCCATTCCAAAATTTATTAAAAAAAAAAAAAGTAGGTTTAAGCAGGACTTTCAGAATGAGATTAGAGCCATTTCAGAAATAAACGTCCATGCGTATGAAAGGCTAGGCATAAAAAGATAATCCAGTATGTCATGTAAGTAACTCACGGTACTTTCCCAGAAGCTAAATAAAGTTGCAGAAGTCTTGATGGTTTGAGGATATTTTGAGTTTGTTTACACATCCAGTTAGTTCACCATCTAATAAGAGAAGAATAGACAATTATTTCTAATGCAATGGTGTTTGGACATGGAACTCTTCTGATAGAGTGACCCCTTGTATACTGTAAATTGATTATTCTTGTTTTTAAAGGAAACTGTCGCTGTCTACAAACTGCATTGAAAGAATTGCCAACTTGAACAGCCTAAGTAAGTGACAAGCCAGTGATTGATTATGTTTGTTTTCCAGTTGCTTGGATAGGACATATACCATAATTTGTTATTATCCTTTTTAATTCTTTCCTCTTAGAAAATTACAAGTGACCTTTAAAATTATCAGTCGGGCTGAAGAATGCATCTTTAGCAGTAATGTTGTCTTAAAGCCTGTATCCCTGCACTAGCCTAGGCAGTTGTCTCACTGAGCAGGTTTTAAAAAAAAATCAATTCAAAAAGCACCTTTGTACCTTCCAGTGGGTCTAGTTGTGATATTCAACACCTAATCAGTTCTAGAGTGATTTAATGACCAATTTCCATGCTCATGATGGAGATAGTCTGCAGTTAACAGCTCTGTATTTGTGGTATTGGTTGCAGTGAGGTTTGAGTGTTGTAGACCAGGAAGGAAAAATGTCCTTCCACTTTGCAGAGGACTGGATATACTTGGCTTGATTTTGTTCGTACTTGGAAGCGGTGTGCCACCTGTTTAGAAGTGGAACTGAACTGTTATTTCTTGGGCAGCTGTCTGTGAAACCTTGAAACTCATCAAGTTGCTCACTTTGGTACAGAAGTTTTTCGTAATGGTCTGTCCTCAAGACTTTGACTCATGTGCAAAGAGCTGCAGGTTTGGGGCTGGAGCTTCCAGGCTTTTCTGTTCCCATCAAATTGCCAGGCGGACAGACAAGGAACCTGGAATCCCATCCTCTCCAACTACATACCAATGGGGCTGTCAAGGAGCTTGATGAACTTACTTGTTTTCATAATGTGCTCAGACTTCAACAAATTTGGAAATACTAAACAGGGAAAAAATATTCCAGTAGTCTTTCCAAATAACTGTACTGTAATATTTCAGTTTGAGTAACTGTCATGAGCAAAAAACAATTAAGCAGTTACATATAAAAGTGAAATCAATGAAGTTTTTTAGTGAGCTAAAACATTAAAAGCCTTTAAAGCATCTTAAATATTTATATTAATAAACTGTAGAATCAAAACACCTAGTCTGTACCACATACTTGATCCCAAAGCCAGACAAACTACAACTAGCTGGTCTGTCTCCTAAAGGTGCAGAATATGAGGAACTAACTGTCTCTCTTGGCTTCTGTGAAAGAGAGAGAAAGCAATGCTTATAGCTGTGAAAAAAGCCACTAATAATTACATACTTGCTTTTGCTTATTGCAAAAGAAAGTTATTGCTGAGAAATCTTTTTAAGCATCTACACTCTTTCAGACAGAAAAGATTACAATTAATGTACATACCTGATACTGTAGTTATGTCAAGTAGATAATTCTGTGTAAAGAATCATAGCCCTGTGTCCATACCTGTGAGGAAGATGTTTTAGATGACAGCAACACTTGTTAGTGTTGTGTTTTAGAGAGTGTAAATGTGAATTTTTACAAATTTCAAAAGCTAGTACAAACTTATAAGTGTGAGTTATAGAGCAAATAGCTGTCTAGACCAAAAGGCCATCTCCCAGTGCTCTCCCCTGTGGGTGGGGGATCCTTAGGGATATTCTGGAGAATATGAGCTGTAGTAGGCTTTAGACTTACCGATTATGATTCTTCATTTTTTGAGCATGGTCATATATTAAGCTGTTATGTTTAAAAACAAAAAGAATTCTCATTGTACCTCAACTTTGTAATGAAAATGGATCTTCCTGTTTTAGAATATTTGCCAGGTATGGTTTTACTAGGTGTGGTTTCATCCTGTACTTCTTGAGACAGGACATACCACTGTCCATTCTGGATTAGCCTTGATCTGTAACAATCTCTAGCCACTTGATGTGCTGTCTATGGAGTACCTATTGCTACTTGGCTGTAACTTTAATTGGTCTTGCCATGTATTTTCCATCATTATGGCTACAAGAGCAAAACAAGATCATTAAGTATTTAATCCTTAATGTAGTTAAGTGTTAAAACATTCATGAAAGGCATGGATCCAAAGTTAACTGAGCTACATGCTGCAACTCAGTTTGCTTATTTAGACCTGCAGGAGAGCTTGTGTGAAAAATGAAAATTAGTTATACAAAAAGACTTTTATTTTGTAATAGCTGTGAGTTACACTAGTTTTATACTAAAACCCAGCAAGAACAGCTCACTTGAACGGGAGATTTGTCTGGGTGCTGGACTAAGTTGAAATGTCTCCTCATCAGATTTCTGTAGGGCAGCCCTATATGCTGCCTCTATTCTAGAAATAAAATCTGCTCCCTTAAAATGAGATTGGAACAACTTTTGCCTGGGGAAGAAGGGGTATGAACTATGTAAGATCAAAACTAGCAAGTTAGCAGTTAGCGTTCAGATGCAAGGTGTAATAATCCTTTTTACTCCATATTTATCTGGACTGAATTTCACCTAGGTAACCTGCACTTGAGCAGCTTTTTATTCAGGAGTGTGTTTTTGAGCTGTCCTCTGCATCTGTTGCTGATGATCTGTGTAGGTCAGGAGGTTTTGTTTCTGTTACGTCATTCTTTGTTAAGACAGTCTGTTCAGAGTGCAGTTTGTTTGTAAGTAGAATATGGCATTTTACCTGACGTACAGCATCTTCTTATATTTAAAAAAAAAAAAAAACAATTTACTAACAAGAAAATTTTTTATCTATTACAGAAAATTTGAGGATTCTATCTTTGGGAAGAAATAACATAAAGAACTTGAATGGATTGGTATGCACTTCTTAGTATCAATTCTTCACTAAGAAAATGGAGTGCTGTCTAGAATGTGGGATAATTCTCCTACGTTCATAAAAGTCTTTGCTGAATTTGTTATTGCCTAACTATTTATTTTCTCCTTTCAGTATGATCTGTTCACATTGCTTCTAAATTTTCAGATAGTCTTTCTCTTTTTTTTTTTTTTTTTTTTTTTTTTAATTAAACGCTCTTCATGTTTGGAGATTCTTCAGGTATAATTTACCACATAAAATGATTTTAGAAAGAAAGATTTAATTATCTTCAAGAGATACTATATGTTTCTCCCACATAATGTTTCTTTTGTTTCTCTGCAAAGCTGTTCCCACCTTCAGAGATGCTATATCTCTTAAGAGGGAAATGCAGAGTCAATGTGTATTGACTGGTTTAAAAAAACCTCTCGTTTGAGAGAATTATGAAAGCAACTTCTGGCCAACAGGCAATACGTGCACCTGAAATGAATTGTTCCCTCATGTTGTATCAACAACCACTTTAAAGGGGGGTTTAACTGCATTCACTTCATGTATAGTTGCAGTGCACAAAAAGACAAATTTGTCTCCTCTGCCCCTGTCCCTTAGGAACAACCACTCCAGACAGCTATTCCTTGTCTTATTGTGATTTCTGTCCTCCTAAATGTACTTCAGACCCTTTGCTCTTAATTCTCATGCATATTTGTCATGCATAATTAGGGACCTGCTTAACAGGAAATGAGGGGACCTGTAGGGGGTGAAGAGAGAATCTGAACAACAAGGTGGATATACTTCCACTTACCTGAGTAGTCCTGTCATTTTCTAGGAGGCAGTTGCAGATACATTAGAGGAGCTGTGGATCTCATACAACTTCATTGAGAAACTGAGGGGTATCCGTGTAATGAAGAAGCTGAAGGTTCTTTATATGTCAAATAATTTGGTGAAAGACTGGGGTAAGCCATGCCTCTCTATCCTGTAACTTCTCCTGTAGTAGAATGACTGCATGAGTTAAGTCACCAAGTAAAAAACAGTTCTGAATGCTACAGTAGTTCAAGTCTCACTGATAAGCCTGCAGACTTGCACAGAATCCTTAAATATCCACTCATGCAAGAGAGTAAAAATAGTTAGAGTAATGAATTTAATTTCTAAGCTCAATGGAGTTTGCTCTTGGAATCATCTTTCTCGGACTTCTTTTCAAATGCATGCCTGTTCTTTAACCTGGTACCAGTTCAAGCCCAAGCTATCCCTCCCCTGTTGTAGCCCATGCTATTTATGTTTGCCTTGAGTTTGAAAGGAAGGTTTGTCACAGATGTACTTTCCATGTTCCACAATCTGGTTGGTGTTTTCACCTTTGTGGTTGCAGCAGAGTTTGTGAGACTGGCAGAGCTGCCATTACTAGAGGATCTGGTGTTTGTAGGCAATCCACTACAAGAGAAATACGCCTCTGATCAGAAGAACAGTTGGATTGAAGAAGCAACCAAACGGGTACCCAAGCTGAAAAAGCTGGATGGTGAGTTCAGGGCATGAGGCAGTGGGTTTGAGTTAGCAGCTTAATATAAAGACAACCACAGGGAAATTAATCATAACCTCAGAAATTTATCTGTGTGCCCATGTAATTAATATTCCTCCCTCCTGCCTTTGGAGTTATTCAGAAGTTGTTATTGATCCTGGCTGCAGGATCTTCTCAGAGTGTTTGATGCGGCCCACAGTTGGGCTTTTCTCTGGAATTTGTCCTGTCAAATAGTTTTAGCTTGTCCCTAATAAGGAACTAAAACACACACACACACACATATATATATATATATACACACACGTACACACACACACACACACACATATAAACCCCACATTTAATACCAGTTTGAAATTCTCTTGTAGAGTTCATATGTTGACTTGTGTAATTATGTACTTAAGTATTTAGCAATAAATAAGTTAACAAGGCTTTCATCTGCCAAGCTGAATTACAGTTTTCCTAACAAAAGAGGGTGACATGGGGGAATGGGGATAGACAGGGATATGCTCTGTTTTGCTTCTGATGCAAGAGCAAGTTTTGAAAACTTCACGCAAGTTTCCTAAATGCTTGAATATCCCCCCTCTTTGCAGTAAGCCTCAATTTGTGAGCTGTCCTCTCATTTTTAAGTCACTGATAGGAAAATATATTAAAGCATGTCTTGATTAGTGACTAAAAGTGAGATAACTTTTAACTCTATTTCTAAACACGATAATTTCTGTTAATGGAGATGTTAGCTGTTCACTATTATCCCCTGTTACTAAAGCAATGAAGAGCAGCGCTGGTAACGCTAATAAAGAGGCAGAGTAGCAGCAGGGAAGGTACAAATGTAGGGATGGCAACAAGAGGACGGCTTCATTACAGGGAGCAATAGTTGGGAAATCAAAGCCAGATCAACTGAAGTAGTAGGAATTATTGGGAAGTGGGAGCCTGGTGAGAGAAGTGTATTGCTATGAAGGATGGCCTGCCATAGTCCATTTGCTGTTGTAGCAGAAAACATTTTTGAATGTTTTGAATGTTTTGAATGTTGAATGTCTTTTTGAAAAGAGAATAGGGCAAGTATCTGTAAGGGCAGAGTGGCTTTGTTAATATAAGGTTAGACCCTTAGTTCCTTAAGTATGCCTGGAGCAATGGACAGCTCTGAATTAGGCAGGATCATTTCCTATGCAATATAGAAAGATAGGATGATATTTAAGAATGGAAAACATAAAAAGTAGAATATTGAGCAAAAGAGATGTCAGAAATGCTGTAGCTGTCTGTAAGGTTCTTGTTGTTACACTGTCCCAGGATCCTGTTGTGCTTATGTACTGTATGTGAGATGACAATACAGGGAGCTCAGTGTTATTGCAATGGTTGAAGATATTCTGGACAAAAATAAACACTGAAGATCTCTTTCAGCAGTACTAGTTATTTAGGCATAAATCTTTTGGGAGGCAATTAGCATTTCAGCTTATTTTAAATTCATGAACACATCACTATGAGGTGGTGCGAACCCTGCAGACTGGCGCAATCTGAGATGCCCTTGCTCAACATGGCAGTGAAACAGTTGGGATATCTTTAAAGTACCAAGGGGTGGGTGTAGACTATGATGCTACTGCACAATGCAGCTGTATTCCATGATGTTCAAGTTATCCCTAAGAGATGTGACTATATTGCTTCCAATTGCGTTTTGTAGTCTGGACATCCTAGTTGGGTATCTTTGAGGAGATATCCCATACTAACGTGTTCACGTATGTCATGGAAATAGCAGCACAAAGTCAGGGCCTAACAAGAGAATGGTGGGTGATGTGCTAGTTTTCTGTTAGCAGTTGAATCGACATGGTGTATCTCCCAGTGACGAAGTTAGAAAAGGTACTAAAGCAAGACCTGCAAAGATCAGCCTATTTCCTGTTACCTGTTGTAAAAACATCCACCAGAAGATCTCATCAGTTGAAGGCTTTTCTAGTTAAGAGCAGCTCAGGTATGTAGAATTCATGTCAGTTAGAGGCAGTGGCAGGAAATACAACTCTTTCCAGCAGTCCAGATTAGCTTTCAGGTATATCAGCATGAACTATCTCTTTCTCTGCATAATCTATTAGTAAATCCTTGCAGATTTATTTTCTCTCTTTTTTTTTTCTCTTAGGTATTCTAGTTATTAAACAAGAAGAAGATGAAGAAGGAGCAAACTGATGACACTTTCTTGTTGGGTATTTAATTATTTAAGTAACTCTGGATAGCTTGGCACATAGAACTTTTATATAAAATGTTTGTTTTGAAGAAGATCTTTGGGCAATTTTTAAAAGACCAGCTTATCTCCACAGTCTCTCACCCAAAGAGTTAGTTACCAAAATTTGGGCACACCGATTTTGTCAAGCTAATGACGCCTTCTGTAGAGACCAGTGGAGCTGAGTTTATCTGCTGTTTGGCTAGCAAGAGATCTTTTAACTGAACTAAAACATAGCTATTTTTAATCCCTGGTTAGTGGTGCTTGTTATTCACTCTTGAATTGTAATAGAACCCTTTTAGCTTGTTAGGTGCAGTTGGCCAACATTATCATTGGAAACACTGAGGCCAAAAGAACAATGTTGTGGTTTAGAGACACGTTACAGGCTTCGTTGTGTTTAATTTTGTCATGGGAATCCCTCAATACTTTAAATATGTGAGTTTGCCTTTTCATCCCCTTAACTGTTATGCCAAACACGCCCAGTAGTTGTGGACCTACGCACAAAAAAGGTATTGGTCTGATGATCGTTTGTTACTGGCCTTAAGTTTTGAATTGGGCTTCTCACATTGGAACTCAACTGCGTTGCTTAGAAGGCCACGTATAACTTATATATTTATTTATTTTAAAGAGGCAATGGGAATTCTTTGCATGGTTTCAGTGAGACTAAAATATCTGCTAACTTTTTTGTCTCTTACTACAGAATTATTCTAGATTGGAATATGTGGGCTATTAGCCTACAGCTGGTTCCCAGTTTTGGTTTGGGTCACCAGTGGACATAATCCTTTTCAGCTCTGCAATTTTCCTGTAACTGAGTAGGCTGATAGTAATACAGAAACAAGCAGTGAACAAAAGACCTGGGTTTGAGGACAGAGAATTTTGGTTTTGGGGTTACTCGTTTTTTATGAAAGCACAGGTGTAAGCAGTGAGAGAAAGCGTACGTAGTTAGCGGGGAAGGTGAGATGAGATGGAAAGTGGGCACTGGAAACTGAAGTATTGAAGATGGACTAAATGTGCTATATTGCAGGGTAACCAGTTTTAGTAAAACCCCCTTGTATGACAGGTAACTATTTTTAGTGAAAAGCACTAAATAATGATGATGACATACCTGATTGCACTGTTGGATGCCAACAGGTGACTCTTTAGAGAATATATCGAGTCACCTGAGCAGATTTTTCTGCAGCTTGTTTTTGGTTTTTTTAAAAGCTTTTCTTCTACTTCATGGTACCATCCTTGCTTTAGTTAAAATGGCGACAAGTGTACCTGCTGGTTCCAGACCAGGCATGGAAGGGATGGAGGCAGAACACCACTCAGTTATTTTGTTTGTGAAGGTGCGGCAGGAGTTGAAATCTTGGAAGTAATGGCCAGAGGTAAAAAGGTAGAACTGGCCCAGACAACAGTGGTATTGATCTGAAGCACCAGGTATAACTGTAGTAGAATATAATCCTCCTTCTAATCCATTTATAGGTGAACAGTGTGAAGTAGAAGATTACAAGACAATCACAGTTTAGTTTTAATATATTGCTAGTTATTCTGATTGTTAGAGGAATACTTAAGCATTCCAACTTAAACTGGCAATTGCTGATAAGGCTTGAGTTTGATTTAGATCCATTCCTTAAAGTAAGGTCAAGAGAGCAATGGCAAAAACTGTAGACATTCTTCACCTAGCACAAACTATTTCCAGGCAGCTGTTCTCTTGACCAGAAAGCAGTTCCTTAGTTAACTAGCTCACTGGATTTATCTTACAGACAACTTTATACTTGTATGTAATTTCTTTTAGAATTACTCACCTAGCTTTATCCTAAGGCAGCATTGACCAAGAAGCACGATGGGCGAGAGGGTTTACAGTCAAGAGCCATTTCATATTGGCTTCTTTAAAAACGAAGCTGTTCAGTTCACTTGCAGCCACCTGCCTTTGGCAAAGCGGCTGTGCTTTGGCAGTACGGAGCCTGTGGCACACTGAGCCCATCTGCTGTGCTGGGGCAACAGCCGATGGCTTGTGCCCCTGGCAACTGTAGTTAAAGTGTGTTTCACATGAGGCAGAGCTTGCGTGGGGCAAAACTTGACTTCTGCATACTACCAACAAACAGCAATGCCAAACTCATGTGTATGTTTGGAGACATTTTCAGAACAGACCACACAGTGCTCTTATCCTCACACTTGGCCACAAAGTGTTTGACCCTCTGTAGCTGCTCTCTTCTAGTACAAGATCTGCAAGTATGGTACGTATGGCTACGTTAGCTCCTCAAGTGAAATGCAACAGGAGAGAGCGTGAGCGATGAGCACACAGTCCAATGCCAAGTAATCCTCCTGCTGATTTTTTAAATGATTAAATATGGTCTAAGTCTGTGCATTTCTGAAGGTTGTATTAGATGCAGCAAATACTCTACACTGGCTATTTTGGGACGTTCTAAGAGATGACTATGTAATGATGATTGGAATGATACACAGCTCCACTGACAAGATGTGAGGGATAAGAGCAGTTCCTGGCTCTTGGAAGTGACCAGGACAGGCTGTACGTATGGGGATCAGCCCGAGAACTATGGCCATTGGTGGAAGAGCTGCTTCATGTCATCAGCTCTTTTCACAGATTTAACAGCACGAGTTTTCTAGCTCTTTTTTGGGAGCTGCATTATAAATACCACCAAAAAAAGAAAAAAAATATATATATATATTGAAGGAAGAGAGCATCCACTCTCAGTACCATTATAACAGCAGTCAGGAACACTTATAATACTTTCACCCTTCATGCTGTGATAAATTAGCATGTAATTAAAACTCCTCCTGATAAAAATTGTGTGTCAATCTCAATGAAATAATACAGTAAGAAAAGAATAAACTGTGACTCTAATTTGTCAGCTCAAAGCTGGGTGGAAAGTTCAGCTTAATGATGCTTTGCCTGATGAATCACGATTCCTCTAAAGAACAATCACCCTCCCCTTGAACTTTTCTCCTCCAAAATAAGTAAAGTTCTCCTAAATTTTAAAATTTGCACTTTAAAATTATGCACTGGATGTGGTGGTGGACACAGGTGGTAGAATTAAAGCAAGTGATTTGCATCTTGCTGGTGCTCCGCCATGTCACGTGTAAGCTAACAGCGCAGCTCGGCCTGCGCACCCATAGGGAGCAGCTGAGTGAAATGTTGAAAGGCTTCGCTTTCTGTACTGCTCCTTGCTCTTCCCTGTCACACCACATCCAATAAAGTCCTAAGCACATTATTATTGATGGATGAAAAGAGCACCCATGTAAAACTTGCAAGCCATGTGGAATTCTGCTTTTCCCAGTGAAAGTATGGAGGATTAGCATCCACTTTAGAGAAATAGTCTAAAATTAAATTACTGATAGGAAGTAGTTTTTTTACTTGCTTGTTAGCACATTGACCTGTCTTCAAAGAGCTGATGTATGCAGTGATGATATTGAGAACTGCTGGAAAAATGTGAGAAGAGACCTGAGAACCAGCAGATGACTCAGGTTACACTAGAAGTAGACGCATCTAGAAAAATCTTCAAGCAAGAGAGCACTTTTAACATCCCCATTGGCTATCTTTTGTATACAGTAGTTTTGTAGCATGACCAAACTGTTAAATTTGCTGTGTTTAAATTATTTAGGCCTATGTTTATAAATGTTCTCCTGTGAAACTTGTTTAAAAATAATATAACATTATTTTATACAAATGTCTTTGGCTGTTGTGTAATGACATAGTTCAGCTTGTGGAGAGCGTTCAGAAATTAAATTTTGTTCTCATTAAACTTTCCTAGCTGCTCAGGGAGCAATGTATTTATAGTATGTAAATGCAGTTCCTTATTGCCTCTATATTTCAGAACAGAAAATAACTTGGACTTTTAAAATATTGATATATTGTGATTGTTGTCATCTGAGATACATAAATATTTTTCAATCTTTTAAGACATTGGTTGTCACACTTTGTTCTTAGGTCCTAAGAGAAAAGTCTACTATTGCTATATGGGGAAAAAAGTCCAAATAAGTTAAATAAATGAGTAGTCCTTCTTCAGTACAGAATTACTAATTCACTTTGAATTTAAGTTCTGTTAACAGCAATATACTAGCAATTCCATTAAACCAGGACAAAAGAAGGTGAACGGATTAATGAACTGCTATAATAGAAACTTCAGCCTTCACTAGACAGTGTCACTGAAATGTAATTTCAAAACTCAAATACAAAGAAAAAGCTTTCTGCCTTACCGTCCACAGCAGTCAGTCTCAATAATGACAGGAGTAGCATCCTGCAATGACAGCTGCAATGCTGTTTAAAAAACACGTAGGGAATTACTGCAGAATTCCTCACAATACCACTAACTCAAAGCTTACTAAACACTAAAATGCTTTAAGGTCTCTTTCAGTAGCTGAAATAACTTCCAGAAGCTTGGACTTAGATCCAGTGATTAAGAAAAGATGAAAACCAAAATGCCCAAAACTTGTGACTTTTTTGATCTGCCAGAGTTTGTTTGCATGGCTTCACAGTTTTAGCACCCAGTTGTCAACCATTAGCACTTTTCCCAGTTGGCTTTGTCAGGGAGGCAAATACTTTAAAGCCTTAAGGTCTTGGTCTGCTATCTGAAGTGAAGACTTCGGTGTTCCCTGGCTCTTTTGCCCACCAAGCAAAATACCACTTACTTCTCCAAATGCTACTGCTGATTAACAGCCACATCCACGGGAATAAAATTAGAGCAAGGGCTTCTACGCTGAGCTGAAAAAAAAAAAAAAAAAAAGAGCATTTTAGTATCTTGCGCTGCAGCTTTCTCCTGCTGGCTTTGTGAAGAATATCAACATGAAAAATTGTCAGCATAAATTAACAACTAAAAAGAAAACAGGTGCGCTGCCTTAGATTCTAGCTGAAAGCAAGCAGGAGGCCAGTCAGACACCGATGCACATTTCTACCATTTGCTTTATGTAGTGAAACATTTGCAGTTTTTAAAGACTTGACACCCATAGGTGTGAGCAACTAGTTAATGAAAACCAGTTAACTACCAAAACAGAAGGAACCTTTGTGTTTTGAAGATGGATGGAAGCGTATTCGTATGTAAAATCCACAGCAAGCGATCCAGCTACTGCCAGAAGGAATGAGATTAGCACTGTGTAACAAAATATGCCTTAAAAACCCCTTAGATTCAGGTAACTGACAAGTGCCTTTACCACAGTATTTACTAAAAGCTTTTTAAACTCTGCCATTGAAAATATGATGCAGTATGATTTACAGCTGGAGTCATTGTTTCTACAACCAGCGGACTCAACTACTAAGCAGCAGGAAGATGTTAACTTCTTCCGGCAGCTTTGGGTTTACTTCAGTCTCTACGTTCTGTACCAGCCACAGCCTTCCAGGGATTCAGATCTGCTACAGGCCCCTCAACAAGTACCAAGTTGCTCCATGCTGCCTTTGTTCAGCGCGCTGCCTTTGTCGCTGTTTCAGGCAGTGTCAGAACCCAGCCGGCCTTATCTACAGCACAGAAGCGGACCTAGAGCTATTCCCCTTGGATTCCTAACACACTGGCAAGGTTGTTACTGGCATTCTGGGAAGGTGCGTAGCTTGGAGTGGGGCACACACACCATCACCAGTTCTGTAAAGCAGCTGCCACTTATTTTCTTCAATGTAAGACATAAACACACTGCAGGCTGTGTCTTCAGGGAGATGTTTCCATTGAGAAACAGCCTTGAGGATTGCTATGGAAAATAGAGGTGGGTATGAGGGAGTAGCTCAGGTAACAGGACTCATCACCACTTCCTTCACACAAATGCATCGGTCACCATCACCCCGAACCCCCCAGCCGCTCCCTCATACCATCAAAAAACTCAGCTCTGAAACTATTTTTTAAACCTCGTTTAATAAAAGGTTTTTTAGATATATAGAGGATATTAAGTAAATAAGTTACATAGTACATTACAATCACATCAGCAACATTTCCTTTAGTGTATTAATATTTTATAAAAAAGCACACAAAAAATAAATTCAGTCCAGTCTATCACAACTGTACAGCAACAGGTAAATATATTTATATATGTACATTTTAAACACGTAACAGTCTTTTAAAGGTGCCCTAGGCAGCAAACACACAAAAGGAAGTGTCTGCTCACTTGTTAAAAGTAATATACTTTATTATAAAGCATTTATACAGTAATTACAAAGGCTGACTGCTCCTGTACAGTACACCAAAGCTTTGACTACAAATTTAAAAACAAAACATATAAAGAATGAACACAAAAAACTTTATATCAAATCTGAACTACAAGGGTAAAAATACATGTGGAGAAGCTGCAGGAAACTTTTTTTAAAATATACAATTACATTTCTATAAAAATATATGTTGTCTTCTAATCTGGAGAAGTTAGGGGTTTTCTTGAGGCTCAGCTGTCAGTGGAATCCTATCTTGGGAACAAAAATCCTTAGACAACTGGGGATTCAAAGTTTGTGTCTTCCTAACATTTGACACAGGAGAAGGAGGGTGAGTAAAGCAGCTGAACCCAAGTGACAGATTTACACAGAAACTTACCCTCACAAAAATCAAATGTGATTTTTAGACACTGCTTCTCTGTCTCTTTAAAGCTTTATAAACTTTCAGACATCAGAAGATAAACAGAGAGAAAGTTTGTGTGGGAAAATGTGGTTTAGAGTAAGGTTTCTGGCAGAGGTAATCACTGGACTAAAAGTGCCATTGTGTGAAAGCAGACAAGACTTCTATGGTTGTAGCCCTCCCTACTCCCATCTCTTTTAAAATAGGATCTACAGCTATAGGAACTTTCTAGGCCACTGCCTGAAAGAGAATTAAGAGGTGTGTAATGGCTAAGAGTTAGAAAGTTCACTCTGTGGTTTAGGAAACACTTTTTTTTTTTTGAATGTTGATTTTAATCTAAGCTTGTTGCAATAATAAAAATGACCATAAGCCTCAATTTGATAAATCAGAGGGTATTTTTAGCTAATTTGAACCTCACATTACATCTCTAGTATGGGATTAATAGAAGAGTTACCTTTAAGCTTTAGAATTTCTATCTTTGCCCTGCCTTTAAACAGCTATATGCCCACCGGCCCTAGCTAGCAAACGGCAAGGTCCTGCACAGCTGATTGACATTCTGTAGGCCTTCGCTTACAGAGTTGAGTTCTCTCAGGTACTGTTACCTGAATCAGTAAATAGAAAAACATCAAATAAATTAAAATGCAGAGGAGTTGTTCTTGCAGCTAGACTGCAAAACCCCTGTAGCTATATCAGATATGCATCACAAGTGCATGCATATGTTTAGTAATTATATACACACAGAGCCTTACAAAACTGAGATGCTGTCCCATGCAGACCACAAACCTGAAAAACTGAATCTATCTGTAACGGCGAGACAACGCAGGCAGAAGTAAACGATCAGGGCAAAACGTGATCTGTCACTGCATCTCCGCAACACCCAAAGCTGGTATCAAGACTCTGATAGGTAATTGTTTTGAAATACAGCCACCCAGCTGCTGGGTATATGACCACCTGAAGCCTGGTCTCGCACTGTAAGAGGCAAATCTATTAGTACACATTTACAGAATTGCAGTCTGTAAATCTCATATTTGTTCCCAAATAAAAGACAGCTAAAGCAAAGAGGTGCTTTGTTCAAACTCAATGACTGAGCATATTTTGCCTTTTTTTCTAAATTAACGGCAAACCCTTATACTAAACAGGGCTCAGTAAACAGGCCTTTAAACGATGGAAAATAATGAGCATAGGGTTTTACGGACAAATCAACAGAACACAGACAAGAATCTTTTTTTTTTTTTTTTAAAAAAAAAAACCATCATAATTGGAACAACACAGCCTTAAATTAACACTGTGCTGCAGTAAAAAGCCACTCAAATTATTTTCCCCTGCCAAGAGGAGTAACAAAATTCATTCCAGATTAGACAAATTCAGCTCGAACGCTCCGTCCACAGCAATTGGGGGTTGATTAGTTTGTTTTTTTTAAAACAATTCTCTGCCAACTCTTGCTAGCAGGCAGGATCTAATTCAGATGTAGGATCAATTCCAAACTCCTACAGTAAGCCAGTGGGCAGCAGGTTTGGCTTTGCTTGTTTGTTTTTAAACAAGACGCTCAGAGGAGCATTTCTACTTATTACCATGACAGAAGAGAGGTCTTCTGGTGGCTGCTAGCAATATGTAAACGTGCTGGGAAACACTTCAATTTGATGCCACTTACTTGGAACATTTACCTGATTTTGATCAGCCATGCTAGCCCACAGCTGTCAGAGTTTATCCTCAGAAAAAGCCCTTTTCTGATTTTCTTCCAGTGAGAGCCCTTCCTGTACCTTCCTGTTCTCTTCTACTGCAGCTAGGTGGGAAAGAAACAACCAGTACTGAATTCAATGTGTAATGCACACACCATTTTTGTGCAATTAAAGAAAATATCCGATTTGTTCTTATCAGCACCTCGATGGCTTATCCTTGATGAGAGGAAAAATTACTCGTATCAATTTCCTAAAACAAGGAGAATCAGTGAAAGACCTGGTCTTTGGAAGACTATGATAATGCTTGCATTCAAGCATCATCATATCTGAAAGAAGATTAAATTGGTACTTAAAGCAATCCCATTATTTGCTCCCTAAATCTTTGTACTTCATTTCATCTGATCAGTTGTTTGTCACCGTAATTTGCTATGTCAGACCTAAAACTGCTTAAGCTTGAGAACTCCAGAGGGCCACGACTAAATGTTTGCTTGTTATCACCCAGGCATACTTCCAGACACTAAAATTTAGCACTAGAGTCAATGCAGGTGATATACAGAGTGGAAGAGTAAAAGGCAGAAAAATGCACTGATCTTCCCATGAAGAACAGTACATTTCAGCACAAACCTCTCTGCAGATTTGCCTTACTGGAAGCAAGTTCTAGACTTCTAGTTTAGCATCCTGTCTTCTAGCTGGAACTATACCCGCTAGTCCATGCTATTGGGGTTCACTTTTTCCTAAGCATCTGCTTCTGACTGCTCTCAGAAACAAGACCTGGAGCTAGACAGAGCTTTGGTTTATTCCCAATATGAACAGTCTCTGTTTTTTCCTAAGGTACTACCTACCAATTGATTTTGCACTGTTTTAGCAAGGACAGCAAAAGCATTTTCCTAAGACAGTCTGATTAACCTTATTTTAGTTCTCAAGTTTAATCAGATCTCCTCTCCGATCTAAAAAAAACAAAACCACAAAACCAACCCCAAACCCACTCCATTTTTGCCATGTTTCTCAATGTGTGCCAGTTCCACCTCCACCCCCATTTCTTTGTTATGTGTTTCTAGGCCTTCCTAGTCTCTGTTAAGTAACTGCACACCATTCTACTGCTGCAATGCTGGTATTCCAGGCAAATACATTAATTACAACAGTATAACAATACCTACATTACTTTAAATCCTTTTTAGATACACTCACAAGCCCTGCTTATTTCTGAACTGTTGCCCTGTGGTGCTTAAGATCTGGAAACCATTGGCAATTTCCCAGAAACATACTTCAGAATGTTACGTTTAATTGCATCCTTGCTTTTTCCTGGAATTAATCCCAGTACTACAAGTGGACCATGAAGTCCAGCTGCTTTACTTACTGTGTGTCCTGGCACAGGGTGCTAAAGCTTCTGTCATCTCTAAGAGCTGTAGGGTAATGGCAGACGAGCATTTTCTCCAATGTGCAAAAGGGAAAAGGTAGCAATCAATACTGAAACTCTTAATAGGAAGACTGGTTTGCTTAAGCATCTTTTTAAAGATTAGTAGTTTCTAGTTCTTTGCAGTTTTTGAATGATTTTAACAGTTCATGACATGCCATCTGCTTCCGCAGCCTAGTTAGTCAACAAGACCCGTGCACGTAGGGACACAGAACAGTTGTCCAAGTGCTGAAATGAAACCTAATTTTGTTAGGAATGAAAAATACAACCTTGGCAGAAAATGGAACACATAACAGCAAAAGTGTCAACACTAAAAAAAGTGCAGTCCTTAATGATACTCCTACTTACTTTGTAAGAGTGGTAACTGTTTCTGCTCTTAAGAAAAAGGATTCTATCCAAAGGCATATACGTGTCAAAGCATAATTGCAATATACAATACACAACCTCCTAGACTTGGAGCGTGAAGCAATCATGGCTGCATAAAATCATGGGGCAGGAAAAGATTGCCAGATGGCACACTGGAGTCACTTGCCATAGTTAACCCTGGAATTTTTCTAGCAGCTTTAAGGGCCAAGATTTTTAAAAATCAGCCCGTGAGGAACACTCTGCAGTTCACGTACAGCAAGCCCCCTACGATCCCTGCTCGGGAATGCACCGCTGGAGCAGCGCACACGCCATCTCACACAGTGCCGGCACCCAGGAAGCTTGGGGATCAGCACTGCTTCCAAGCAGCTGTAGGCAGGGAGCTGGGTAGTCCAGGTACGAGGCCAGGACTGAGCCCCCGTGAAGCACAAGGAAGTGATCCCATTCTTTATATCTTGACAAAATAACGATAAATGTGGGCTATAAAGATGTACAGAACAATCCTGTGCAAATCTAACATCTATGTCACCTAGATCACTTTACTACTTCTTAACTCTCTTTCACCAGCAGGCTTTTGGTGGCTAGACTTTTTGGGCTACTAGCATGTGTCAGTTCTGAAGGAAGAGTCAGCCCTCCAGCAGAGAGCAAAGCTCACAGCAGGTCAACCCAGCAGGCAGGGCTGTCCAGCCACCAGCACGAAAATAAGTCACAAAGCTCCTCCTGCATGTACACACTGTCTGACAGGAACTATTTGGGAAACCAGACCCCTACTATACAAGCTCTTGATGATGCCAATTTCAAGGAATAAATGAGGGCTGCCATAAGAAAGAAATGGATGTGTTGAGAGGTAAAAGCCGTTGACAGAGGGATCACTGCTGGAGATGAGAGTCAATTCCTCCCACCTTCGAGTTTCACACAGTCCAGCGCACAAGAAGGTCTTGGTTCATTTTCACTAAACAAACTTGCTCCCATATATGTAAAGTCAAACCCAGCAGTTTTCATTTCAAATTGCACTTGTGAAGCCCAGACTACGTTCCATTAAGTTAATGAAAGGCAGACTATTTTGTTTTCCAAGATGAGACAACCCACAAGGCCTGTGGCTACTCTAATCCCACAGGATATTTTTTACATCCATTGCTGCATTCTTAATAGCATAAAAGAAACCACCTCAGACTTCCTTTTGAAAAATAAAACTTTCTCTCAAAATGAAAAAGAGTGTCTTGCTCATCCCACTTCTCATTTTTGTAAAGCAGAGGCCAAAAGTGCACACCATCTTTCCATAAAACTTGCTGGCAGCCTGAAAAAATGCTCAGAAAGGCAGAAAAGTGTAACAGGAAGGAGAACTTGCTGAGAAAGGAAACATCTAGAAATCACCAGTGTCAAAATAACTGGATATGTTTAGCTCAGAGCAGAGCATCATCTTCTTGCTCTGGCCTGGAAACCTTTATATCCAAGAGTCCTGTTATCATGATTCCTGACAAGCACTAAAAGAAAGGTCTGACTGACCTGGGAGAGAACTTACTTCCACTGCAGGGGACATTGTTCTATTATGTACCTCGGGTATCATTATAAATAGAATAGAAATTTTATTTGTTAAAAAAAAAAAAATCCAAGTTGAAACAAATCTTTTCATCCACCTTTCTGGCTTGGTCAGTACTGGCAAGGTGAAGTGGAACAAATGGCATGAGGAAACGGCAGCACTGAAATTGAGACCTGATGGTTCAGGTACGAAAAGTGCAAGCAAAAAAGTGAGACCACCAAGAGGGAGGTTGGGTCCAGCCTTGCTACTCCCTCCACTTCTGGTCTGTTGCTATATTTCTGCATCTTCATCTGAGCTCGCGCTGCTGCTTCCACTGCTGCTGCTTCCACTCTCGCTGCTCTCTTCCTGCGGGCCCTGGCTGTGGGCTGCTGCTGCCGCCGCTGCCGCCGCCTCTCTCTCTTGCTGCTTCAGTGCAGCTGCCTTCTTTTCCTGCTCCGCATGACTTTTCATGTGAGCGCTGCGGCTCTTCACCTTGTAGAACACCCTGAGAAAGCACACATGTACGTTAGCATTGGTCTCTCCTACAGCCTCCTTCATTAATTCTCCAGAAGAGCTTCTGCGGCTCCAGCCACAAGTTTGTGACCTTTGGCAGAGGAATTCATGTTGGCATTGCAATACAGCATCTAGAGCAAACACCACTTCTAACGTGGTGCGTGCCAGCACTAGGTGAAGTGCTAGCAGGAGATCCTGAACACCCTCAATTGTTTAACTTAATTTCTTAATATCATTTCCTCTTATCTCTCATTCAGCTCTTAAATTTTCTATATTCAGAGTGGCAGCACTGGCATCTGAAAGACGCACGTGCTGCTTAACACAACAGGGCCCTAGTTTTCAGGCATTCACCCTATGCTGCAAAAACACAATAAACATGGAGGTGAAAAATAGCCCAATATCACCCCTGAGCCTTGTCTACACAGCTAGAAACACTTCAGCTATTTCCTCCTAACTTTGCACTTCTATAACCTATTTGTCCATCTTTTGCCATTAACTATTTGGATTTGGCACCAAATGCCACAAGACAGGTTTAGACACCACTAAGAATCCTTGCCTGCTTCTCCTTTGTCTGTGGCCAGGAGCAAATCCTAACTGCCCGACTTCTCACAGCACTGCTCTTTCCAATGCCACGTGCTCCCTGAAGGCACAGAGACAGGGCACCTTGGCAGGGCCAGTGAAGTTGCTTGATGCATTTTTTTAAATAAAGGGATAACCACTGGTATTATGAGACTCTCTACTGTTGTAATAGCCAATTTTATCTAGGGAACGGGATTTTCTTGACATTTATTAATCTGTTGGCAACAAACCTACAAAAACTACTAGAACCATGTGAGGAAAGATATTTCACAGACACAAAAGATGGGTGCAAGTTTAACCAGATGAACTGTGTTCCCACTGGCCTGCTATCTGCTGCTGTAACAATGATATTGTCTTGCATTTCTATACCACTGCTCGTAAGTAAGTCTATACCATGTTCTTAATATGCGATCTACCAAATACAGAGAACTGCTCGCTACAAAACATAGGCATTACAGAGGGGCAATAGGGCAGCTGTTTGAAAGTGCAGCGTAACACCAAATACTGCACACAGCTGAAATGCAGGTGGTGTCTCATTCCATTTGAGGAAAAACAGTCAGCAGTGGGTAGTTATCCAAGTAGTAGTATCTTAATATCAATATATGTAAAAAACCCCATAATCTGCCAATACTAGGGGGAAAATAAGTCACTAAAATTACTGCCAGTGTCTCTGGCCTAAACAGACAGAAGGAAAGATCATCCAAGAACAAGCTTCCACAAGAGTTGCCCTACCACAGTTCTGTGACTATTGCTGGAAGCAAAGTTGCTCTTACCTGCCACATTTTTTACATGGAAATGTGTTTTCCGTGTTCTGAGTTTTACTGGTAGCATCTAGTTTTATCTTCTGTTTCCTCCTCCTCCTCTGCACTGGAGTAGTAATAGGCTTTCGAGGCTTCATTGTTGTCTCCCTTGGCTTCCTTCCAATTCTGCCTGTGGCAGTTCCCTCTTGACTCCTCATATTGGCATCACTGGCCTTTGGAGAGAGGGGAACAGTTAAGGCAAACTGGAACTTAAACCCACCATCAGAAGGAAAACAATGGCTGAGAGGCTCCTGTGCTTCATTCATTCCAGATCAAGGTTTTATTTAATGAGAAAGTCTTTAGGGTATTTTCAGGACATTTCTCATGATGGTCCTGTGTGTGCACCAACCGCAAAGACTTATACTGGGGTTTTTCCCCCTTATTCATCCCAGTTCTCCCACTACAGCACACAGTCTGCGTGCTATTAATACTCTAAGCTACCTCACCCCAGTCCCTTGCTCTGGGAGAAGTCAGTGATGGAATCTTTTTCCATTTGGAACTGTCCACCTGGCATTTTCTGAACTAGTTGCAGAGCGAAGGTGCCATAGAAAATACAACATGCACAATGCAGCACTTACTATTACACCATCTTGTAGTGTCTGTTCATCTTTGAGAGGAATGGTGCTGCTCTTTCTGTTATCCAGCCCTTCCTCTGCCTCCTCTTCTTCCTCCTCTTCCTCCTCCTCCATATGCCCCTGTTCTTCACTGTAAATGTCCCTTCTGGGAGGAAGAACCCGTGCAAACCTATGGGAACTCTTCACCAGAAGACAAAGGAACTGTTAATTTTGGTGCCTGTAAGTAAATGTAATTATGTGACATAGGATACAAGTTTGCAAGTCTAGACTCCTCCACACTGGCCAGATTGTTTCTACTTTTGATTTTACCAGCAAATAAGACAGCAGACAAAAATCAGACTTTACATCACAGCCTAAAAGAGGTGAGAGAAGTTTAGGAAGTTACCTTGATGTCAACTTCAGCTTCATCTTTCATAGACTTTTCATTAGCAACATCAATGTCCCCAAAGATTAAGGTCCCATTGCGACCAATTTTCACCTGTTTCTTGTATGTGTAGTAGAATTCCACACATTGAGCCACTGTTTTGGTTTTTATCTGGTGTTTAAAAAACATAGAAGTCCAATGGATTACATGATTTTAAGAAGGCTTATAATTAATAAAGGTGCAATAAATACACTTTGTATTTTTCTTTCCCCAGTAGTATCCATTCCATCACAACTGCTGTTAAAGCCGCCTTTTCTTTCTCATTCGCCTGTGTGCCCCGTCCCACAGCCCATCCCTATTGCCACTGTTACTCACTGAGAACTGCAGGACCAACTTTCCAGAGAAAAGCTGGTCAATGTAAAGGTGACAGAATCTGTCACTTTGTAAGCTTAATGCACCTCAGCCTCCGAAACATTCCAACTGAGCTGCCAGGCTTGAGAGCAGCCTTTCAGTTTTATGGGGTAGCTTTATCTTCCAGCAGCACCAGGCCAGAATACCGATCCAAAAATGGAAAAGAAGGTTTGCAGCCCTTTCCCATTTTGGCCACATGCGTTTCATACACATATGGTGGTAGACAATAATCAGTCCAGACCTGTGACCGTCTACATATTCTCTATCAGTGATTTTTCTGGAAATTTTGGAATATATTCTTAGCTTCTAGGCTTTTGCAACTTAAACGACTTTTGGGAATTTATTCAGGAAATATGCATGCAGTTCCTGGTTTTGCACTCTCCTTCAGTGATTCCCCCCCCACCACTGAAGTGTCATAGCTCATAAAAATAGATGGGAATGATCATTTTTACTATCCTTGTCACTGATTACTGAAAAGGAAGATCCTTAAGGACATATCATTCACATATCCTTCTTTGGTCCCTTTCATCAGTAGCAAGTATGTGTTTCTATTTAGTTTTATCCGCAAGCCATTTAAGCCGTACTGGAACATTACCAGCACTCCATAAATATGTCCTGTAGAAGTGACATCTGCAGTGTGGACTCACGAAAGTAATGCAGTAAGTCCAAGGGTTAAGAAAACAACAATGGCAAAAGAAACACTATTGTTCTAGCTATCTAGTAAATATTTCATGCTGCTCTGGGTGGTAACATTTCTCTGAAATCTTCTGAGTGCAGGACTTAATGCTTAATACTGAGGCTTCAGAAAAAACATCATTGAACTCCCTGTATTAAATGCTCAACAAATGTGTAAGACTGTCATTAAAAAAAAAAAAAAAAAAAAGAAAAAAGTAACTTACAAGCTTTTGGACTAAGAAAAAGTCTTTCTTGTAGATTGCAATGCCTTTGTTGAAAAGTTTTTTTTCAGCAACTTTCCACTTGTCTGATCCTGTAGGAAAAAAACGGTGTAGCCGAAGCCTCTGCAGTATCAAACATTTACAATTCTACATACTTTTTCTTCATTTTCACTTTAAATAAGGCATACATGCAAGGGTGCAGTATCACATCACACCTGATCCAGCATAACTACAGACTGCTGTTACTCTTCCCCTACTGCTCCACTTCAGCCCTCTGCACATTGTTTCCTTTGTGTTAGAACTAGTACTCATCACCACAGGTTAACTCAGTTCAGCTTGCAAAAACTAGTCAATTAGAAGAACTAAGATGTTTTCCAACAAAACAGCAAGGTGAACAGTGAACAGACACACTTTGTGGGGGCTCAGTCATCAGATTTTATACAAGGGGGGAGAATCGGATCTTCTCTTTCAGCAGCAATCCACTGTAGTTGAAGATTCATTACATCTCAAACATTCCTACCATCCTAGCACTCTTGCCTCTAATAATAAACACATTGCGGAATCTCCTCCTACCTTATAGATATGACCCAAGTAATATTTCCCAACCATTACAGTAAGAGTGCGTGATAATGAAGAAATGTAATTTCTATACTTTGTGGTGCCAACTATTAGATGTGTCTCTACCACCTTACGTCATGTCTTCCAGGTGGCTAGGGTCACTCTGTCTCACTGAACTTGATGTCATACAGCTGACTATTTTCTAATTAGGTACAGGACTACAAAGGCAGTTTACAGAATTTAAATTTTGCAGAAACACTGACAGGCATCAATAGCTGTCTGAGTTTTCTTCAGCAAGCTTGAAAACTCTTCCCATAAAACTTCCTCTTAACTCCACCCTGGAATTTCATGCCGGAGAGACTTGTGGTTCTGAGGTTACCACAGACTTTCTTTTACCTACTAGCTATCTTTCTGTGTTCTCTGTGGCTTAATGTAAGGGATCACATTCCCTTTTCCCTATGAAGGAAACCAGAACACACACATATGCAAATACACACATGCACGTGCCCTGAGAGATGCAGTGTTTCTTACATTATAAGTATAATAATTTGTACAGCAAAATTCCTGGTAAGCCACCATCTGATTTACCAGAGAGAAGAGTAGTCTTTTAATCTTACTGTAATGTTACAGATTTCCCCAAAAGAGCAGAAAAGGACAGAAGAATTCCTTTAAGATAGACAGGCAGCACAGAGTTATTCTGGTTAGCAAACCTGTGTAGTGATAATCTGCCAGAGGGTGGGTAGGCAATCGTACTGGCGTCTTCAATAGCAGTGTAGTCAAAGCTCCCTGCGATAAATACAAATAAAATAATTATTTTGATGTTTGGGGTATTTGAAACAAAGATCAGGCAATTGTTCCTCTCCTTTCTAGCAAGCTAACTGAAAAGAACCATAGCATAGTGTAACATTTGGGACAGGGAATGTGACTCAACTTTAAAGTCACATTTCTTGACTATCCACTGAGTCCTGGGTACCACTGGCGACTGGCAAGCTCTCAGCTCTCTCTCTTCATGTCTTTGCAACACAACCACCACATATTGGGAGAGAGTTCATTCCATGGATAGAGACCATACAGCAGTTTCCTCTAATTTACCGAAGGCCCAAGTTACATACTCGTATCCAAAAATTCTGCCCTAAATGGTGTGTCTTAAACATCCAAGTCATTGTGATCTTATATCACTTTAAACAATATTTCTAAATAAAAGAGAGCAGTAATGTGACTGAAAGATTCCGCACAGAAAACCAACCCCTCTCAAGCTGCTTTTTACTTTGCATATAAAGTGCAAGTGCTTTCAAAGCTAGCAGGAAGGAGAGAATGCAGTCATGGTTCCACAAGCAGTTGTAACCACCTTAATAACCACGAGTTCCTGCTGCCAGGGGCAGCCCCTGCTCCTCCCTAACACCAGCAACAGCCTTCACAATGGTGGGCTAGTTCTGGGAACTTACCTAGCAGAAACCTAGCATACACACCAAAAAAAGATTACTTTTTATTTGTTCTTTTTTCCAATGCAGATCAATACAGAGTCTCACAAACGTCAGTGCTGGCACACTACAAGTGACAAGAAACAATCAGCCTGGCAGAAGTGTGGGATTTATGCCAGGTTAAACTAATCATAGAAGTCTAAAAGGATGATGACCCTGTCCCATATGCTATGCTCTGCTCTTTGATATTACCTCTCAGGGGTGTTTCTGAAAGTGTATCACATCTTACAATACTGATACAAAACTAGGAGCACAGCTGCTTGATAGCTACGCACAGAGAAGTTAAATAGATTTGCCAAAACAAAGAGGAGCAAAACACCACACTTCTAAAAGTTTCTGCTTCAGCCCCAGCCTCTAATTTTTCCTTCTAACACAGTCATCTTCCCAGGGAGACAATATTTAAGATTCATTTAGCAGTCTCAGCTCACTTGCCCTGATAGACTGTCAGTCTGTTTGTTAAAAAGCCAAACATGTTGAAGTTGGAAATAGGCAAGATAGTAAGCGAACATGGCACTGTACATCACACAGAACCCACTTTAGGGACAACAACATCTCCAAGGGACACTAAACAGTGAGAGACAGATGCACAGGCAGGAGTTCGCAAGGCTCTCCTGTCATTAAGTGATAGGTTACCTGGCCTTCATTAACATCTTTGACAACACTGAGGTGAAAAGCTGAGAAGACTCACCATAATGCTTCCCTTTGCTTCATGTAAGAAATGCAGCGCTAGCTCCTGGTTGGTTCCACCCCCAGGAAAAATGCTTGAACAGGCAGCCGCTAGCAGGTTTTCCACTGTTTCCACAGAGGCACCAAACAAATTCAGATAAAAAGATTAAAATGGAGTTTCCTACAGGATTCACATCATTTATTAGCTCTTTTGAAGCACAGCTAGACATAACAGAACGTAAAACTCTCAGAGAACTTGAATGTCCTTGCAAATTTATCTCGGTCAAATTTGGAGACAAGAACTCATTAGATTGCAAGGTCACACAACATTACTCTGCATGCAGGACTATTCACACATACAGTGTCTTGCAAATCTTCTCTTCTCCCTCATAAAAAGCCTTTCCATTGCCCTTCACCTCAGAGATTTCCCAAATTCCCCCTTTATTACATTGCAAATTTCCATTTCACAATATCCTTTTCACTCTTTCATCAGAAAGATTTCTTCCAAGCCTGCCCACTTCCTCTTCCCTTCAGGATTTATGTACAGCAACAGCAGACAGCTCCCCAAGTCTGCTACTAGCACCACAACTCCTGCTTCCTCATCTTGACTTCCGCATACAACTTAATTTCTCTAAAATAGTATTGGGTCTAGAACATCCCATGAAATACAGAAGTTGAGTGTACGTGGCGTTCAAATGTTAACGAAGAGAAGGAAGCTTCACCAAGCAAAAGGTTGCTCTTTGTGTGACCAATAACAAATGGTCCCATTTTATTTCAATTTAAAAAAAACCAAAACAGTCCTACCAACTGCCTCCCTGCCACACACAACTTGTTTATTTGCTCCTAAGACTGTTTTACAGGCCACTCAAACATGTCACTTGACTGTGAGCTCTGAGAGATTTTTAATTATGCCTACAGCCATATATGTGGTTACCTCTACAACCGTGACAATTCAGTCCCATTTACCAGTCTTCCACATTCTTACCATTCTCTTGGGTGACTTTGCTGGTTTCCAGGTCGCCCCATGGCTGCCACACCAGTTCTGCCTTATGTTCATCAACCGCTGCCAGAGATCTGTCCTGGAGTGATGGGATTTCTGCTTGAAAGCGAGTTCCCACGTTTATTCGCCTGCGGAAAAGGTAACAGGTGATGGTCAGGCCCCCTTTACAATATCCAGAAAGTCTAGTGCTAGAAGCACTAATTATGAAGAAAGTGAAATGCAGCAGGCTCTTGCATATAACATGAACAGCTTTTAGGTGTTGCATGCTAGACTAATAAGTATGACTCAAAAGGTGAGAGGTTTCACGTCAATTACCAGTCTCCACCATCTTATCAACAATTGTTGGAATTGTATTTAAATTGCTCAAAGAACAGTTATTAGCTTTTAACAATTATAACTTTTTAAGAGGCTGTCACATGGACTTCTCTTGTGGCAAGCTTGCTCCTCATGCATACAATAGGTGAGCCTTTTTTAGTACTAACGTTTTGCCAGCCATAACTACAGACTCATAGCATCATTTAGTCTCCAGAACTCCTTTTCAACCTATCTGGTCCAGCCCTCCATTCAAAGCAGGATCAGTCTCATAGTTTGGTCCTTTATGATCTTGACACAAGCTAGTATCTTCTAGAAACTATTTCTAACAACCAAAACTATAAAACAATGAAAGCTGTTATTGCTCATTCTGTATCAAAACCAAATCCCATTCTTTTAGTAACAATCCCATACTTTTAGGTTCTAAATTAGTGGACAGATTTTTTTACAACATGCAATCCACAGAGCACTAAACTTGCTTTAAGGCAAGTGACCATCCACAGAGATTCTACTCTGTACTAGCAAACAGGATTTTGTGCATGCAGATAAGTAAGAACCACCACTGAAAGATTGCTCTACTAGACATGGAGGCCTGGAGGCCTACACCCATAGCACAGCAAGGAGTGAGAGCACAGATGTCCTTTGTCATTGCTTTACATCTCTTACTCAATGGCAAAATACACTGAGAGGCAGTAGTAGCCAGACAAACTCAGTGTAAAATATGTTGGCTAATTCCAAGGACAACTTTATGAGTAATATAGCAACTATGTATGCAATTCAGAGGTCCAGAAGAGAGAGCAAAAGAAATGTCCAAAATAAGCTAGCAAGAATGGAAAACCAAGATATCAGAAAACCAAGATGTCATCGTTTAACCCCGGTCAGCAATCAAGTACCATGTAGCTGCTCACTCACCATCCCCATCCCCAGTGGGATAGGGGAGAGAATAGGGAAGAAAGGAAAATTCATGGGTTGAGATAAAGACAGTTTACTAGGATAGCAAAGGAAGATGATCATAATAATGAAATATAGGGATAATAAAATGCATAAAACAAATTATGCACAATTTCTTACCACCCAACAACCAATACAGCCCATCCCAAGCAGGAATCATGGAAGTGAACTGAAAGCGATCCTGGAGCAATCCGAAGGAGCAAGAGGAAGAGTGAGAGGGCTGCCAGCAGCCAATCCCCTTTATATACTGAGCATGACATTTATGGTATGGAATACTCTCTTTGGACAGTTTGGGTCAACTATACTGGCTACACCCCTCCCAGCTTCTCACATGTGCACATTAGCAAAACCAAGGAAGCTGAAAAAAAAGTCCTTGATCTCTTAGCAACAACTAGTAACATCAGTGTATTATCAACGTTCTTCATCTACCAAATCCCATACTAAATCCAAAACATAAAACATAGTGGCTTCAGGGAAGAAAATTAGCTCCATCACAGCTGATATCAGGACAACCTTGCTAAAAACCAAAGCAAAACTAACAGCCTGATAAGTCCTCCTTTCAGCACACTGTGATGGACTGAAGAATGATGCTAACATGGAGTCTTCTACTCACTGTGATTACTCTTGCTTATTGTTACAGCATGCAGTTTCGCAGTGAAGTAAAGAGTAACGGATTCTGATCCACCCTAGAAGGGATGACTGACAGAAACGGACATTTAGCTGTCAATTGGCAACAGATAAAGAGTCTGTTACTGCATTGGAAAATGTGGGAGATTTTATGTCCCAAGACAGAGACTCCTCTAGCCTCACCTATGAAAGGGAGAGAAGAAATTGGAAAAGCCAGAGGGAAAGAATGTGGGCTTGAAGGGCTATCAGAAGTTACTTTTTATCTTGAAACTAAACTTAGAATATGGCATCCTTAGGCTAGAAAACCTTAAGAATCAGACCTTGTACCTGTAATGTCTAAATAAAACCACAGTTCCACTGCAAGAGTTGACCTGAGTAACTTCATCTAATTTGGCCTGCTCTGAGCAGAGGCTTGGATCAGATGACCTCCAGAGGTCCATTCAAGCTACATTATTCCATGATTCCTTTACTGATGAAGACTAGACTTCAGTCCAGCAAAATCTCTTTCCTATAAGCACCAACAGTGCTCCTGGGATGCCCCAGTGTACAGCTGAGTGCAGTAACATCCATAACTGAGGCTGTGAATCGGGAAGGCAATTCACAGTTGATGCACTTGAGGCTGGCCAGCTAAGGGGTAACTTTAAGACTTTGAAGCAACTGAACTGCAAAACCACTAGGACACAAAGATCTGTGATACCAGCTGCCTATTGTACTACTTCACAAATAGAAGAATTAAGCATTATTATCACATTTCCTAATCCAAATCTCTGCAATGAAATGACCTTTTGAGAAGCATTAGCAGAAGGTCTGCCAAAGCACAAGCAATTGAGAACAAGATACTGGGTAATTACAAGTTATAAACAACTTCTGGCAGAGTCAAGACTACAATCAAATTAAACATTTTTTCCTTAAAAAAACCCCTAGCTACCTGTGTAAGCATCTGTTCAGTAAGACTTACAATGACAGCAAGACGACTTTTTGCACATAACTCCCTTTTGGCAAAAGGAAATGAACTTGCATTGCTAATTTACTATGGTTTGAAATTCCCAGCAATAAATTTGAAAATTTTCACACAGAACTAAAATTGCAGCTAATTTTATGTCATTAACTTCAGCAATTTAAACCAACAGACATAACAGCCAAAGACAATTGCACAATGGAAAGGTCGAAGACAAAGACCTGGTGAGAAGAAATATCTATTCAAGAAGAGGTTCCCCTGGACTGGTGTGCAAACAAACATTAAAAGATTAAGTCATTTTCAAAACGGATTTTAAAAATACCAAGTATGCTTATTTCCACAAGTGGGCTCAGCTTGTAGGGATTTACAACGGTGACAAGAATAACCTGGGTTCATCCACAATAGCAACATTTGCTCAGGACAGCCTGCTGCCAGAAGTACAGTAAATTCAGCTTCCAACAGGAAGGTAGAACGGAAAAAGGGAGAAGAAAAAAAAAACTTGATAGCAAATGCTCCAGTTAATTTTTAAAATATTGGAAGATATCTTCCATTTTGGAAGAACAAGAAGCCTAATATTTATTTGGGAACAGGTTGAGTTAAATATCAAATGTTACAGGATATGCTGCAGAGTTAAAGCAGAAATTCCTGACTGCACAGAGCCAGCAATGCAGGGCCATGTGGGTGTTTTTGAATGCCACATGGGTGTTTCCATGCCATGCATCTCTGTGTTTAGATTTTGCAAGAGTTCATTAACATAGATATAATAATGAATTAGAACTACCTTGCTGTAGTTCTACAGCACTGAACTTGAGCTGATAACGCTCCCAGAGGGTTTGCAAGGGCTGCGAGACACATTCCCTACTCTGCTTTTTTAGCTGTTCTGCTCAGGCTTAACAGGACTGGCACCAAGCCTAAGCTCCTAATTCCAGCTTCAGTATCTCCAAATTGTGTTCCCTGGGTCCACATACATCTGAGCTTCCCCAGCACACAGCCAGCTAAAAAGACTAATGAGGCTTATTAGCTCAGGCCACACACACTGCGTGCAACTGGCTGCAGTGCTTTCAGACTGCACTTAGCCCAGGAGGGAGCAAAGGCATCTTTCACAGTTGCGCTGCAGGTAATACACATTGCATGGATAACCTGCAATCTGACCAGTCCGTGTGAGAGCTGACTACATTTTTCCATACTACATTTTGGCCTTCCTCTAAAGGAGTATTATTTCCCCACTCTAAAACAGGATACAACAAAACAGGACAGATTCACCTTTAGCTAATCAATGGTATTTTAGCCCAGAGACGGATGAACAGTTACAGAAAGTAGTTAACATCACCGGAATTACAAGATGCATTTGCCCAAACAAACATTATTTATCATATGGAGGAATTTTTAATGAAGAAAATTTATATTTTGAGTCACTAACAGGAATAGTTGTAATGTTTCTAAGAGACACATCAAATGCACAGCGAGCTGCCTGAAGGTTTAGAAGGAAGAAAAGCAGCACATTTACTACCGGGCTAAGAATCTACTGGGTACTTACGGTTCAATGCTGACTGGGGTGGCTTCCCCCACTACCGTAAGAACAGGAGGGGTAACTTCTGAACTATCTGCAAGGAAAAGAAAGAACTGCTCAGACAGCTCATCTTCACATTTGAGACTATCCATCTCTCAAAACTAGTACCCATATGCTAAAGGAATTTAAGATGGCCAATAACTTATCTTCCAGCCATGATCTACATCTTAGTAATAACTATTTACTGTCTGTCCCCTCAGTTCAAGACAATGACAGACCTATTATAGAGGAGGAACTGACTTTTCCATTCCTCAGAACGTCAGTAGGGGGTGTTGTAGATTACTTGTGGATGCATCTTAACATGCAGGCCCAGATGGAAGCAACATTGCATTTCCTCCATCCTAGCTCCCCAGACTATCACTAAGAAGTCCCAGTTCCACACAACCACACCTCCTAAAGTCAAGATCTTCCTCCACAGTTCCTAATCATAAATTAGCAAAGAAAGGAAGGATAAAGTGGAACTTACTTGATCTAAGCAGAGTTCTGTGACCACTTTTAGGAGTCATTGGAGGTGGAACCGAATGACCACTTGAAGAGAGGATAGCATTAAAATATAGCCCAGATCCTTCTCTCACGGGACTAAGAATTGGCGGAGGAGTGTAAGGAGGTAGCTCAAAGTTCCTATCAGAAGGATGATCTGCCAGACGGACAGGTGACCGTAAGTGGCTCTGATACGGAGTAATGTTAGAATAAACAGGTGGTGCAATAAAGGTGCCAGCTTTTGGTGGTATGAAGAGTGGCTCAGGTCTTGGCCGCTGCTTTGGTTTCCGGGCAAAGCCTTCTGCTTCATCCTTCGAAACAGCATCTTCGTGCTATTGGAAAAAAAATTACATGCTTCATGTCATTGTAAAACCTCAGGTCATTTGAAAAACTGAAGTGAGATGACAATATTATTTCACAGCAGGTCAAAATCTGGATAGGGCAGTTGGAGGGCGTCTCAGCAAGAGGAGAGGTAATAATCTTAAAGGGAAAGAGGAAGGAAGAAGATGGGGAATGGAACGGATACAGGAACTATTAGGTAGCAACACTAGCTCTGAGTGCTTATGAATTTACAGTTTTACAAGAACTACACATATGTCTGGTCCAGCCTTTGGTTGGAAAGATAATGACCTCATGGTAGCTTTAAAAGAGGACATAAAAGTACATCAGAACTCTGCTATAGATACAGAATGACACCAAATAGTGATAAAAGAACAGAAGACAATATAATAATATTGCCTTAGATGGCCAAGCGTTTAAATGCAGAGAAACTTCCCTAGATGCCTGCCATTTTTCTGGTATCTGAACATTCTACTGTACTTATGAATAGAAGAGACAAAAAACCCAAAACTAAAACCCCACTCAACGGCACCACAGTGAAGGGGAACACTCAAGTACTGATCTTCAGAACATCAGCAAAGATTTCAATTCCATGAAAATAAATCTTCACTTTGGATTTTATTCATAGACAGACGTATATGCACTATTCGCAATTTATATTATTTATGTATGTATGGACAAAGCACTCTTTAGTCAGACAGACTACTTATTCCAGTGTTATTGACCATCTGCTTTCTTCACTGTTTAGTAGTGAGGCATCGCTCAGCTGTGCTAGCATTAGCTGTACGTCATGAAATGCCAGTGATGCCCAAATATATGGCAATATTATGATGAAAAAAATCCGCAGTCCCCAGACTACATCCATTCCAAGATCAAAGTACTTCAACTGAAAAGCTTATATATAAAATCTACGTAGTTTTATCTGACAGATTTGTCTCACATTTGGTTTCTTAGTCTATCCATACCTGATTTGAGGTTTCCATGTTAGTATTACGATTAGATCGCCTCCGAGTGACTATCACAGAAGGCTTGCGTTCACAAGGAGCTCGATCATTTGTTTGCCCTCTCTGGAGCTTTCCATCCTCAGATTTTTCCTTTCCAAGGCTCTGCAAGTCAATTTTTCTCACTGGCACAGACACAGGAATGATAAGAGGCACAAGGCTGTTATCCTCTCGGGCTCTTTTCGGAGTTGATGGAGAACTAGCGAATTCCACAACACTTTTTGCAACTGTAGGTCCTGGAGCTGCTACCAGCACACTCTTCTTCTCCTCTGAAGTATCCAGTTCCTGATAAGAAAAACAGATGCCTTAAAAGTTCTGTAGTACTTACATAATAAATCAGATGATATCTCGCTTTCAGTGTGTCTCAAGTTTCTCAATGCAATTTGCAAGAGGAAATGGATTTGGAAAAGTGTTACTAGATGAAAAAGAATATTTCACAAAAGTGTTACCAAAATTTCTTAAATTACATGAGGATTGCCTGAAGTGTCAACTGCTAGAATATTTATATACATAATTCTTAAGTATCATTTCACTACCTATGATGTCAAATCTTTATTTTCCAGATTAATTTGTGCCCTTCCATATAACTTCCAACAAAGGTTCTTCAGGTTATTAACGCTGCAGGTTATTAATTTCAAATATTGGCCTTCTGCTCCAGGAAATACTGAACCATGGTAATTTTAATTAAATCTCTCATACAAAAAACCAGAGCTAGCTTTTTGCTGCATTTTTTTCTGATTTACATGACAGAAGCAACTTTCCTTATTATAATTGGAGCCTTTGAGGTTTGTTGTCTACCCAGGCTTGAGCTTGAAGGACTTTTGCTCAGCAGACTCAACAAAGCGTAAGTGCAAGCTGGCACTTTTTGCATTAGTATTACGGTATCCATGTCTCTGCTTTCTTTTACTGACAGAAACCCTAGAAAATTGAGCTCCAAGGAGATAAGAATGGAATAACCACATGGATACTGTAACACCAAATTAAATAAGTGATTCCCAGGCCTTCAAATTACTACCCACAGGTTCATTCCATCCTCAATTTAACAGCAGTGCAGGCTCAATAAGCAGCCAGATGTTAAAGTACAACTTTCAAACACACCTGACTTCAGAGATGTAAAAGGCCTTCTTGAGCTCTGATGAACTGCAATATAGAAGCTGTAGAAGATGGTCCTTCTGGTGTTTCAGAACGTCTCTTTAACTTAGAGCTCTGTTTGGAAAGCCTTTGGATAGGAGTAGATACACAAACTCAGCCTCCATCACAGCCACAATCTACTGAGGAACCTACCTGAACAGCTGTGTTTTGTAGGTGTAAACTAAGGCACCTTATCTCTCAGGTATGACAAGAGGTCTCCAACCTGGACTTCCAAAATTTTGCAGAGATTTACTGAAATCCTCAGAAAGAAACTATTGTGCGCCATTAAGAATACCTAAGTCTGATTAAAAAGCAAGCCTAAGCAGGTTCTCTCATAAGGATCCAGACATCCCTCCAATCATTTCACTGAGGTCACAGATCAAGAAAATTGGCTTCACTGATGAGTGAGAGAACATGCTCCATCTGGCCCATGAAGAGTCAACCCATGATAGTTAGAAGGACACCAGCCTAAAGTCCCACTTTGATACTATACTTGCATTGAGGGAAGTACAACTGTATTGTCACAAGATGCATCAGTCAGAGCCTGGAGTTAGTGCTCTAGCTTCTCTCCAAATGAGAGTCCTGGTAATTTTCATTGCTTTTAAAAGCAAGTAGGTCCACCTTGAAACACTAAGCCTTCAAAAAAGATAGGTGTCAAGCTTGAGCAAATAAAATGAATCATATAAAGAAGATTTAGGACTGCCTCCTTCCAAGACTTTTTATTAGAGTAAGGCTAAGTGTGCACAGAAAAGTTTATCCCACAACACTGCAGTTTAGAAGTCTGACTGCTTCTCCACAGAGACTGGAGATATCTGCCCTGACCATGCAATGATGAAACATGCAACTGAAAAGTCACAATTGGCATCAGCTGCCCCAGGTTGCACTGCAGGGGGAATTAATGAGCTCTGAAGACCTCCCTTCACTCCAGGCTGGGGACATGTACCTGCACTCTCCCAAGAGATTACCAATTTTGGATTTGGAGGGCATTCATCATGCTGACAGATATGTCACTAGGGACCACTACCTGTAGATAGTAAGGGGCTCCTGTAAATTTTTGTAGCCTCCCTCCACTACTTCAGAAAAGAGGGACTAACAAGCATGCCTTTTTAAACAGATGAACAGGTCATCTACTGGAAACAGATGTCTACCTCCACTAGTTCTGCCCGTACCTGAAGAAGTAGCTCAAACATGGCTTGATGCCATACATGGGCCTCCATTCATCAGGGAAATTACACTGTTATCGCCTTATTACTGAAGCCTAGTTAAACATCTGAGATAGCTATGGGGTAGTCTTCTGCCAGTAAGATCCACAGCAGATAGTTCTGCACCACTGTTGGGAGCAGTGCATTCATACTACATTCCTTAGGCTGCTGCCAAGAAAAGTCTTGGTTTTAATCAGATTACTTTTTTTCTTCCTGATGTAGCTGTTACTAGTGCAAGCACTATAGCATACTTTCTGGGTACCTGACAGAATAACGCCAATCAAACAAGTAATGGTAGTATGAATATGTGAACAAGCATCAATTCTGACCAATCTACAAACCTCAGATACTTCCTGTGTGCTACACAGGTCTCTGCAGGTCAAGAGACATGAACAAATTTCCTCACTGCAAGGAGGAAATTATCGCAGCTAGTTACACAAAAGATGTCACACTTATTTGGCTCTATGATCAGTTAACCGTGCTCCTTGTATTGTCAAAATTGGGAGGTAACCAGCAAAGGACTCTCTTCCTTGATGATGGGAAAGGTCACTCCTTTGAGAGGAAAGAGGAAGGAGGAGACCTGAACAGTAGTAGAGATAGACAGAAGACACCACTGGGAACTTAATATAAATGGCTGACACATCCTTAAAGATGCTCTAGTCCACGTCAGAGCTTTTCTGGTCATGAATGACCACACATACGTAAGGTTTAATAAGAAGGGGCACAACTTATTTTGGAATTAAGCTATTTGTTTCAGATTCCTAAGTATTTTCACAACTGTTTGATAACACTCAGAGGTAAGCAGAAAGGAGTCATTGAACAAGAGAGGGGACCTTCAATTGTAGAACTCCCAGGGGATAGCTCAGCATCTCTGTTGCAGAATTTGGGGCAGGAGGGCTGTTGGATAACTCCAGCAAGTGCAACTTGTTGCGCTTCCATTTAGGCTCCTGCATAAATATTGCGGGATGAACTAGTGATCTAGAGTCCTTGTTATGGTTTAACTCCAGACAGCAATCAAGTACCATGCTCACTCACCAGCTGCTCACTCACCATCCCCATCCCCAGTGGGATAGGGGAGAGAATAGGGAAGAAAGGAAAATTCATGGGTTGAGATAAAGACAGTTTACTAGGATAGCAAAGGAAGATGATAATAATAATGAAATATAGGGATAATAAAATACATAAAACAAATTATGCACAATTTCTCACCACCCAACAACCCAATGACCAATACAGCCCATCCCAAGCAGCAATCATGGGTTCGATGGATGGATGGACCACTCGGTGGATAAGGAGTTGGCTGGATGGCCGCACTCAGAGAGTAGTGGTCAACGGCTCAATGTCCAAGTGGAGACCAAGTGGAGACCGGTCACCAGTGGCGTCCCTCAGGGGTCCGTGTTGGGCCCGGCCCCGTTCAACATCTTTGTCGGCGACATGGACAGTGGGATAGAGTGCACCCTCAGCAAGTTCACCGATGACACCAAGCTGTGTGGTGCCATCGACACGCTCCAAGGGAGGGATGCCATCCAGAGGGACCTGGACAGGCTGGAGAGGTGGGCCCGTGCCAACCTCATGAAGTTCAACCAGGCCAAGTGCAAGGTCCTGCACCTGGGTCATGGCAATCCCAGGCACAAATACAGACTGGGCTGAGAATGGATTGAGAGCAGCCCTGAGGAGAAAGACTTGGGAGTGATGGTGGACGAGAGGCTCAACATGAGCCGGCAATGCGCCCTTGCGGCTCAGAAGGCCAACCGCGTTCTGGGCTGCATCAAGAGGAACGTGGCCAGCAGGTTGAGAGAGGTGATTCTCCCCCTCTACTCTGCCCTGGTGAGACCCCACCTGGAGTACTGCGTCCAGTTCTGGAGTCCCCAACATAAGAAGGACGTGGACCAGTTGGAGAGGGTCCAGAGGAGGGCCACAAAGATGATCAGAGGGCTGGAGCACCTCTCCTATGAAGACAGGCTGAGAGAGTTGGGGCTGTTCAGCCTGGAGAAGAGGAGGCTCCGGGGAGACCTGATAGCGGTCTTCCAGTACCTCAAGGGGGCCTACAGGAAAGATGGGGAGAGGCTGTTCAGTAGGGCCTGTTGTGATAGGACAAGGGGTAATGGGTTTAAATTAGAAGGAGGTAGGTTTAGATTAGATATTAGAAAAAATTTTTTTACAATAAGAGTTGTAGAGCACTGGCACAGGTTGCCCAGAGAGGTGGTGGATGCCCCATCCCTGGAAACGTTCAAGGCCAGGCTGGACAGGTCTCTGAGCAACCTGATCTAGTCAGGGACGTCCCTGCTTCTTGCAGGGGGGTTGGACTAGATGACCTTTGAAGGTCCCTTCCAACCCTAACCATTCTATGATTCTTTGATTCTATGAATGAAACCAAAAGTGATCCTATAGCAATCCGAAGCAGCAAAAGAAAAAGTGAGGGCTTTCCACTAGCCACCCCCCACCCCTATATACTGAGCATGACATTTATGGTATGGAATACTCTCTTTGGACAGTTTGAGTTAACTGTACTCAAGGCTATGCCTCTCCCAGCTTCTCACACCTCACATTAGCAAAAGCTGGAAAGCTGAAAAAAGTTCTTGGTCTCTTTAGCAACAACTAGTATCATCAGTGTATTATCAACGTTCTTCACATACCAAATCCCATACTAAATCCAAAACACAGCAGTTACTGGGAAGAAAATTAGCTCCATCCCAGTCGAAACCAGGACAGTTCTCCACGACACCCACAGAAACCCATCATTCATTTTGGCATTGATCCTGTCTGTCCCTGAAGTGCTTTCTGAAAATTTTAAAATTCACAGACAAAACCCAATTGTGATAGCTGGAAGAACTCTTCCAAGGCCACTGCTGTGATCAGACAAGAAACCACAGCAGTCTTTTAAAAACACCTGCCAGTACAGTGCTTTCTGCCATCATTCTGCATCATCTTGCTAACAGTAAAAGCAGCTTCTCTCTACAAACTGAAACTTTTCCATGAAGGAAGTGAGTCCAGAACTGCAATTCCACAAATAAAACTTTTGTTTGTTTGTTTATATGTGGCAGCTGGTGCCCTGTCCTGTGCTGGGGAAAGAGGTCAGGGAACTAAAACCTATCTCCTTTCCATAAAGGAATATTTAAATCCAGACACCCTTAAGATTACCATTTCAGATCTGAGAAAAGCTTTTTGTACTATTAATGAAAACAAAATACGCCACCTCTTTGCACAGAACATTTATATGTGAAATGAAACTGTAAAACTAAGAGTTGAGAATTTGCTGCAGCCTGTATGCAGCAATAAACTTGAACCACCTGAAAACGGCAGGCACAGCATGATGGGGAGCGAAGCATCAGTTGTGACACTATATGTAGACAGATACTACTGTTCAAAATTATGTTTATGCACAGGACATGCACACCTACATTGGACTGTTCAAACAACTGGTACAATTTATGAATGCATCTTCTTTCATCAATAATTTAATCCTATGGCCTTCTAACACACTCTTTACATAACCTATACTAGAGAAAGCTTCTAGGTTGTTTATAACAAAAAGACACTAATTAGAGAAGTAGACCACTTTCCTCCCGTACACAGATTTTCTTTTTCTCCCTCACAAAATATCCAGCCCCCTTAAAGATGTAAAATCCATCAGACCTTGGGTAAGAATTTTAACATCCTTCAAAACTTCACCCTGAAAGCCTGAAAAGAGCTAAACAAAGAGTTCTTCTGCTAGTGCTATTATGGAAGCAAACAAGCTGCTTGCATAACTGCAAAGAATGAAAGAGCATCTGTCTGTTTGGCCTTTACATTATGAATCAAGCTGCAAACAGACAAGCCTTCAAACAACCAGTTTCTTGCTTCACCTCATAGGGCCTTTTCCTAGGTGCTCTTGTAGATTTTTCTTGCCGCTCTGTTGATGATGAGGCTGCAATGTGAATTGTAGGCCTTCCTGCAATATAAACATACAATGGCTGGGAGAGTATGAGCAAATAGGCTCACACTCTGAACAACTACTCATTTACTATCAAATCTGCTTGTCAGCTGGAGTTAGAGCAAAAAGAAGCCGCCTCAACAGTTACTGCTTGCTGTCTGCTGTGCAAGAGATGGAGGCAGCTATGAATATTTGTCTCATCGCTTAGCAGTTCAGTTCCTTCACTCAAACAACACATCCCTTTAAGGAAGAGACTGGAAAAACAGCCACAGAGTAGGAAAAAAAATGATGATGAGAACAAAGAGAGGGCAAAGATTGACTGGGCAGCAACTCAAGTGGCAAAACTGTGGGTAAAAGCAGCTCGTGCTCCAACATTCGCATTTCAGCACTCTCTGACAACAAAGGTTCCAAAGAAAAGTGTATCTTTACTTCTCATGAGAGGCACTCAACGTAAGATTAGTCAAACCACAAAGAAAATCTCAAAAACAAACAAACAAACAAAAACACCAAAACAAAAAAAACCCCACACAAAACACCCACTCAACTCAAAAATCTCACCACTTGCCTCCTCTAGGCTACTTAACTTTGAATCCTGTCATCTTGCTATACAGAAAACACGCTGTGTAGTTTTAGATTGCTGGGACACCAAAAGGATAAGAATAGTGAACCACCTATCAGCCAACACTAAACTTCTTCCCCATCAAGCCCTACAGAAGGTCTACGGGCAGACTTTGTCCTCAGGTTACCAGTGTCCAAACATTTGCCGCAGGATTGTTAGAAAGAGAATACTGCATCAGACAGACCTTTGCTATGCCTGGTAGAAGTTCTTCATGTAAGTGAGGCTTTTAATATTGGGAAATCTGAACACGTAAATTGCATTATGTAGTTTTTAGATAGCACTATTTAGAAACACTTCAACTGCTAAAACTCAAAAAACTGGAAGGTAAGTAGCAGTCTTTTTAACAAAGGAAAAGAATATTAAATTAGTAAAAAGACCCAAGTGAACTGCTTATACTTGTCTGTTTAAATTCCTGATCAGCTTGAGGCCTAAGCTGAAAACATCCATATTTTGAAGCCCTGGACTAAAATTACATTCAGTATTAGTGAAATAAAACTGCCCTTAGGTGGTTTCACTGCACTAAGAGATACCTATTCTCTCATATCTATGAATTACAGTAGCTGAACACTGCCAACACTCCAGAGCTGCCCTTGCTGTATTACAACACTTATTGCCTCAAGATACCATCCTATCCTGCATACATACATAAATTCCTTTCTTTTCAGTCTAAAACGTGCTATATTGATTAGGATGCATACCTTACCTTTACATTCTGAAGAGAAGCCAGCTCAACAGCTTTTTGGGCCAAAGTTAGCAAGTTGGCTTCTTGAGAAACACGCCGTCTCCGTCGTGTACTTTGGATTACACCACCTCTGACACCCTGAAAATCATTAGTTCTCTGAGTGTTTTCTTCAGCTGCTGCCACCTGTTTCTCCCCATCTCTACCATTCTGGGCTGTGGCTTCCCTCTCTGTTTCCATCTGGCACAGCTCACTATTGACCAGGACATCCTTCTGCTCCAGATCTATTCTTTTGGGGTGCAAATAGCCACTTTTGTTGTGGGTCAGTGATTCAGGTGGCTGCTGTGAGGGGACCTCTTGCTGATGTGTTTGCCAGTGATGTAGAAATAAATTGCTAGGTTGTTCTTCTGCCTGCTTGGAAGCCAACACTTCTCCTGCAGATGTCAGCAGGACACCTTCTTTGGAGAGTCTCCGTGACCTTCTTGGAAAGGGAATCTGGGTCTGAGGTAGCACAGTCTGTTGGTTCTGCTCTGTTAGAGCCTTGAGTAGTTCTTGGTTCCTCTCTGTTTGCTGAAACTGGTGTGCCATCATGTGATGCTGAGGTGCTGCAGCTGCCACATGAGGTTGCGCTATGGAAGTAGTTTGCTGCAGACCAAAGGCTTGTGTGGCAGCCTGTTGCTGCTGCTGTTGTTGAGGATAGAAATTTTCAAACAGTTGTAGCTGGGGAAGAGCTTGCTGTTTTTGTTGAGCCGTAAATGCTGGACTGGAAGAAGCTGGGGCTTCTTGAAAGACATGTAACAACTCAGGAAGACCCTGCTTTTGGCCTTGGTGACCAAAGGCAAGTTGGAAAGGCTGTAATGGCAGACTTTGATTCTGCTGCTGCTGTTTCTGCATCTGATGAAAAGAATTCATTTGAGCTTGCTGTCTAACCAGGGCTTGCTGTTCTAGCTGAGCCTTCTGGGACATCATCTGCTGAACAGCATCTCCATACAAGTCCAGCTGTGACACGAAAACTCCTTTCTCTTGATTTCTTTTAAGGGCTTCTGGATGGCCATAGAAGCCTGGGGCTCCAGCATTGGAGTGGGGTCCTTTTGGGTTGCCCCCAAAAACCATACTGTGGTTCCACATCGAAGGTGGAGGCTGCCAGTGGCTGTCACCCCTCTCTGGCAACCGGTTTCCCATTAGCGAATTCTGCCATTTGACAGCTGTTACTGTCTGGGGCATCATCATCGATTCCCCCCTATCTTGACTGAAAACAGAGCTCATCAAAGCAGCATTGTTGGGAGCACTTGTTAATCCTCCTGCATGAGAAATCTCCATAGTCTGGGAGACCGGTATATTCCCTCCATGACCGTAATACTGTCCTTCCTTAAGCTGCTGCTGTGGTTCTTTTGATGACACAGCTATTTCCTGCTCATTAAAATAAGCAATTCGTTTCCCAGTCCGTTTGCTTGAAGACTTTTGCTGAGCCTGAAGATTCATGATTCAGTCTATTCTCCCAGCTGTACACAGTATATTTACAATCCACCCATCCCTGAGGCTGGGGGAGGAAAGGCACAGAAGTCTCTCTTTTCCATTCAGTTTTAATAATAAAGGGCAGGAAAGAAGTCCAGATGAAAGTGCATCCACTTCCTTTTTCTTTGCTTCTCCTGCTTCTTTTCACTCTTATCCTTTGTGGTTCAGAGGTCAGTAGGGTTCACTCAGTTACAGGTCCTGAAATACAGAAGCAATTGCAATGACTCATCAACAGATATAACTGGCATATAAATGCCTCACACAATAAGCAGCAATGTGTATGTCTCTCCCATTTCCTACGGAAATTAAGACCAGGATAATATGTGTAAAAAATAATAGATCTGACCTGCTATAAGAATGTAAAACAAAACAACTTAGTTTTACAAAACGGATGTCACACTGTATTTGCATGATGCAGCTCCCAATTGCACACAGACTTCTGACTAACCACTCAAGCTCATCCTGAAGATTTTTCCTCTTAAACTTCCTCTCATCCAGCCAATTACTTCTACGTCTTCAGAATAATCTGGTTTTAATCTGAACTCAAAAACATAAAACAAAAAAATCCTGACTTGCCAAAAGAAAAATAATATGTCAGGCCACATTTCCCCAAAACATTTAAAACACACACACGTACACAAAGGCTGTAGCCAAACATGCAGTATGATACTTTATTCAACATTCTCAAGGAAAAAATCAGGTGGCAGCCCATCATTCACCCTCCTTCTCCCAATTATTACAGTTGCTTTCCAATTAAGAACTGCCCACGAAGCATCTAAGCACCAAAGATGGGGGCTGCTCAACCTATTGCCCTCTGAGAAGCTTTCTTTAACAGCTGAAAGCAACTGCTCCTGCTCAGGTCACACTCATGGAAAAGTAGTTCAGGCACATTGCTGCTCCTGGACACCAGCAAATATCAATTAGTGTAAAGCTACAGCCATAGTAGGAGAAAGCCTTTCCGGAACATGCAGTCTAGCATAATTCTACCGTCCGCTTGCACAGAAAAAAAAAAAAAGCTATCTGCAAGCTGAGGCTTTAAAAGCCTAGTTTGCAGGATTAAGGTCTAATGTGTTAACACATACACTAGTATTTCTAGTAGGACATATACAATCTTTTAAGAAGTTTAGTTTCAAATTTAATTAAATTCTTAAACTATTAACACTCAAGTAATTAAATGCAAGTCTATTACTGTCTCTTTCCAATATGCACTGTTCCACTTCAAATCACAGGAAAATTTTCATAAATTGGTAAAAACCTATTCTTCTTCCATACCTTCTGCTATAAAATCAAGTTTCTCTTGAGTGCAGTAGGTAAGACTAACACACACATATCCCCTCCAATGAAACCTGCAATCCATTTATCTCTCTGTATAAAATGAAAAATAAGAAGACAAAAGCAAAGAGCACACTGAAGTCCTGCAACCTGAGTTTCCTCTAAACGGATATGGCTACAATGCAGGTTTTAATACCGGGGTGGGGTTGGGAGCGTGATGAGGAGGAAAAGACAAAGAATTTAAATTGACTTACGCAACTTCCACCTCAGAAGCCAAGCTTGGCTTCAGTGCTACTGGAACCATGGGCCTGTGTTTCAGAGCAAAGTGACTCACTTCCTCAGGCTGTTACATAGCTGTTCCCCCCACGCTCCCCCTCCCCTTCGCCCAGGCTACAAACTGTGGACCTCTGCCACCCCATATCAGGGAGCCAGGGCGTTCCTCTCTCAGCATAACATCTCTGCTCATTTTCCAGTCCTCTTTCAACAAGACGAAAATAACTCTAGGAGAAATTATGGACACGTGAGATGGAAATTTCTCTCTAAACTGCAACTAGTACACAAACGAGGATTTCATAAAGTAAGTTTTTCCTATTTCAAAACTTCATTAGGAGAGGAAAAAACATCCTACAGCAGGAAACTGGATCCCTGGTAGCAAAAACACAGAGGTGGAAAGGTTGCTATATGTCTCTCAGGAGCATTAATGTTATTCTCTCCTTGCTTTTTGCAGCAGTGCTACAAATGTAACAGAGCCAACAGCTAAACCACAATACGTGAGGTAATACTACTATAACAGTGGTTTCTGACACTATCTCACTTTCTGAAATCATCACAAGCTATTTTTTCTGCAAACTAGACAACCTTGTAACAGTTTTCCTTCCACTGATGCTTCTGCATGCTGTTGTATTGATCAGTCACATAATTTTGATGAAAAGAATGCAAGTTTTTCTGCGTATCAGAAGACATTACCACTAGATCAAATTTAAACTCATCAGACAACCTTTTGAAGCTCTGCTGTAGATCTTCCGCACTTTGAGGAAGAACGCAAAAGATACTGCCCAAAAGCTGGCATACAACTTCAAGGGTCCTTTGGGGAGGAACTAAAAATAAGCATTGTATTAACACAGTTCTCCAAACCTCCTCTTGTGTGGACTTTGGCTCTGTTTTTTCCCATTACTAGATAAGAAGCCACCAGCACTGCAAAGCCTAACTCAGAAACCAGTTTAGACCTCCACCTATGTAGGAAAGAGATGTAACAAAGTTTACAAAAAAAAAAAAGTAAGTTCAGAGACACCCTAAAGGAGGGAAAGGAATATGTACTAGTGTGTTCTATAAAATGAATCCTAAAAAATATTATTTGCTTCTTAGGGAAGTTATCGTGTCACTTGAGAAGACTGTAGTGATTAAAGAACAACTGAAGTTACAACTGCACAGAAAACCAGGGTAGTGAAGATGACATTATTGGGGAAGAAAAGAGATTTAAAGTACTATGAACAAAATATGCTTATGGAACATCCTAGCGCCCCCAGTTGTATGCAAAAATAAAGAAATCCTAACTAAGAGATCACCAAGAAAAAAAAATATTTGGTGCATCCAATATTAGATGGTAAAAGAAAACATCACAAAACTAGCCTTTTAGAATTTCTTTCTATATAGAAAAACTACAGGAAAATATATTGTAGATAATCCTAATAATAATAGTTCATAGTTTAACCTGAAGTGATAGATGTTCAAGCTGCAGCATGACTACACTCCGGGAAAGCTCACACTTGGCAGCTTCATTGGCTGAGCACTGCTGCCTCTGACTAAGCAGGCTTCCCTCCCTGAGAGGTTGAGGGATGAGCTCACATTATCGTCATCCTAGCCAACTACCAGCCTTGGGGTTTTTTGTTTTGTTTTAATTTCAGCACAAGAGTCAGCCTGCAGTAAAACAGCAACATACTTCCAGGCTTAAGCATGCTTTGGAGCAGTACACCACCCTTGCCCATTTCTTACCTTGAATAAAGCACAGAGCCAGTTCTGATACTACAATTCACAGAAGATACTGTGTCTTGCCTCCAAATGTACTGAAGTGTTATGATACCTTGCATTGCTTTTACACTGCACAGAGAAAAAGAAGAACCTAGCATCAGTATATTTAGTTTTAATAACTCCAAGATTTCGTATGCAACATCATCAGTTATCTTCACTTCCAGGAACTTCTGGCATGCAAGAACAGCTCTCAATCTTTCTTCAGATGAATATGAATTGTATGTCACCTCCTTTAGTACCATAAATATTTTCAGGTTTATAAGGAATTTTTTATGTTGCAAGACTTTCTCTTTTAGATCTAAATGTAATGTCAAATTAGATATGCCTATGCCCAATGGGCACTTATGCAGTATTTTCTGACATGAAACAAACGTAAGCAAAGTAACCTATGGCACCTTACTGAGAGAAGTTAGGGCTAGCATTTTTAGCTAAAGCTTCTTCAGCATATCTGCACTAGAGCATTAAAGAAAATCATAAACACATATAAAACACTTCATGTGCTAGGTTTAGGTAAAGTCTCCTGAAGGACTTACTTAAGTATACAAGAGGACTAACGGGAAACCTCTGTCTGCATCCAGGATGCTGTTCTCAAATTGTCCTTTCAAAGCAGAGATATCTGAGAAGGGCAGGGCCAGGCAGGCCCTCAGAGCCACTCACTAGGCTGGTACCAGCCCTGAGCATCCACTAGAAGATTTTACTCAACCCAAAGCAGGTTCTGCAGAAGCGTTTAAACATCCCTATCCATCCCTAACCATTTTGTCCCAGTTTATCATTAGCCTGGAGACCTTGCAATAAACCTTTAAGAGGTATTTTTTCTTAAATAAAAGTTTAAAGGTTATTTGATTTAGAAGACAAATTAAAAACACTCCATTGCAAACATTTAATATAAAATATCTTTATCTCCCTTTAAAACTTTTTGCCTGTATGTTTAATAACCACCCACCATTATTCCACTTCTTTAAATACTCTGTTCACTAAGCCTGTGCATATTTGTACAATTTCACATACCAAGTTCACGACCTCGCACACCGTAGTAACCTTAAACTCTACTCTTCAGCCCACCTGTTGAGAGGGCCGTGCTATCCTGTGCTTTCCTTAGCTCATTTGCTACATCTCTATTTGGCATGACAAGCAAATTAAAATTTTGTACATTCCTAATCTCTTTTGAGATCATTTGCACATAATTATCTCTGACAGAATGCTGCAGAAATTACTCAGGAAAGACTCTGACTTATCAAACCTTGTCAAAGTTAAGGATGTAGAAAATAAAAACAAGTGGTCACAGACCATCTTCTATTTCACCACTTCCATCTTGGCTTTTAAATGCTTTTATTTTATTTTTTTTTCATATGAAAAGTAAAGTGTTCCTGGGTTCAAGCTAATGTACATTCTCAGTCTTAACTGCAACAATGTCATTCCACAGTTCCTTACAGGAAATTAGTGATGAGAATAATTTCTCCCTAAATCTTCCTGCTGCCAGCAACTCAAACTACTGATCTCCCCTATAAGAGGCTCAATCACTTTTGATGATGATGAATGGATTCCAAGAACAATTTTTACATGTAAGTCAAATGCAAGAAGCTACTTAGTGTCCTTCTGAGACAGAACAACTGAGCCTTCCTTCTCTAATTTCCTTATTATTATGGTCAAATCCCACATTTATGAAACAGGTAAAGAATCATGACACACATTTTATCAATGAGGAACAAAACCAGAGGGAATAACTCACTTCTAAGATCACACAACAAACCAGGTCAAAACTTAAGAACAGAATATAGGATACTAACTCACAGTTCCCCTCCAATCTTGCAAGAAAACATGCATTTAAAATCTACATGCAAAAGATAAAAATTGCATATGCTGTTTACGTATGTGCAGAAATGGCAAAGAAAATTTAACTCCTCCAGTGCAATAGCAGAACAACACTTAAATAGGGTAGGTTTTGTTTCTGGTCTTGGGTTTTTTTTTATTTTGTTGTTGTTGTTGTTGTTGTTTTGGGTTTGTTTGGGTTTTTTTTAATGACTGGTGACTTAAGTGCATCACAAAAAAGAAACTTGTTCCAGCTAACAGAAACTTGCCCCTATGAAACCACCACCAGTTGCAGCAGTCTTAAGTAAGACCCAAAAAAGTGATGAAAACATGGGACGGTTTTTGTGTTTGGTAGATTTGCAAAGCTTATTGCACAGCTTATCGATATGCTATGCTTACCCTGCTGCATATGAAAACAGCTTCAGTCTCTCCCTCCAAAACCTCTCCTGCACACTCACTTTGTCACATTTTCTTTCAGACAGTTAGCTAGATCAAAATTCCTGCAGATCGTTTGCAACCTCCCACTCATCACCTTCAGACACCTTGCATAGGAAGGATAACAACATAGCTTTCCTACATATTGGCCTGGGAGGTAAAAAAAGACTGTATTTGTAAATTCTATACAGCAAATTACAGCAATCTATCTTCTGAAAAAAGGCAGGGGAAAGCTCAAAGCAACTGAGAAACACAACATTGTCCAAGAAAGCCAAGAATGTAAATGGAGGATGATGTTTTTATGTCCCTGTCACTTTACCCGAAATGGTAGGGCATTTTCCACAGATGCCTTGAAAGCCTGTCTCTACATCGAAAGGCATATTTTCCAGGAGTCTAGCATTACAGAAGAGTAGAAACAGAAGCCCAAAGTGAACAAGCAAAAACAACCAACTGAAGAGTCTCCAGTTCAAAAGAAGCCCACCACAGAAGAATATAAGTAGGTAACAACCATCCCTCCTAACATCTCCAAGTAAGAACCTAATCTAGGGAACTGTATCAGATGAAAGTCCTAGAATCAATAAAGCCTATGACATGGGGAAGGCTTCCTTGCTGGCAGACCAAAAAGAGAACTCTACAGTGTGCCCATAATAGGGGCAAAGAGATCAAAGTTAAGCTGCTTCACACACAGGCATACAACAACAAAAGGGAAAACACAGCATTCAGGAAGTTCGACAACTTTCACTGTTGCTTGAAGGTGCCTGCCTGGGGCTAGCAACCACATACTTAAATAAGTAGTACACATCGAAGAGGCTTACGGCCTACCCAAATTTTCATGTCATTGGCCCATTTCTAGCGCGGAGAGAGCCTTGAAGCTATGACTGACTTCAAAGCAACTCTGCCCTCCGGACAGTATGGTTAAAGTTACTTTGCTACCACTTTCACTTTCCCATTTTTAGAAGCTGGGAATTGATAAAGCTGTATTAAACCAGATCTCTGTACTAACCAGAGATTCAGAAGTGAAATCCGTTAGCTCTGTGATGTGAAGCAGGGGAGAAAATGGTCATGCTGAAGGACTATGTCCCAGCAAAATCAGGGAGCTTGTATTGCACCACCAGATGTGACAAGCTACTGCTCCAATCTAGACCCTTCCTGACATTCAGTATCATCGGTTAAATACCTTCAGCACGCAAAATAACACAAAATGTAGAATTACCATATTTTGGGGGAAAAACATACATACCAAGAAGAAAATATTAACTACATCTCACAAACTAATCAAACTAAGGAGAAATACAAACTCTACTTAAGTAAAATATTGTGGTCTATTACAGTAAAGACTGTAATAAAAGAAAGGCACTGGAAATGTGTTCTCACAGATGTCACTGAATTAGGCAGCTTTCTTTTCAGTTTGAATGGTCTTAAAATTCACCTAAACATGCATTCTGTTTTGACCTACTGTTTACACCTGCGGACATGGTTTTATTTATCCCCTATTACCATAATTTTCCACATTCTATCTAAACACACAGATGCTTTCTAGTATGCAGGACGTTACAGACAGGATTTTTGGTTCTTGAATTGCAATGTCTGAAGCACCACAGATGCACCTCAACAGGAAGCTTCCAAATAACAGTCCTGTAAGAGACGTTGTGTATTTTCAAGAAACACTCAAAAAAATCCCTATATTTTGGGCTGTCTTCCTCAATTCAAGGTGTACACTTGTTACAATACTGGAGATTTACTTTTCAAAACTCCCCTGAGATTTTCCATATAATTTTCTTTTAAAGGGATGAGAAAGACACAAAAAGTTGTTACAAAGAAAATGCCGTTAACTGCTGATTAGTCTTGTCCTTACAACAAACAAGCCAAGCAAAACCTGGCTTACACAAACAGCTCCACCAGAACAAAATCAGCATGGACAAGGAAGACAAACTATTAAAAAGACAGACCGGAATTTTAAAATTTATCAGATTATTAAACAAACAACAAAAGGAAAAAAGAAACCCCACCCTGATTTATTTTTAAAGGAACTGACAATGTTGTTTCTACCAGCTATTGAAAAGGTACTACAGCAAATACAAGTTAGATCCTCAACTTAGTATATGCTCAAGCAAAACTTTGAGTATTTCCAAAATAACTGAAATTTTGTCCAAAACTCATGACAGAAACAAAAGAGTCATGATTTGCACCAGACTCATCTTGTCTCTTGCACAGCAACAACATGCAGTTCCTAGAGAGAAAATTATGAGAAAGAAACTGCTATGTAAACTGGACTTTTGTAAACAAATATGCAGGAAAGCCCATCTTTACAAATGGCTTTGCAACACAGTGCAGGCTTACCCTTTAACAAAATAGGTATACAGTAAATGTCTTAAATTATCTAAAGTTTATAAACTGTACTGAAGTTAGGAATATTAGTTATTATCATCTGTCATCATGATAAACACCATGATCTGAAGAGGCTTGGGCAGCCTAGGAGTGCAGAAAAAGCACAGCAATTAAGGAGTATGAAATGCTGCTTTGTAGGCTCTATAAAGTACATGAACATACTATTTTTTCTCACTGGAAATGGGTTCATAGTTCTTCTAATTGTAAGCACTTAGCTATTTTAAGCTTTTTTGTTTGGAGCTGTCAGGGAAGGCAGTTGCTAGCAACAGAGAGACCGGCACTCCAACAAGCAGGAATGGCAGCAGGCTCTAAAGTCAGAATGGCAAAGAGCAGGCCAAAAACTTCTCCCTGCCCTCACATTCACATAGCTGACATAACTACAACGTGTCCTTCGCGCCAAATGCCTCTGCCACCACAAACGCACCAGATGCAGAATTGCATGGATATACCCCAGAGGCAGACCAAATCTCTCTGCACTTTAGCCCTGAGAAGAAGACACATCTGAATGCACTGGGCTGCAACAGGAAAGATTGCTACAGATTCAGTTGCTTCCATCTTGACATCTCCAGCACTGCACCACAAAACCAGACATATGTAGGTGTCCAGTGTATGGAATGCCACCGTCTAAGCACTTCACAGGTTCCTTCTAAGGCTTTGCAAGAGGTAACAGCTTACAAATAAGAGAAGAGAAAGGGTAAAGTCCACAGGGACGATACTTTCCATTCCCAGAGGTTTCTTCATGAGACACATAAATGCACTCAATACCTAGGCCATTGCTGTCAGCAGAGACGCTCTTGATGCCATCAAGCAGGCATCATTATTCGCCCAAGTCTGGCTGGAGAATAGCTGGGACTGAAAGCACAGGCAGAACCTCAGAGGATCTAGGATCAAATTTCAGCTCTGCTACAAACATGCAACTTAAGCAAGCCACTTCAAATCAGTTCATAAAATGAGAATAATATCCAAAACTCTGATACTCATGAAGTATTTTGAGGTCGTAAAAGTCCCATTATCTTTAACCATACCCACTAACAGGCTCCGCAAAGAGCTTAAAAGTCTAAGTTGAGACATAATGCAACAGAGTAGCAATAACAAAAAAAGAAGGAGGTGACCAAAAAATGAAGGAAAAAAGCCACAAAAGTAATAACATAGTTGTTCTTTTGTCATACGCCTCTTTCTGCCTCACTCAACCCAGAAATATAATTTTGATTTTCAACAGTTATTTAAGCTGAAGCAGTGCTGATCTTGGTTTGCCCGTATCCATACACTTGCAGCCAGACAGATGCCAGTTTTAACTGAGCTGATCTATTATAAAACTACTCGAACAGCCAGTCTTTAACAGCACTGACAGGACTTTAGTTCAAACTTCTAAAATTTTGTCTATAACCCTAACCCTCAGCTGTGACTGGGGCTGTCAGGCATTACAATAATGCAGCTAAGCAAATGCACACTAGTTAATACTGGGAGTAGGAACACTGAAAGACATGGGCAAGCACAATCATCACGCAGTGGAAACCAGCAAGGTTTAAAGAATCCAGAGGCCTAGAGAGCACTCAGATTTCTTAAGCTTTAATTGAAGAATCAGAGCACTTTTCAGCCCTCAGATTCAGAGCTCCCTGCCAGTTACCTGCCCAGTCTCCTCCTTTTAGCCACAGGGAATTCAGGGGAGGAAAGAAAGAGCAGATGGTTGGCACCAATACTGCATCAAATACAAAGCAAGTGTCTTCCATTTCTGTAGTGGCTTATTTGTATCTTTACTAGCATTATAAAGTATTTCCACAATTGGGCATAAGTGACACCAACCTCATACTTACTCAGAGCAAAGTCAGAAGCTTCCTAAAGATTCATCTCAACAAGCCTACCTGAAACCAAATAAACCACCCATCCTCCACTTTATAACTAGAAAGGAAACCTGTCATTCGATAACAGCATAAGGAGAAGTGCCTTCTACTAAGAAGGCTTACAAAGCATTTTAAATTGAGCAAAAAACTCAGTTCTTAGTAAAACACAAAATTAAGGTTGCAATGATCAGTTCAATATTACAGAAAAAACTACAGTTTACACATTAATTCACCTGCACACGGTAACATGCTTTTACATTTCCTCCTGCACTTATATAGCTCTTTAACACACTTATTCTGGCAACATCTCTGTAAGGGAGGGAACTACTATTACTCCATTTTTACTGAAGAGGACTAAGTCAGAGAGAGAGACTATGAAGTGACTTGCCTGAGAAGGACTATGACAGAGCAGGGAACCCAACTCCATGTCAAGCTAGTGCCCTACCCTTTCAGTCATCTTTAGTCTCCAGCTCAGTTTGAAATCTCATCCTCAGGATGGCTAAAGTGCAAACGAAACCCCCCTGAAACATTTCTTCCTATTTCAGCCTGCCCATGAGACTGTATGCCATGCAGAATAATGAACTCAAGGTAAGTATAAATATATAGCAGTCAATGCAGGTTATCACAGATGTAAAAATATTCTTTTAGTTTTTATTAGTTGTCACCTATAAGGCATATATGCATAGCGATACACTAGCCCTGGCTGCAGTAGTGTGCAGGGGACACTCAGAGCAATTCAGGAACACCAGGCAGACCTATTCAGGTGCAAACGTGACATTATTATTAATTTAGTCTAGGGATTAGGTAACAACGCTGAATAACCTCATCAAAGCCCTTCCCTGCATGCAATTACAAATTCAAATGAAGAAGGGAAGGAATATAGTCATACCTTTAAGTAAATTAACTGTGATACATATTTTTATCTGTTTACACCACTTATGATCACCAGAAGCATAAAAACACACTTTGGAATAAAGGGGGGGAGGAGGGGAAGGCAGCAAGCTCTTAAATTCTGTAAGACAGTGCTTTTAGCAATTACTGTGACATGTATATTCCTCTCATCTTTGTAACCTCCTTCCCGACAACCACTCCAAGGGAAAAAGATTTTTGTTCTTTTCCCACAATGGCAACATCTGAGGTGCCACAAATAAGAAACAGCTTTCAGGCCCATGAGAAACGCATGTGTCAGACTTGCATGTGTTCAGAGCCCACCCATGCAGGGACAAGCTTTCACTCCTTGAACCCTCTAACTGAATCTTCTGTTTAACCCTGACTCTGGCCAAGTCAGGAGTAAAACTCATATTGATTTTTAGTAGGGACATGGTAGAGAATGCAGCAGCTGGTCTGCAGGAACAAGGACTCTTTCAGCAGACCACAGAAGGGGCTCTGCCACTGCCACCACTGGCCCTGCTGAGGTCCCAGAGGTGAGGGGGCACCACGGTCCTCGGCCCTGGTTTTGCTCTGCACTCATGAATGTCAGATTTCTGTCATTTAAGTGGGGAGAGGGGGAAGGGAGGGGCAGAATCATCACACATTTGGTTGTGAAATATTACAAAGTGTTATGGAAAAAAATAAAATAGAGGCCAGAGTTTTTAAATGCAAACACCAGAGATGAAATTGCAAGTCTTGTTTTTCCCCTTTCCATAAAAACGCTATGTATTTATAGCACCTGATTTAAAAAAAAAAAAAAAAAAAAAAAAGCCTTGAGTTATATATGTGGAATGGTAAGTCACAGTATTACTTAGAAAGAAAGAATGATACTACTTTGCACGTAACTGATGAAATTCAGCTATTACAGTAGACTGAGTTGTTAAGTCAATTCTGTTCCTTAATCTCCCAACACTTAATTTGTGGCTTTGTTCTCTCTCTTTCTTATTAAAAATCTCTAACACTCAGCACAAAAAGTTCCCTTGCAGACAAAATCAGCGAAATCAGAGTAACGAAAGCACTGTCAGAACCACAAAGTTGAACAAAAAAGCAGAAGAAAACTCACGCTCATCACTACCTGCACATAAGAACATAATGGAAAAAAATTCAGATAAAAGAATGGCTTCTATGTGTACACAGCTCCTGCATGTAGCAGGCTAAGCTTGTATTATTGTAGCCATTTCTAAACTTACAGCTTTGCTTAAGCAAGGTTCCCACATTCTTCAGGTATCTTCAGCCCACTTTCTGCAAGATGTATGACCCTGGTGATGGCATAAAGCTTCACAGTAGCATTTGCAAGGAGACAGGAATTCCCCCAAGCAGCAGTTTCACAGACCCAGGGATGAAGAATTTACCACTTCTGATTTTAGACTGAGGTCAAGCACAATGGTTGGTTTCCATTCATGCTGCAACACGTAGGAAGCTAATGTGTGACAAAAAGGTGAAATGACAAAAAAATAGCAGAAAGAAGAAAATATCTCCCTTCTGAAACCAGAAGTAGAGTGGTCCCTGCAGATGCACTTCCTTTTGCACCTACATTTCCAGTACATTTTATCCATTTTCTACAACATGATGCCTTCCAGTTAAACACACTTAGTTCCACAAAGATATCGTAGCAGGACAAACTGTTTCAAAAGACATGAACCACCCATCCAATTAAGCAACTGTAATAACTTCTTAGTGTGCCCCCCTCCTCCTTTTTATAAGTAGCTTCTCACAATTGGTCATTTCTTTAATACTTTTTTTTTTTACTTCTATCTTATGTGAAAGTAATAGGAACATTTGAACATAAAAGCTACAACCGATAAAAAGAATTTGTTTACAGTTCTAGTTACACTTCTCAGCTCCCTTCATTGAAGAAATTAAAAGTTTTCCCAAACATTTCACCTGTTCCCTTGTAATTTTTATGCACAGATATTTGCATGGTGAGGAGAAATTATCACTTCTCTTTTTTTTTTTTTTTAATGGGAAGAATATGTGCCAAATTTCTCAATATCGTTGAAGGAACTGCTTATAGTCTGAAAGATTGTGAATTCTCAAAAATCAATAGAAAAATTTCATACACATACCTCCCTCTAACATTCAGTAGTCATTGGATTTAAAGGTTCAGGTTTTTAATGGCAGCAGTTTGGAAAAAACCCTACCTGTCAGTTGCTCAACTCCCACTATCACTTCACTAGCTCTCTAGTCAAATTCTAAAATAAGCAGATCTTCAACTCTAATATTAAAAAAGGAAATTGCTTACCACACTCCAACTTTTCAAGCTTTTTATACCTTAAGCAAGTAAAATTACACTTCTGGTCATCTTTGAATAAACAGTTTAAAATAAAAGTCCACAGCAATAAAGACACTTTGCTTGACTAGCTGCAGATGTAAAAATTTCCTCAGCCAAATATGGATGCATTCTTTTCCTGTTCATTGTGCAGAACTAACTCTTCAGTAACAAAATCCACCCACTGTGTGTTTCTTGCTAATCTATGTACTTAGAACAGTCTCTACCATTGAGAGTGACTTAGTTGTTTCACTAAACAAGCCTAGGAATAACTTCCACAATCATTTTTGGGAGGAATGTGGGGAGATGTATACTTGTAAATGGTTAACACCCTCCTCCCTCTCCCTCCAAGCAAATTGCACACACACGCAAAAAGGCAAAGGAAATAATTAACCTTCCAGCTCCTGAATTTTGGCTTCAATTCCCTAAAGTAGCTCCATGCACAAAATCGACATGTGGAAAGAATAATCAGTGGTGACCAATTTGCTGAGGGTTGTGGAAAACTCGTCTGTGGAGCACAGTGAGCTCTCGCCAGAGATCTGCTGCAGTCTATTCTGCTGCACCGACCTCAGCGAACGTGCACCGCCAAAGCAGCACCATGTCCTTCCCAGGCATTCTGGAAAACCTCAGGGCTTAAAAGCAATCACTGACCACCTCTTCCCTCCCACACTAAAGCTTAACAACCTCTTTTTTTTCTCTCTCTCTTTTTTTTTTTTTAAAGACAAAAAGACAGACATACAATTGAAAACATATGCACTAAGAGATGTTTAAGTGACTTAAAGTCACTTTTTAGTCTTTAAGGCATGCAACTCTATCACATGGCCCTAAGGCCTCCCCTGGACACTGGCATAATTTCTGTCAGGAGATACAATCCATTTATTTTAAGACACAGAAGGGTGTTGTTTTAATCTACAAGTTTGCTTTCAGTCTGAAGTTGCCTTTTTAAAGCAAAATCCCATCAGTAACAACTTCCTCCTCATTGAAATATCTTAGTATTTGAAGACGAAGCGATGAACAATACTTAATTCAAGTATTCATTAAAGAGCTCCCTCATTCATTAAAGGAAAAAAAAAAAAAATCCAGATCTTATACCAGATCCACTATTTTAGCATCAAAATTCCTTCATGAAGAAGAAGCAGCTCTCATAAATGCTGTCTGCATATAATTTTAGCTCTGTACTTTACTTATTAAAAACTTCAGGAAGTGTATCTGTAATAACTAAATATCTTCCAAATTTGCATTCTTTCTTTAAAAAAAAAAAAAAAATAATAATTTTCTGTCCAAAATGAAATCTGTATTTTGGAGGTGGCAAGACACTGTGTTTCCCCCTGGCAGGGGAAGGCTATCCTCCCCTGCTCTCTCTGAGCATACCTCTATTATGCAGGTCCACTCACACTGCTGTAAAAGAACAGCTCCCAGACGCGACTGTAGGCATCTGGGGACCAATTAATTTTAATGTAGATTGCTGTTGTAGCTCATAGCCTGTATCGCCCTGGCTTCTTTAGCATTTCAAACTCCCTAAGATGTCTATCTCATTCCTACTAGGCAGGGGTAGAGTTCTCCAATCGCTGCTGCAAAAAGCTAGTGTAAGCACAAATTTCCATTTATAGTGCTCTACTAAAAAGTTTTTTTTTTTTCCTCTTGTTGAGGCAAACACTGGCCTCAGTATGATTACAATCCATCTGTGCATATATCTGGTAGAAAAGTTATTTCCTCTTACAGAGAGATATATTTATTTAGCTGTAGTACAGCTGCTCCAAAGCCACTTGGAGTCTAAAAGCGTCCTTTTCTGATGTTGCACCTCCCAGTGAAACACATCAGCTGCTGCGCAAGAACCCAAGAGACAGCCTGAAGAAACAGTATCTCTCAAAGGCTTTCTGTCCACCCTGCAGCTCAGCTCACCAGCCTCCAAAGTCGCAGGGCACAGGCTGCCCTCGAAACCAGGCACCTGGGAGCTCCCCTAGCCCGCACAAGCAGCCTGGCAAGCTGTGACCTGTGGTTCCTGTGACATCCAGGGCTCTCCCTCCATTAATGTAGTGCCCCCCAGGCCCAGCCAGGCACCAAACACCCCTGCAAAGACAGGCGAGGCGATACATTCGCAGCACAAGCATGGAGTCCTGCACCCTGTCCAGCAGTGCACATAAAGGCATCCTGGAATACATTCATTTCATTTAGGTCCTGGATGAGGGTTTTTCAATTTTTTTTTTTTTTTTTTTTTTTACTATACAGCCCCTTCTGTTGTTTATACTACTTGTTCTGCATTTCCACGAGCGATGAATATACACAGCTTCCTTTTCAACTACTGCATTAGAAGGAAAGCAAGCTCCCTAAAATGACAGATTAAAAAGAGCCTAACAACATCACAGTGCTCAGACTTCGCTAACCGGAAGGGGTTTTTTGTTTGTTTTTAATATTAAAAAACAATAGACTGCTACCCACAACTCTCAAGAAAAACCCTAAAACAAAGGATCTCTCTCAACTGCTTTAATCCTCAACTTCCAAGAGCTGCAATGCTTTCAACAAAATTAAGGCCATAACATATTTGTAGCCTAGTCAAAGATGGTGTCTCCCTTATACCAGCATCCAATTTGGATATTTTGTTTAGCAAGAAGAGTTGAATTCTATTTGCAAAGCACATTTTGTTTGAAGTCACAATACGCAACAGCTGTGCTCATTAACCAGCTGTATTCTATCTCAGCTATATATTATACCTATACTGTATGTATACACGCATACATTTACATGACTACATACACCGCTGGAAAGAACCATTTTAAATGGAAGTTATTTGTAAGTAGTTTACTTAAATAAAGTTTTTCTTAAAATGACACTTTATCCCCACAAACAAGCACTACACAAATAATCTGATTAAATTATGAAGGCTCCAGCACACTAATAATGTCTTCACACTCACCAAGGAATTGTAAAAACACTCCCTTGTTTAAATTTTCAAATAAAAAACAGTTGTTTTGCTTTCAATAAGTTCTTGTAAGAGAGGCACCAAGGACTTCAGAGTTTTTTCACCTCCAAAAATTAAATTTATTTGACAATCTTCTGAGTCACCAACAAGCTACTAAGCAACATCAAAGTACAACTACATATTTTTTCATGTTTAACCAGCAAGCTGTTTGTAATTGTTAAACCTGTATTTAAGGTGATCTACAAAGAGCAGTAAAAAAAGAAGATTTTTTCAGCTGGAAATATTTTAATTTTCAAAAGTTAGCGTGACGAGGAAGTCTTTATTCTTAAAACTAGGAACAGCTAATCTAAAATGCTGGACAAATGAGTAAGTTATAGATTTATTAAAGTTGAAAATCAGCACTGAGGGTACTGAAAATAAAAAAAAAAAGAACTCATACTGTTTGAAACTAATATCTAAAATACACTTCAGAAAAAAAGAATCTTCAAAAATAAATTAACATCCCTGCCTTCAATTAAAATGTGAGACTGTAGACAATTTTTTCCAGCAATTGTATTTAATAATAGTAAGGTACTGTTGCTGAGCAGATAAGCTGACAGTTGACATTGTTCCACACATATATGAGTTTTCCAGATCTTCCTTATTAAAAAAACAAAACCATACTTCTATTTTAAAAAAGCAATGGGGGAGAAGTCACCTTGAAAGCAAGACTGTCTCCATGAGTCAAGTCAGCATGCCAAGTATTAACCTTTGCTTTATTTCTTCATCTGCTAGCATTTTAAAAATTTTGTTTGTGTAACATCAAAAAAAAAAAAAAAAATCAGTGGTTCTTTCCCTCCAAAGTGACAGGTAAGTCTTCCGTTCTTAAAATTCAGCATTTGTAAGAAATCCTGCAATGCTGGTGTGAGAATACAAGTGAATTGTGTGAATGAATAAAGGGATATGGAATGAGTAAGAGTAATGAACACAGCTTTAACTTTTCTGTAAGACAACTACAAGTAACTTATTTCGAAGTAACTTATTTCCAGCAATGAAGTAGTTTTCAACTAAACTGACAATGTAGTTGAGAATTTCTGATGGTGCAAGAGTACAGAACATTGAAAGTCAAAAGAAAATCAACTTTCTTACAGAATAAACTCCCCAATTACTCCACATAACCCCGTAGCTGCTCTACAAACCAAGACTGTAGTAGCAGCTACAAGGAAAACACCACAAGAAAGCTTTCTTCTTCTTACTTTTTTTTTATGCGCTATGCTAAGCGGCAATAGTTTTGTGCAAATCAGTTACGTGCAGAAAACTTATAACAGGAAGGGCAGTTTCCGCAAGACTTTGCAGTTGTCACTGTCAGTTTTTGATCCTGTTTGCTGGGTCTCTCTAGCCACATAGCATAAAGGCAGTATCAGTGTCACGTAAAATACAGCTGTGCTTTTGTACATAAATAAAACTTCTCTCAGCTCCTTCCTTGTTTGCAATCCAATAATACTTTGTACTGTAGCATTTTGTGCCCAGGACCAACTCTGAATCCAAGCTATAGCTATTCCCAAGGAAGCGTACAACTTAAAAGGTTACAAGCAAGCAATCTACCACCAAATCATTTTTTCCCTTTTTAAAACAAGAAAACCTTACGCTCTTCAAATCTGTGATATGACATTAAGCAATTTTGTGTTGACGAGCAGTATTAAATTTTCATTAAAATATATTGACACTGTGCAAAAATTTCAGTGAGAAAGCAAAGGGTTAAAAATTCTATTACAGTTGCCACAAAGAAATAGTAGCGAGTAACTTGACAAAATAGTTACTAAGTCTCCTGCATTCAAAGTCATTACACTTTCCCCCTCAGAGTCACTATGTCCTGCCAATTCATGAGCTCCCAAAAATAAACTAGTTGAGTAACTAAAGATGTCAATAGATTTTCACATTCCCTCCATGTATCCAAACTGTACAGCTCTGTCAGTCACTTGTAAACAGCCAGGCATCCTACACTTAATCTAGAGCACTTTCCCAGGTAAATTCTGTCACTTACAATAACGCAGTTATAGCTGTCACTAAACACAGAATATCCTTCCACCTCCAAATGGTACTTTTCTCTCATAAATCAAGTTGCTCAGAAAGAACTGTCATCTTAAAATACTTCTTAGCACATTGCAAAATTGAGTAGTTCTGTTCATCTTCACAATAAAAAACATAATACAGCAGCTGATAGATGTACAAGTACCTAGGAAAAATGCCCTGGAACCATGCTTCAAGAGAGAAAGTTGATGTACCAATTTGATTTCTTCCATCTTAGACCTTTTCGATGACACTGACAAAGTAACCCAACTGAGGAACAGAAAAGTATGAACTCTACTGATTTAAGTCACCAAGGTGCATAGAACCACAAAGATTATAATTTTGTTCACTGACAGCCTGATTTAAAGATGAGTAAGTAACCTGGCTAGGGAAACTCTACTCAATCATACAGATTGAGAGAACCATACAGAAACTCGTGCCTTGTGTCTACAGTGCAATCCAGAAGTCTCAGTTCCATGTCACAGATTTCCAGAGCAAAGATGAAGGGATGAAGCATCTTGCAGAGAACCAAAAGTCAGCTTTTAATCAGGATGTCCCGGAAAAAGCCAGTCAAAAGGGCCCATAGAGGATGCATCATATAGGCAAACATTTATCTGCATTTGAATGAAAAAAAAAGTTGCTATTCTACCCAAGGCTTCAGTGCCTCTATCTGCTGGAGGTCCACAGAGGGTGCCAATAAGTAATTCTGAAAAACAAAGCCAGCTCCTTCTCAAACACAGTAGATGTGAGAGGGTGTGACCTCTTGTACAAAGCCTGCTGAGAAAACACTCACCCAGCCATGGAGATGCAAACTCAGACTCACAGATCACACCTTCCCCAACAGACCTCAGTCAGTCAGCTGCCCTGGCTGGGACAAAATCTCCATTCTCACTCTTGGCATTGTGTCACCGCTTGTTAGGTCGGAGTAGGATTCTGTAAGCTCTTCACTGAAGCCAATTACCTCACCTTAAAATGAGGATGATAACGAGGCACAAACAATGTAAATTACTTGTCAGCAGTGAGATTGCAAGAAAGGGAGAAGGCTGGAAACAGTTTTTTTGTATGTCCTATGGCATGAGGAAACACTTCCTCCCTATACAGCATTTTTTTGCCTTCCCTTTCAAGTCTGTCTGTCTTTAGTCCTAGTTGTCCCATAGTTGCCTAACAGTTTGTAAATATAAGTGTAGACTCATATTAGATGTAGGAAATTCCATGACTGGAAGACCTAATGGTCTTCTGGGTCATGGCCAAAGAGGAAGACTTCCTCTAAACTCTAGGTATCTGCTCCCTGTTGCTAACTATTTTAGTGTCAGTATAAGCAGCTTGTTGTGTCTATGTATGAATAAAAGACTCAATGAAATCACACTTTTCCCCTCCAGAATATTAACACCATTCAAGTCAGAGAAACACTAGAAGCACTTCAGCCTAATAAAAGAGATTAAGAGCAACATTTTTAAGGGCTAAACAAAGCCACCGACTTATTGGTACGATTCCAGGTGTGACTTCTCAAACATTTTAACCCAACTAATACGTCAGAAAGCTCCCCCTAACCTTAATTTCTAGGCTGTCTTCCTGAAACAGACCTCCATAAGAACTGCTGGTACAGACTCAGTCACAGCACTGCAACCTCCCCTTGCAAATGGACCCTCACATTTGCTTTTGACAAAAGGGACACCTAAGATCATTTAGACCTCTACAGGTGTAAGTGCAACCTGCACCTTTGTTACATACTACTCAAAATGAAATGGTGAAAAAATGCAGTAAAACCATATTGGCTCAGAATATGAAAGAAATAGAGTAAAACTGTAGATTTATCTACACCATGTAGCCTGAGAATTACAGAGCAGGTGAGGTCTTTCCTATTAATGCTCATGATGCGAAGAGCGGAACCAAACCATCTTATGCAGATTTGAACTGTTCTCACAAACCCGCTTCAGTAGACTTCTGCTCAAATTTTTGGCAAAAGGTTATAGAAAACTGACTTTTTTGTTTCTAAATAAATTATCTTTCTATAACAGACACCAAAGTGTTCCTGCAAACATCAGTGCCATCTCTGTTCTTCAGCTGAGTAACGTGTGAATCAGTTCGAATACTGAGTTTTCTTGTTTGCTTTTTGTCGTGCAGTCTTTGCAGCATATCATTACACAGAATCATAGTTAGATTGGAAGGGACCTTTAAAGGTCATCTAGTTCACTCCTCTTGCAGGGAGCAGGGACACCTTCAACCAGATCAGGTTGCTCAGAGCACCATCCAACCTGGCCTTGAATGTTTCCAGAGATGGTGCATCCACCACCTCTCTGGGTAACCTGTGCCACTGTTCTACCACCCTCATAATAAAAATGGCTTTTCCTTATATAAAATCTGAATCTGCTGCCTTCTATTTTAAAACCGTTACCTCTTGCCCTATCACAACAGGCCCTGCTAAAGAGTTTCTCTGAAGGCAGCAGATGGACTGAAGTGACTGTTTACAATTCAAGATCCAAATCCAAGTATAGTTTAAATACCAATACTTTCCATGAAGAAAGCATTAAAAGCTTCTAAATCTAAGTATCTTCCTACCTTGGCTTTTTGCGTGTGTGTGTGTTTGTGTGTGTGTGCATAAGAATGTTTCTTTGGTTTGGAGTTGTCTTTTAAAAACAAGAAATTTTGCCCATTCATCTAAAACTCATTCTTCCACAAACATCAACAGTAACTTCACAGTACTATAACAACAGAATATTGCTGGTCAGGATTGGAACAGATTATTGATTTAGATTTATCACCACTGGGGAAGAAAAGCAAAACATAACACTTCCATATAAAAAAAAAAGTAAAAGCCAATTCAATGTCATGCAAATATACAGTCAGCACAAAAGAAACAGCATCTTGTCAACATGGCTGTTTTAACATCAATTCCAAATATCAAATACACTATCCCTTTAACTAAAGATCCAAGTACACATCGTCAAGCAATTGTTGATGTTGACAAGTATTTGGGCCACTGCCTTTGGTCTCATACTTGCCTAATGGTACCACTGACAGAGGTGCCTTGTGGAGAAATCTATAAACACGTTAAAAAGCAGCAATGCAACCTGAAGTTCAGTGAAAGATCTCTAACCTTGCTCTACAGCCTCTGTTGGAGATGCCTTGCTTCCTTTTTGACCAGTCTGCCCAAGTTTCTTTTGTCTTCTGCGCTTTATAATTTAGCAAATACATGCTTATGTCATCCTTAGACAAAGAAACAAAACCCTGCATCTTGGCATACTTGTGTGCATAGGTATGCTAGCCCCCTTTAGGTATCTTAATTTTTTTAGGTATCTTAATTTCATTTTTAGCTCAAGTATCTTGATTTTTCCCAGTAGATTTTGATCATTTGTGAGTCATGAAGCACTTCTGGAGCAGAAGCACCTCTGGAGAGGCTGGAGCACCTCTCCTATGATCACAGAGAGTTGGGGTGGTTCAGCCCGGAGAAGAGAAGGCTTCTGGGATGCCTTATTGTGGCCTTTCAGTATCTAAAGGGGGCTTATAACAGAGAGAGACTTTTGACAAGGGTACGTAGGGATAGGACAAGTGATAATGGCTTTAAACCGAACGAGGGTAGATTTAGATTAAACATAAGGATGGAATTCTTTACTGTGAGAGTGGTGAAACACTGAACAGGTTGCCCAGAGAAGCTGTGACTGGCCCAACCCTGGAAGTGTTCAAGGCCAGGCTGGATGGGGCTTTGAGCAACCTGATCTAGTGGAAGGTGTCCTGGCCCATGGCAGGGGTTTGGAACTACATGATCTTCAAGGTCCCTTCCAACCCAAACCATTCTGCAACATGATTTTAAAATGCCAGAAGAGATTACCTAAAAATGAGGAAACCGAGTTGTCCAGTGTGCAATTTATATCAATAGTAATTATTATTATTTAAGAGCTCTTCTAGCTGTAGAGAAAAACTTTACAAATCAAGGATTCAAATCTCATTTTATTTCCTTGGCTAACAAAGCTCTCTGTATTTTAGTTTCCTCTGTACAGGTAAGATAACTAGATTTATATTGCAAATGAAAAACTCAGATAGCCTTTGCTCATTTTTTAAAGAACAAAAAAATATATCAGCATTGACTTCAACGAAGCTTCTTGCAAGGCAGCCCATTATTCACTCTTAACAAGTGCAAATCCAAAGCACAGTACCACGTATATCAAGCTTCCTAGGTTTTTAATACCTCAAGACTTCAAATGTTTATTCTTTGCATCTCAAATTCAAAATCAGAACGATTTGTTTATTAGGAGTTCCACATTACTCTTTTCATATGCTTTGGCAATAAAAGAGCATTTTTATTACAGATCAAATTTTTCTTCAGAAAAAGTTATAGTACATTTTCTGTAGAAATAGTGGTAATAGCAAAATAAATCAGCTAGCACCATACTTGAAATATTTCACTTTTGACAAAGAGCAGCATTAAAACAAAGAAACAAACAAAAAAAAACAGAGGAGTCAAAGTAGTCCTCATACTTCAATAAGAAAGAAGAAACGTCTTAAATATATTTTGCATTCTTGCATGTATTTAGAAAATCATTATAACAAAGACCACTTCAATACTGAAATTAAATCAGAAAAAAACCAAAGCCTATAATAAAACGTAACATTTCACACAGTTATTTACTTGCAATAACGTCCCTTTATGTGCAGAAGACTTCCCAAATATTCAAGGAGGGCAGCTTAAACTCTTAATAATAAGAATGCCCAACGGTACAGTAATACTTTTTAATTCCTAGCTTTCATTTATAGTATAGTCATTTACTCCTCCCCAGGCATCTCAACATCCCTTAAAACATCTTCATTTAAACAAATACTGTTATAGGAGGACCACATGACTTATCCATGATATATACCTGAGAATATATTTATATTTTCTAAAAATTTGACAAGGTAATAGCTTTCAAATTTAAAAATCCAAATAAATTTATAATTTGAATTCAATATAATAAAGATTATATTATTAATATTCCCAATATTTACCATGTCTTATACAGGATAACATCTAAGTCACAAAATCAAACTAAACCATAAGGGCAGTCAGATTTCCCTGCCAGTTTCACATACACAAATATTTGGCATACTAAATTGTCACCATTGGAATCTCCTAAAGCAGTGAGAATGCCTCACAGCTGTGGCTCTCTCTCCACTTACCAGGAATTTCATAGTGCTGGGATTTTGTTCTCAAGTGGTGTAAAACCAAATTTAAAATAGGAAAATACTTCACTAAATTCTTCTCCACCCAAGCGCACTAATTTCCCATCAACAGCAAACTCTCCTTTCAGGAAGTGCTTGAAAGAATTACCAATACATTACGTTGGAAGAAATAAAGCCTGAAAACAAGATAGTTTAATGGCAAACAATCCAGTAAGTATTCAGAGTAAGTAGATCCAGTAAGTACAGTATAGTGTATGGCACTTCGCTCTACTTTACTTTTCAATGTGTCTAAAGGATCGAGAATCTGAGTACTTAAGGATATTATGAAACTGCAAGAATAGTTGACTTTTATTACTATAAAACTCTAAAAAAAACCCCCATAATTTATGATAGATTACTAATATAGGACAGATTACTAATTATGTAGGAGCTCCAAAGGAGATGCTCAACAAATTGTAAGGGTACAGACATAGCAGATAAGGCTACACCTAAGCATGCATTATTAAGTTCAGTTTGAAATCACGCAACATCCTCAAGCAACCTGGGATCCAAACAGAAATGCACTTTTACCCTATCAACTATACCATAACAAGGCAATTTGGAGATTATTCATAATTCCAGAGCTAGTCTCAACTTTAGACTTCATTACAATGCACACCACAAACAAGGCAACAAGCACTTCTGCAGGCCTGCTGCCCCCACAACATGTCATTTCAGAGAACAGATTCCAGTTTACCCATACTGAAGGGATGCAGCTGAAAACCAACCATACAACACTGCCACAACCACTGCAAAGCTAAATCAGTATTTCAAAAAGGCAGAATTCTCAGTTAAAAGTCCCCAATAAAAGAGAAGAACAATCCTTTGCAGTCACAATTCATGCATGTTTTGGTCACTATAGCTCTAGGAACATGAAAAGCAACATTATTAAAATCAGTAATTTAAGATAAAACTAAAAATTTAGCATGACATTCAAGCTTGAAATAGTACAGTCAAAAAAAAAAAACTTTAAAAATTTTTTAAAACAATAAACGAAACTTCACAAACTACTCTAGCACCACAAGATAAAGAAACATTTGTTCTCAGGGAAACTGAGTTATAATATGAAAAAGTTACGGGTGTATAACAAAATAGCATGTGTACACATGAACATACATACACATTTAATTTGCTTTTCCAAAAGAAGTGACAAGAGGATATACCAATATATATTATCATACTGTAACCTCTCCTGTTAGTAAGCTATGACAGGGAAAGCCAAGCAACTGAGAACCAATCTTCACGTGAGAAGATAATATACAGCAAAGAAGAAATAAAATATGAATACTGACTTGATTCCACTTCCTCTTTACATCCCAACACTGTAAAAAATTTAATTAAAAAAGTATCAAAACTGTTTATCAGTTTAATACTTCAGTCATTAATAGCATTTGTTTCAATGCTATTGAATTTACCAATGCTTTACCAATACTTAAGTCAAACTATATAGAGTAACTTTAAAATTATTTCTCAAAAACTAAAGACTAAAAAACAAAGCGTTATTCCATGTTTTGCTGTAGGTCTTTCAAGATGCCTTCCAAAAAAAAAAAAAAAAAAAAAAAAAAAAAAAAAACAAACCACCAAACCCAAACTAAGCCAACAAACCAACTCCACTGAACACTTTACCATTCCCTCCAAATCTAGCTTTTCTCATTTTTAACTTCTTCATCAACACCAGCTGTCAATGCAGCAAGCGGCATTAATATAATTTACTTGTACATAAAAAGAACATTTGTTTTTCAGAGATGTAAATTTCAAAGAATATCTGTACAACTTTCATACAATTTAATTAACAAATTATATTAATTCTGGCCTGGTGATGAAGTGGTTGTCAGCTGCATCAAGAATTATTAAACGCATCAACATAGCCAGAAAAGCAAAGAATTAATTACCAAGATTTCTCTCTGCATCCCCACTTGATCATTTGCTGCTCAACACCCGAATGTTGGCTGCATTCAAAATGCATGCATTCACTCTTTTCCCGGTGTGAAGAGTATCGCTTTTTTCTCGTAACATTCTGTGTATTTTTCAGTCGCTAGAGTTGATCAGCAGAGCACTCTGGAAGGGCTACAGTTGGAGACCATTCAGAAACAGAAGTTATGCAAAATGTTGTGAAGCGCTTATTGAGCAGCCTCACGCTGGAAACACATGCCATTTGTGCACGGGGAGCTGCTGCAGCTGCCAAGGAGCTTCCACGCGGAATGCAAGTTGCTGGTATGCAGCTACAAAAATTTACGTTATTCCTGGAGCAACCACTTCCTTCAGGGACCTCCATAACACACAACAAGGATTTCTTGGTTTGAATGCTCAAATCACACTAAGGCAATATGCAATTCAAAGCACGAACAACTCCCGTCTGACAGATAGCTCTGTGCCACATTATTCCAATTATTAGGGAAGGTTCTAACGATGATGTTTCCTTGAATTAGCAGTACATCCCTTCTATTTACAAATTGCTCAGTGACAAGTCTCCCATTTGGAGCTGACTCATGAGCCTTGGCTTGCCTGTGCCAGAATTTGCTAGCTTTTCGGACACGTGTTGCAAAACCTCACCGCTAGAGCTCCTCTCTCCCCCTCTCTCCCCGCCCTCGCCACATTTCATATGATGAATACGCAAAGTGATTTATTTCTCCCTTTATAGCACTTAGAATATAACTAACTGCACTGGAGACAATATGCATATTTACTATTTTGTAGCATAAACTGTAATTTACTGCAAGCAATACTAAAATTTTATGCAACGCCTCAGAAAAGGAAGGAAAAAAAATAAAGTTTTAAGAAAAGGTGAAACAACAAAAACAAATCAGCTCCTCTCTCTAACACAAGTCCCTGCAATATGCTTACTCTATGATTGATCAGTTAGTTTAAGAAGTGGCTGCTAAATGTTTACTTGAGCTCAAGGGAAAACTAGTTAAGTTTATTGAGTAGAAACTCCTCAAGAATTGCTAAGCATATAGAAAACACAGGACCACGGGTTAGACAGACCGCCATTCTTGTCCCACCTTCATCTCCTTCCATGCCCTCCACCCTGCGGCTGCTGCTACCACCATCACCAAGGTGGCCACTTCCAAAGGAAGGCTACGGGCCTCCATCAGGGGCAACTTAAGGGACTGCCTGGCCGCCTGACAGAATAGCGTCACGGGAGGGGTGCCAGGCTTGAAAACGTCTCCTGAAGTTCTGCAGTTACCACTTATGGGTGACAGCAAGAGTGAAAATGCAAAAGCCAAAATCAACTTCTGGAATGAGTACGTAGGCTCTCGAAAGGCTTGTACTGTGCTACAGCCCTCATCACTTCATATCACCGCTACTCTCATGCGCCTGGATGGGTTAAAGGCCAACAGGGCTACGCCTCCCTTTTGCTAATATGCACACAATGCGTGTCTATGACTAATTCCACTCAGTACCACAGGATGACATAAAATTTACCTACTCCTTTGTACACAAACCCAAAGAATCCTGCCCTAAAACATTTTCTCCCACCACATAGGCTGTGAAAAGAAAAAGACTTAGCAAAAGGAATGACTATATTTTATCACTACCACAAATGATTCAAGAAATCTTTAAGTACTGTTTTTGTTTTTCCACAGAATTTTGACATTAAAACACTCCAGTGTAACATAGATTGACAAGTCAGTCAAGACATGAAGAACAATTAAAAGAAAAACCTACAGCTAGAAAATCACAGTACTGCACAGATTAACATAACTTTGCTTATTTTGTATTAAAATAAAACACTCCAACAAACTTACAGAAGGATCACTATGGAAGTTTGTCAAGGGACAGGCCTACTGCTGTGGTTAATTAGCCACTTGCTAAATAACAAACGTAAACTTCTTCAGCATATCACCACATTCTTCATTAACAAAGTTACATATGGTTTACATGAAACATTTAGTTGACAACCTGAGGAAACGACCAATAATAAGATGATCTGTGTTCAACTACAATAATATGTTCTAGTTGGAACACCAAGACATTTTGAAGCAGTTTTCCATTTCTGTAGTACTTTCATCACAGTGCTCAAAACACTTTACAAGCCTTCACAGCATTTATTAAGACATCGGCAATGATGGTTAAAGCTAATATTTCTAGAAAATTGTCTCTAATCTGAGAAAGGCCAATTTCTGGAGTACTAGATCCGAAATCTTTTGGATCTGATATTCCACAAATCCCAAGTACTTCTAAAACTAAACTGATAAAAGTTACAGGTAACCAACATCTCTGAAAAACAAACCTTAGGTACCTTAAGTTGTACCCACAAGAACATTGGCATAATTTTGACGATCTTTCAAAGTCTTAGTCAAAAGACTTGCTAATACAGTACCAGTGGCACACTCTCAGTGCCTTGTTCTATCCCTCAGCCAACGCTGCTTGCAAAATCACTGAGAGCAAGGTGCAACTCCTCAACTAAAGCTGAAACAATGTGTTCAAAACTTATGTCTAGTCCAGCACTCCTGTCAGTCTGTAATTTTTTGTGGCCTGACACAGAAACTCTCCCCAACACTCTTCTCTCCATTTTCAAGCAAGCTAGCTGAACTGCAGTTGCTTATTTCAAAACAGGCATTTTCCCACACAAGCAGCACACAAGAAGTTAGATCAGAGCAAGAATTACACCAAACCTGCAGGACTGTTAGCAAACCAGCCTGATTTTCACCTGCTGCATAACCACTTCAGAAACATGAATCCACAGATTCAAGGAGCTTTCAATTTCTTCTGTGATTTCAGAGACTACTGGTGGTGAAGCACCTCTAGTATGCTGAGTATTTCAGGTCTGTGACTTCTACGATAAGCCTCGCTCCACTTCTCCTTTCCCCCCCTTCCAATTCTTGGCTGAAGTCAAAGAGGAATGTGGCAGTTCAATGCAGAACACATTCGATTTTTAGCACTTGCAATGCAGAACTAGGTTTTGTTCGGTACAGAAATCTTGCACAATAGCCTGTGCATACGTATTCGCTCCAACAATGCTGTCCTATGCAATCACTCTGTAATTACACACAGTCATAAAGCTGCTGCTGTTGCTGCTTGGAACTGCAGTCTCGCCCTCTAAACAACCTAATATCAGTCTCCGCATTAGGACATTTCTCTCTTCCCCTCCCTGAACTGTTTGCTCCACTACAGACGGCCCTTAAACCGCACTCAAAACACGCAGTCGGGATGAAATCAAATTATTCGGGGTACTACGAAAAAGAAACTATCTGTTTTAAAGAGGACGCCCAGTAAATTTCTGTTGAGCAAAGAGAGTATTTCTTTAATTCTGCAGGCTGCAACCACACAAGACTTCACAAACCAAAAATAAATCCTGCTTACGCCTATTAAAAAAAAAAAAAAAAAAAAAATCCCGTAAGTATTATATAAGACCCTCACGCGCGCGCGTGGGTGTATTGTCAGCTTTTCCTGGTCAACTGCAAAGCATCGGCCCCTGGCGCTGCTGCCGGAGAACGAGCTGCACGCTCGAGAGCACGAGATTTTCAGAAATTACCTAATAAATTCCTTCCCCCCTTCCCTCCCCCCACCCCCGGTATAAGCCCCAGCAGAGAAACCCGACCCTCGCCAGCCGAGCCTCCGGGCCGCACACGCGGGGCTGCCCCAGCGCCCAACCAGCCC